>JARLTB010000368.1:0-160000 GCA_030141615.1 Unio pictorum
TACCTTACAGTGACATTACTACCAAGAATTGGTTCTTTGAAATCTTTTTGTGAAATTCCTTGGATTTCCATTTTTGGTATAGACGCTTTCTTAATCGCGTTGACAGGTTTCATGTTAATTGTTCGAGTAATCTCGTTATTGAGCGCGGTAATCACAGCTGGTAATCTCTTAACCCATTCACGGGATCTTTTATCCTGAATAAACTCCTTCGCGTATTGATATCCAAATAACCGTTCAGCAAGAATCCGATTAAATCGTTCAACAATTGCCTGATCGCGATGTAGTGCAGTATGTCCTTGTCTGATGGTGACATTGTGATGTTTCATCGCTGATAAAACAGCGCCTTGAAATTCCTTGCCAGGATCAACTTGTAACAGATTTGGCCAGCGTAGAGGGCCTCGTCGATAAATCTTTTCAAATGCAGAAGCAACTTCAGGTGATGATTTTGTTTTTAGCGGTTCTGCTTGTTTGTATCGACTAGCAACGTCAACTACGGTTAGCGCGTATTTGTAACCGTTGTCATGTGGTAAAAACAATAAATCAGCCTGATGAACTTCATTAGGGACAGTCACATCAAAATGCGAGAAATTGATTTGTTTAGGACGCGGTAGATAAATTTGCCATATAGCCTGTTTGGATAACCAATTAGCCGCAGTAGCCTTTTTCACTTTTGCGGCGTTGGCGAGTTTATTGATTGCAGCGTTACCCCTCCAGTATCCTTTAGGGGAATAATAAATTGATTCCATATTATTAATTACCAGCACCCATCATCAATTTGCCTTTCATAGCTGATTTTACCAACCACGAAGCCAACTTTTCTTTAAAAGATTTATCAGGAATAGCATTTAACGCATGAATTAATTTCACATCCGCGAGATGCCTGTTTTGCAGATTGCTGCTTTTATATGCAACATCATGAGCATGACACGCCTTATCAATAGCGTTTATCGGATATTCGCCGGATCGGGGTTGATTTTGATCATCAAGTCTGATATCTAATCGTGTTCCGGGACCACAGTAGCTATATCCTGGAAGGTGCTTTTCTCCCGGGTACTTTGCCCATGGGGTTCGAGGGAGCTTTGCCAATTTGGCTGCGATATCACCTCCTCGTTTTTTTTTAAAACATCTCCGGATTGTAAAATCTTTGATTTTGTAGAAATAAATCTAAACTTTTTCATGCCACATGTTGCACATCTACCAGTTAGTGCTGATCTGTTATTTTTAGTTGTAACCGTCGTCACATCATTTGTGCTAGTACGCGTTTTACACTTCACACAATATAGATCCATAATTTATGTATAGAGATATGAATATAATTGATTTTTCAGCGACTAAAATAAGAGAACCAGTTAAGCATCATGCAGCGCTACCAAACTCTATCCGTGCAATTATAATCGGGCCATCTGGATCCGGCAAGACTCAATTGTTGCTCAATTTAATAATGAGATGGATGAAGTGGGATAAGTTGTATTTAATTGCTCCTAGCGTAGATGATCAACGATGCTATGAAGTGTTAAAGGATTTTAACGAGAATGCATCAGAAATTAATGGTGAGAATACCATTGATTTTATAACTGATATTGACGAGGCGCCATCCGTGGATGACCTTGATGGGAGCATTAACAATTTAGTCGTATACGACGATGTGATGTTAGACAATCAAAAAAACCCAGCTAGAATATTTTCCAGAGGCAGGCATAAAAACACTGACGTGATATATGTCACTCAACGATACACTCAGATTCCAAAAGTGATTAGAGACAACTGTAACTTACTGTGTGTATTTAACGGCGTTGATACTCATACGCTTCGAAATATTTGGCAGACATGGTGCTCTGATATGGACTTCAATCAATTTAAAAATTTCTTTAGTAACGCTCAGTCGACTCCGCACGGATTTATAACAATAAATTTACATGATCCTCGGACACGATATCGTATCGGACTCGATCAAATATTTGGTTGAACTCGTAAAAGAATTATTAACCCAGAACTGAAAATTCCAGCAGCAGAGAGGGTGAATGACAACGACAATGGCGTATATAAGGAAATCTTATTTTATCGAATAGACGCCATTTTTTTTACTATTTGGTGGAAGCCTCAGATCATCGAATCGACGCTCGGAAAGTTGTGAGGTTCACCCTCTCTGCTGCTGAAGTGATTAAATAATTATAACAAGTATTTTTGTTATCCTTGTTATTTTTTACCTGATACAATTATAAACAAAATATTAATTTCTTTTCTTTCAGACCTGTTCCAGATTTGGATGAATTCCATCCATTCCATTGTAAAATCACCTAAAGACATGGTTCCCGTGATTGTGGTTGGCACACATGTAGATAAGATTCCAGAGGTATTCTTAGCTGGGATTTAATGATTAAAGTTAATTTTAAAGATTTTTTCTATTAGCAGGCATAGGTATCAGACAGTAAAGATTGTATTAAATTAAGTTTTTTTTCCATTAACAGACATGAGGACTGGATCAGTCAAGATTGTATTAAATTTAGTTGTTTTTTTTTCTATTAACGGGCTTGGGGATCAGATCAGTAAAGATTGCATTTAATTAAGGTTTTTTCTATCAGCATACCAGGGGATTGAATCGGTAAAGATTGTATTAAATTAAGTTTTTTTTCTTTCTATTAGCAGGCTTGGGGATCGGATCAATAAAGATTGTATTAAATTAAGGTTTTTTCTATTAGCTGACTAGGGGACTGGATCAATAAAGATTGTATTAAATTAATTTTTTTTTCTATTATCAGGCATGGGGATCGGATCAGTAAAGATTGCATTTAATTAAGGTTTTTTTCTATCAGCATACCAGGGGATTGAATCGGTAAAGATTGTATTAAATTAAGTTTTTTTTTTATTAGCAGGCTTGGGGATCGGATCAGTAAAGATTGTATTAAATTAAGGTTTTTACTATCAGCATACTAGGGGATTGAATCGGTAAAGATTATATTAAATTAAAGTTTTTCTTATTAGCAGGCTATATGATAGGATTAGTATTCCTTCCATATTCATATTATGCCAATGAATTCCTATGGGATGTGGGTCTGTCCATCTCAAGGGCCTTGGTCATATATGCCTCTTTGGGTGTTTGGATCTTGCCCTCATAACAGGGGCATTACTGTGACTTGTCCCAACCATTAATTCATCACCAGGTGGAAACCATATGGAAGGTTAGAGGCATCACTTCTTACATGACTGACAAATATTCGTTGTCTATTGCCAACTGATTCAACTCTTCAGCTCCTACTCACTGTGTTGCAATGTGTTCATATGCCATCTTCACCCCCTAAGGACTAAATGATACGTACCCACTCTCCAGCTCAGAGTGTCCTCAATGATACAATCTCCATTGTGGTAGACTCTTATGAGTTTAATATGAAAGATGCCAGCTCTTATGCTTGCTCCTTTGTCTATATTAGATGTTGAATAAGAGGTATGGTATTTTGACGAGGCAATTAAGGAAGTCTATCACCTCTCCGGGGCCCCGAGTGGCCGAGTGGTCTAAAGCGCTGTCCGTCACAGATCACTGCCGTCTCACCTCTGTCTGCGTTGGTTCGAGTCTTAGATTCGGCTAATGTAGTTATGTGAGAAAGCTTGCCAGTTGCTTCTCGTGGGTCGGTGGTTCTTTCCGGGGGGGGGGGGGGGGTCCCAGGTTCTTTCTCCACCAATAATACTGGCCGCCATGTATAGCCTATCATGTGCTGAAAAATGGCGTTAAACCCTAAAAAACAAAAAAAAAAAAGAAACAAAACAACAAACTATCACCTCTCAAGTTGCTGAAATTACCAATTGTCCAGTATTCTGATGACTGGTCAGTCCATAGTGTTCCAATGCTTTCCCAACATCAGGACCTCTACCATTGTTGGTCAGTGGTAATTGAGTTGGGATCTTTTACCTAACATCAAGAAGTAGGAACTCGCTCCATCACAAGATTTTGTTTACATGTGTATCAATATTCTCACAAACTGGAACTCAGATAGATCAAATCCTAGCTCTTTTTAAGATGCTGCCAGATAAAATATCTTTGTCAGATCGATTGTACTTATTACTTCTGGAACCTTGATTGCAACTGCAGAATTGGTTCTATCATAACATCTTCATCTGTGACCTTTAGAGTTTGTCCTTCTCTCAAGCTGTATATTTTCCATCAACACTAATTTTACTAGGACCGGTATTTCATCACCATTTGCAGTAAATGCACCCGAACCACACTCCTGTCTGTTCCTCGATGCACCAGATTCCAGTTTGGGCATAATTCTACAGGCACTTTGTACCCTGTCCAAATTGTCTCTCCACATAACCTAGAAATTAAGGCTGTATACTTAGCTTCACAAGGGGTGCATTATGTAAGGAGTCGATGTGTTGTAGCTTATTTTTAATGTCATGGAGGCACACGTGTCCCTTCTCTTTGTGTGGAAGTCTGGAACTCATAATGCTTAGAGTTTGGCATATTCTGGTCAAGAAGAACATTTGTTGGACAGTTTTCCTTAACTGGCAGAGTCATTCTCACAGAATGACCTCTTCACCATTCTGTTGGTCCCTTTTCTTTCTGTGAGGTAGACCTCTAGTTGATCTGTCTGTAAACAGGCAGAACAAAAAGACTTTTACTTTTATCCTGTAGTGGACCAAGGAGCATGGGCAGTGGATGCATTCAGTATCCAGTGGAACTGGCTATTTTCTTATACTTTTCTACCCTAATGACTGATTCCTCAAGTTCTGCAAAAAGTCGCAGCTTTCACAGCTCATATCATTATCACAGCCCCACGTTTGGCCCCAGTGTTCTTGATTCAGTGATTTTCAAGTCCTGTTGATTGCTCTACCTAGGTCTCTCTCAGGAGGGTTCTTCTATTGCAGCAACGGGGATCTCTCATTCACAACAGCAAACACATTCTCCACCTTCTCGTCTGACCCATCCCAAGCAATCTCTGACAGAATATTTTATTCAGACTGAGTTGCCAGTTGCATCATTCAGGACAGGAGATGTTCTACATCCAATGTCTATGATGCCAGGTGAAGAATCTTATCTGTTTGGTTTAGTAGGAAATATGTTGATTATATCTGCTGCTCTATAACTTCTCTTGTTGATTTCTTTCTTCTTGTATTTGAGAACAAAAAGTGCCTTCTATCTACTATCCAAGGATAGAGCGTTGCCCTATCATAGACACTTAAATTTTCTCAAGGCATGGTAGTTGGTTTGGATTCACAAAGTTTCGATCTTACTTAGCATTTAAAGCTTCCGTAACCTCACTCGTACTCTCTTACACCTAGATGGAATATTTATTGTGTTTTATTGTCTTTAACCAAAACTGCATCTGATCCATTGAGTGAGGATTCTTTTCAGGACTTCACTCAAAATACTGTGTTTTTACTTGTCCTTGCCTCAGCGTGGTGATGAAGCAAGATTCATACCTTTTCTATTGACACCGTTTGACTCCAGTTTGATGGGAATTATGATTCAGTTTCCATCCATTGTTAAGTTGGATATTTAGTCTAAATCTTTTATCTTCCATAGTTCCACTAACAACAGAAATCCCCAGTCTCAGTTGAATCATTGCTGCCAATGAAACGTATGTTTAAGGTATCTAAATGAAAAAGAAATTTCAACTGCCAATAGCTCATGATGGATTTTCACCATGATCAATAGACCATACCAGTCTCCTGATGATCAAGACCATTTCTTTTTCAAACTTTGAGGCCATTAGGTTTGTGTCATTACTACCTCTTCGGTCTGCCTTAATCACTCTTTCTTAGAGGATATCATGAAGGCAGTAAATTGGCATCATTCTCATGCTACATTTTCCTCCTGTTATCTCAACTGATTATCGCAACAAAACACATACAATTTTGTCTCTGGGTGCCATCATTACAGCACAAGATGTTGACCTGAAAATACCAGCATTACATAAGATAAACCCCATCATTAGTGGTGAGCACCTTCATCTTCTGTGTTTTGATAAATTTAATGTAGCATCAGCCAACCCTCCTGACTGACAAATTCAGCTTAACAATATCTATTGGTAAGTTATTGTCAAATTACTGACACATTCAGCTAAACAAAATCTGTCGGTAAGTTATTGTCAAATTACTGACAAATTCATCTAAACAAAATCTATCGGTAAGCTATTGTCAAATAGCTGACAAATTCAGCTAAACAATATCTATCGGTAAGTTATTGTCAAATTACTGACAAATTTAGCTAAACAAAATCTATCGGTAAGCTATTGTAAAATAACTGACAAATTTAGCAAAACAATATATATATTAGTCAGCTATTGTCAAATTACTGACAAATTCAGCTTAGAACAATATTGGTAATGTATTATTAAACTACTGACAAATGCAGCTAAACAATATCAATGGGTACATTATTGTGAGGTTACTGACATATTCAGCTAAACAATATCTAACAGTAAGTTATTGTTAAATTACTGACAAATTCAGCTAAACAATATCGATAAGCTATTGTCAAATTGCTGAGAAATTCAACTAAACAATATATATATCGGTAAGCTATTGTCAAATTACTGACAAATTCAGCCAATTAATATATATCGATAAACTATTGTCAAAATACTGACAAATTCAACTAAACAATATCTATCGGTAAGCTATTGTCAAATTACTGACAAATTTTTGTAAACAATATCAATGGGTAAGCTATTGCCAAATTACTGACAAATTCAGCTAAACAATATCATTGGGTAAGCTATTGTCAAAGTACTGACAAATTCAACTAAGCAATATCTATCGGCAAGCTATTGTCAAATTACTGACAAATTTAGGTAAACAATATCATAGGGTAAGCTATTGTCAAATTACTGATAAATTCAGCTAAACAATATCAATGGGTAAGCTATTTTTAAATTACTGACAAATTCAGCTAAACAACATCTATCGGTAAGCTATTGTCAAATTACTGACAAATTCAGCTAACCAATATATATTGGTAAGCTATTGTCAAGTAAAGATTGATGTTTTCTCATTAATTCTGTCTTACACCTTATATTTGGTGTAAAAAAAGAAACATCAGACCGGCAGAAGTAATCAAAATAAATTTGTTTAAAATGTTATTGTTTTATTTGGCTTGTTGCTCATTAGATCTCGTAAACAAAGACAGATAATTGTTCAGTTAATTGGCAGATTTAAACATATGGACTCTATCATTATCAGGGTGTGAAGTATAATTGACTTGTTTGTGAAAGAAGAAAAACAGGCTAAGAAATCTCTACGTTTGGCTTTGCAGTCGTGAAGATCGTTTTAACCCTTTCGCTACGACTGCTGCATCTAAGCGTCTACTGTAAATAGCTCTCGAATACCCGTGACGCATATCTGCAGTGCCGAAAAACCTAGCTTACTACTCAATGTCGCACAGATGCGTAAAGTTCAGCAGTATTCGATGAACCAGCGACGCTCATGTGCGCAGAATACGTACGTGTTAACTAAACGTTGATTGGTTGAAAGTACGAAAGTTTACACATTTTTGATTATCATAACCAATGAGAGGATTGTTTACTCGACATTTTGATACAAGTTTGAATGCTGAGAGGTTAAATTTAGACACACTAAAATGAATTTTCCGCGGTTTACGAAACACGTGTTTTCGAGATGAACAAAGATGGATTCCGATTCAGATATGAGCAACTTTAACGGGTCCAGTGCAAGTGATATCAAAAAGTTTAATGGATCATAATTAGAAAATGGATCAGATATTGATTTCAACATCAGATACAAACGATTTTTAATCGGATGACAAGGCGGACGTAGTTTCAATTGTACAATGGAGTGACGACCTCGCCGTATTCGAAATCAATGTTTTTGATTCTTACGTTGGTTCAACAGACAACAATCAAGCTTGGACCAGTGAATGAAAGATTTTTTACTCAGATTAATTCCTGAATATCTGGTAGAAAATCTTGTGAAAGAAACAAACAATGTTGTTAAGAAAATAGGGGACCAAAAGCAAGACATGAAATGGTATGAAATCAGCATCACATGTGGGCATTAGTCCTACATGTAAGACATAGAACATGGTAATTTTGCTATACATATATTATAATATACTTGATAACATCGTCATTTATGTGTGGATAATTACTGTTTTGAGAGGTACCAATTGCAACATTTTAATTAGAGTGGATTTCATTCATGTTTTTATATGTACATATGAAAATATTGGATTTATTTTATGGAATTCAAAACAGTTTATGTGACTGGGATTTCTTATATGATGGGATATAGGAGTATATATAAAGTAGAAATATATGAATAACAGACACTATACAAGATAAGCTGTTTTTTATTTCACTTAAATCTAGTAAAAACTATTGAAATAATGAATATAAATGTAACCATGTTTTTATTGTCAATTTCTGTAGTCAGCCTTGATGATGCTCTAGTATTCAGCCTAGCAAACAGCCTCAGTAGTCTGAGTAACTGATATGATAGCACAGAGCAGTAGTGAAACTACAAAACAGCTGTAGTAGCTAAAGGGTTAAAGCTAACCACATAAACAAGATCATATAAATCTATTCTAAAGATCATTTCAGCGGATATCTCCAGAAAATGACACTCAACATTACGCATTTATGTATTGCTTCCAGAAACTTGGCATACCAAAAAAGAATCTTGTATTAGACCCTTTTTTCGTTCTAATAGAATGTCATGCATTGAAATAAACTCTCTAAGACTGTATGCAAAACATCTACATTCATTTTATTTTATTTACAGAAATCTCGAAAAGAATTCATTGACAAGTACTTTAAAGAACTCCGGTACATGTTGAAAGAAAAGCCAACCATATGTCACCTGATGAGTGATATTGCCATCGATAACTCCCAGCCTGACCCCATGCTGGAAAAGTTGAGAAAAAGAATTTTCAAACTTTCAAAACAGCAGCCTCATTGGGGGGAGGAAAAACCTGCCAGATGGCTTCCTTTAGAACAAGCGATCATGACACTAAAAGCTTCTGGTACCAAGGTGCGGTTAGCAGACAATCTCTCCTCCTCTAAAACATGATCCCAGTTTACTCTATCAGTCATAGTGAACATAATAAATTTCAGTTATTTGTCATAGCTAACATAATAAATTTCTTCTCTCTTAGCTCCTCCTTCTAAAAACATGATCCCAGTTTAATTTATTTGTCATAGCTAACATAATAAATTTCTCTAAAAACATGATCCCAGTTTAATTTGTCATAGCGAACATAATAAATTTCATTTATTTGTCATACCTGACATAATAAATTTCTTCTCTCTTTATTTTGACTCTTGGAAAAGTACATTTTTGTCAAGTCACAAAACGAGATGATCCTTTGTTCTTAAAATTTATTTTGTACAATCATGTCTTTCTTGTAATAATTGTATCATTCTCCAAACATTCCTTGCTAATTTTAAAAGGTTTTTTTTACCTTGTTCCACAAGTGATGCTTCTGTTAATTGTTCCCTCTTAAACAAATATGTTAAGGAAGAGCACTTTAAAGCTTGGTCAGGAATTCCAAGATTCCTTATGACTTGGACAGTCTCAATTGATATTCAGGCTGTACACTTTCCTATAGTGTCTTCACCAGGTTGAGACTGCTCCGGTGACCTAGTGGTTAGAGCGTCCACCGCGGAAGCAGGAGATCGTGGGTTCAATCCCCGGCCGAATCATACCAAAGACTTAAAAAATGGTACAAACAGCTGCCTCGCTTGGCACTCAGCATTGAGAGGTTAAGTGTTAGGACTGGTCAGCCAGGTGCCAGGATAATGTGACTGGGTGGGACATCATGCTATATGTCTGCGGCATGATGCCCCAGTGCTAGACATCACTATAAATTGCCTCACTGCAGACATCGTGGCAACATGACTGAAATTTTTTAAAGCTACGTTTAAAATTCTAATCAAACAAAAAAATTGCCAGGTTGATGGGGGCCTGTAAAGTCTTGCCTCTGCTGGTAAAGTCTTTGCTTGAATAATGTTGGTAATTAATATCTTACTTGAAATCTTTAGAGATCTCATTCCTACAGTATTTTGATGACTTGTTGATAAACTCATCAGAGATACTTTTCTGAAGACCTGTACCTCTGGTGTTCAGTGGTGACTAACAGATTCCCAATTTTGACAAGTATGATGTCTTCCCATCTCAGGACTTCATATACATTAGTATGAATTTTCCTCACCAATCTATTGCAGGTTTGAGTTCCACAGGATGGCAAAACTTTATCATTGATAATGGATCTTATCACCAAAGTTGTGGCCTTTGCTTTTTCTTGTTTTCACACTTCTGTTCAAGAATCTCTGAATTCAGCTTTGGAGTATATATTTTTCCAGCTTCAATTGAACAGGAGAACACATAAATACTTTTAGGATTCATATGTCCACCACCTGATTGGCTATATTGAAGCCAGTTTCTGACTTTAGTCATAAACACCATAATGAACCAAACCCATCCCCTTTCTTCAGACAAAAACATCTGGTCAGGATGAGGCAATCACCTGGAGCCATAGTCAGTATTTCATCAAGGACTTGCTGTCAGGACAAAAAAAAAGCAAGCCTTAGTATCACCCACCTTGTGTTAATTAATAATCCTTATAGAGAAAATCAGGGTGATTATTGACCAACATGTCTCAATAAACACACCTCTGGTTAATGTTAATTGACTTAAACTACAGTCATTCTGAGCAGAACCTTTTATGTTCCTATTGGATTTACCATCAATCAAACATTCCAAAATCTAAATTTGTTTCATAAACTGAGTGCATCCATCCACATTTATTGATCAGAGATATTTCATCCATTGCGCAAAATGACGATTTTTAAAGTAAAAAATGCTTATGGGCACTAAAAAGGCAACTCTTAATTTCGTTAGCATTATATTTGATATTCATTCTTGAAGGTGAAAAGTGACTATTTGAAAATGTCTCGTGTTTCAACACTTCATTTGATGTTTACTATGAGAAATTTATGAGTGAAGACTATTAATTAGGGCTTTCCAAACTTGAATGTGCTTTTCATATGTTCAGACTGTTGTCATATTAGTTAGGGCTTTCCAAACTTGAATGTGCTTTTCATATGTTCAGACTGTTGTCATGTTAATTAGGGCTTTCCAAACTTGAATGTTCTTTTCATATGTTCAGACTGTTGTCATATTAATTAGGGCTTTCCAAACTTTAATGTGCTTTTCATATGCTCAGACTGTTGTCATATTAATTAGGGCTTTCCAAACTTGAATGTGCTTTTCATATGTTCAGACTGTTGTCATATTAGTTAGGGCTTTCCAAACTTGAATGTGCTTTTCATATGTTCAGACTGTTGTCATATTAATTAGGGCTTTCCAAACTTGAAGGTGCTTTTCATATGTTCAGACTGTTGTCATATTAATTAGGGCTTTCAAAACTTGAATGTTCTTTTCATATGTTAAGACTGTTGTCATATTAATTAGGGCTTTCCAAACTTGAATGTGCTTTTCATATGTTCAGACTGTTGTATATTAATTAGGGCTTTCCAAACTTGAATGTGCTTTTCATATGTTCAGACTGTTGTCATACTAATTAGGGCTTGCCAAACTTGAATGTGCTTTTTATATGTTCAGACTGTTATATTAATTAGAGCTTTCCAAACTTTAATGTGCTTTTCATATGTTCAGACTGTTGTCATACTAGTTAGGGCTTTCCAAACTTGAATGTGCTTTTCATGTTAGAACTGTTGTAATATTAATTAGGGCTTTCCAAACTTGAATGTTTTTTTCATATGTTAAGACTGTTGTAATATTAATTAGGGCTTTCAAAACTTGAATGTGTTTGTCTTATGTTCAGATTGTTGTCATATTAGTGGGATATGTACAGAACTTGAATGTGCTTTTCATATGTTCCACCCCACACCTTACATTTTAGATTATAATAGCTTCATACATTTCTTTCTTTCAGATTGTAACACTCAGTCTCATTGAAGAGATAAATATGTCTGGATCTGTTAAGATTGAGGACAGAAAGGAATTGGAGCTGTTCCTAAAATTTCATCATGACATTGGCACCATCCTCCATTTCAGGTAAAGCAAGTGTGGCAATGTATATTAATCCTCTCTCAAGTGTACAAAAGATGAAATAAATTGTATATTTACATTATCCATTTTTTTTAAAGCAAATTAATCAAAGTTTATTATACATGGATTTATACTGTAATAGTATACTGCACAAATGTTTTTTTTTTAATGAAACCTGTACCATTAGATGCTGAGGAAAATGGAGATATTTTAACACAACTTGGATGAAATATGAATTAGAATCCACAATGTTTTAATGATCATTAATTTGAACAATGTTAATCGTGGTATGCCTCGATGCTTCTAGATTAATTCTGCAAGTTATTATTGTCATCCTCTCATACAGCCACCTCTTCCATAGGGTAAAGGTTGGCCTTTCCAGAGAGGGGGTATTTGTGAGATGTGTTTGTGTATCTCTCTCTCTCTCTCTCTCTCTCTCTCTCTCTCTCTCTCTCTCTCTCTCTCCCTCTCTCTCTCTCTCTCTCTCTCTCTCTCTCTCTCTCTCTCTCTCTATATATATATATATATATATATGCATTAAGAAAGATAGATATAACTTCAAAGCATTTAATATCTTTATATATCTTTATTAAAAGTTGGCATTAATTTTTTTTGAAAGGTTCTTGTTTTAAGAACAGACTTCATTCAAGTTAAAATAATAGTTCTTATTCTTAAGCATGTAATGAGATTGGGGTACAGTTGACATGTGCATTTCAAAACCATTCAGAAACATTATTAAATCAGTGGATGAAAATTATATGTAAAATAAATAATTATCATTTGGAGGTACTAACCATGTACGAAAATTAAGTGTGCAAAGTAGACATATTTTCTGTCTCATTCAGCTTCCAACTTAAGAATCTCCTTACAATAAAGATAAAAACTCTCAAAAGGACTTTTGTTGTTATTAATGAACGAGAGAGAGAGGACTATGTCTCAGTGTGCAAGCTTGTCTGCATTTAGAGGATATGTAGCTGTTATGTTGTGTAATGTTGGCAAAATGTTTAAAATGATTTGGACATTAACAAAAATCTGGGAAGAATCTGGAATAAGATCATTATGAAGTTTACAGATTATGTGAACATTGTGGATTAGCAGTCATAATATTAATGGACTTGCAGTTTAAATTTTTTTTATTATAGGAAATTCTCTTATAAATGTTCATGGCTTCAAAGAATTAACTGAAGATTAGTGGTATTTTATCTGTTTTTGCAATGTGGTCTTGCTTAACACCATTGTTATGAAACGGTTTACACCTTGTCTACAGGCACTCCTAAGTCATTATTTTTAAAATGGATTAAATATCAATAGTCACTTTTTTTTGCATATATGTTGTTAAACTCAATGAATATTTCACTAAATTTAAAGAGAACCACAAAAAATTGTTTTTAGTTTTCACAGCCTTGCACACTCGTATATAAATGTTTAACAATAGTTACATTCTCTCTTGTCTCTCTCACACAGCCCATAGATGCTTACAAAAAGATATTGTATTTACACCTGCAGAAACCCTCAATAAATCAGAACATTCATGTAGACAAAGACTAGAACTTGGTTCCATCCATCTTCTATTTTGAGGGATGTTCTGACATAAGTTTCTTATAATAAATTTTTTCTGTCATTCATATGATTCTTATGTGAAAAACAAAGATTCTGTGGAATACTTGCCTTGCCATTTTGAGACTTGCGATTTTGATTGCATCATCTTTAACATTGACTTGTATAAAATTTGTAGCACTGTGTTGAGGCTGCTGCCAACAAAAGGTTAGCATCCCTGAATTAAGGACAGTTAGAAACCTATTGTATGTAGTTGCATGTAAATTGATTCAAGCAACTTGTATACATCATACAAAAGTAGATGTATGTAAAACATTATTCGAAGGCAATCAGCCCTGTTATTTTTTGAAAGGCCTTACCAATAAAAGTACATATCACTACTTGGTGTCTTATTTGGAACAAGAAAAATATTTTTTTTAAGTGTTTGATGAACATATCCTTTTACATGGTTTTCAGTGTGGAAGAATTGAGGGAGAAAATTGTTCTGGACCCACAATGGATGATTGATGCTTTAACGTCCCTCATCACAGCCGAGTCTTTTATCAAGAAATATCCTGCCATCACTAACAAATTTTATGAATTCGTAGACACAGGAAAGCTCACCCATGAACTGATAGGTTTGTAATTATTTGCTTTAAAATAGGAATCGTGGTCTGCTTTTAACATTCCTGTATCAGTGTGTAAGAAAATGTTGGTGCATTTCTTCAGTTATAGTCCATGTCTCCAAGTCACTGTTCTGGTGATGCCTATGGAATCATTCATATTTTGCCACATAGCAAATGATTTTTTCCATCTTTTTTATTTTGCCTTTGTTTTTTAAATTTTATTTTGAACCACTGATGTCAAACTGATTATTTCATTGAACTGATATGAAGATAAATTATCATTCCACATGCCACAAGCCTTAAATTGGTTTACAAATATATATTAATAATTGATTTTATAGATCAATAATTGATTCCTCGTGTATGTCACAACACATTTGACTTTTCTTATAGCAGTCAGCAAATATATTCTCACTGCAAACACAGCTGGGTAAGATGTAAACCTAAAGAGGTACTACCAACATTTCATGGCAAACATGAAGGATATGCGGGTATTCTTAGTTGCACTCTACTTGCTCTAATTAAAGATGAAATTCTGCTTTCTTTAGAATGATTTAAAAAACAAATGTCTTGCACTCCTGTAAAGAAGAAAACAAATTTCAGGAAAAAAGTTCAAATATTAAGGTCACTAAGATTGAAAGAAAGAATTCAGGGACTTGTAGATTTGAAGATAAATTCTAGTTCTAATGAAATGAATTACTCAGGTTGTTAAGTTAATTATCATTACATGAATTTTTGTATGTATCAAGCAGGTCTTTCACCACTGGTTTTAATGGATAATCCTTTATATTTTAGTGCATTAAAGATGCATTACCAGATGCCATAAGTGAAGTCCTTATTTATAAGGTCAAGGCAACAATTGTTTTTAATATTGGACTAAAACCTGTTATGAAAAGCAACAGAAATTTCATTTGTTTTGATTAGGCAAACTGTTACTTTCTAGATGTCATCTGGAGTAAAGAAAACAACCTGGAATTCCGTAACAACAAGGATCACATTTTACGTCTGATGGAGCAACTCAATATTATTGCCAAGCCAAGGAAATTTAACGAAGAAGAAAAAGAAACCAAGGCAAGTTTATGTACGGCATGATTTAGTTAGAATGCAATATAATTGCCATGGCTGTTGTAATAGATTTTCATCACTATATCCTTTTTTAGATCTATTCTTTGTGTTGATGATAGCAGATCATAAAAAAGTTCCTATCTACAGCTGTTCATGACCAGTAGAAATGCATGCATGATAGTGTGTGTGATGTTTGTGGTTTGGATTTTCAACATAGCTTTAATAAATTTCAGTCATATGACTATTAGTGAAGAAGGAAAAGAAACCAATGCAAGTTTATGTACAGCATGATTTGTTTTAGTAAGCTTGCCTTCAGCGTTAAATTCATTTGGTTATAAGTGTGATCTCTGTCTCATTTAGGGTTGAAGTTATAACACTCACTTGTCGATTGTGGGATTTATTGTGAAATTTAATGGTACAAAATAATCCTAAAACGATACAAAGCGCATACTTAGAATACAAGACAAATACAATACAGAATATAACCGACACAAATACAATGTACAATACATAACCCTCACACCGGCATTTATAATTTTATCAGAGAAAAACACAAATGAGAAATTACTAGACTCTATTGGTATAATTTGTCCAAATTATATTCAATTCCTGGTTGTTCACTAGCGTGAAAGATAAGTGCTCTTCATCTTCACAACTTGTACTGCTCGAGGTGTTGTCTGTCTCAAGAAATATAGTAGAAATGCCAGAAGCTTTTTGTTAGTATGGTGGAAAGTTGATTTTAATACTTGTGAAGCACGGGAATCGTGCACATTTATCGATCACTCACTCACTCATGACAAACACGCAGATTATTACACGACACAACTCCTAGGTAAAATATGTAAATAATGATGGTAAAGGTTTGGAAATTACTTTTAGGAAGCAATTGGACGAAGGAGCTAGCATGTTATTTGCATTATGTGTGATACATTCTTGGTCAAGATTTTGTATTTGCTTATTACCATGCTGTTATTTACACCCAACATGCAAACATAGCTGTATAGAATAATGAAACTTGATGAAAATACCATACATTCTCGCATATAAGCCAAATAATTTAGGAAGAAATAAAGGTCTTGAAAAAGAGGGCCAGCTTATCAGCGGGCCATAGTCTAAACTTGACAGGTTTTAGGTCTTTTTGGTGACTACTGTAATGGTTGTAAATCTTGGGACATGAAAAGATCCTTGTCTTAAGACATAGGTGTGTAAAAAATAGCTTTATGTGACCCTACAATTGTTGAACTGTTAAAAAGTACAATGATTGATTTTGTTAATATTTCGCATAGGTATGTTTTCTTCATAATTCGCGGGTTGGTTGTGTTTGTTTAAGAGACCAGGTTGTTGAGTATTCTATATGGTTGATTACGGGCTGAATTACGTACATCTCTTGGAGCCGAATCATGGACTTAACTTAAATGATATTTCCAAAATACAATAATGGAGTTCAGAACAAATGCATCAAAATTATGCTAAAACCATAAAAGCTGAGTTGTAGTTTGCTTTCATGTAAGTTACCATGTACCTGTGAACTTTCATGCCGAATGTTTAGTTAGTTTAACGCCTACATCCCGATTTTATAATCTCTTTCAATTTTTTGCAGAGAACTTTTGAGTATTACATTATATCTTTGACTTTCATTTTTTCTAAACAAGACAAGCCCTATATGTTCTGTTCTGTTGTATCTCCTGTGAATTATTGTTGTGACAAAATAATTACTTTACTAGAAAGAATTCGATTCTTCACTAACTAGAATGTTAAGTTTAAAGATTATTCACATAAATTCTACCTCTACATCAACACAAAAATAAAAATTAAACCACAACAAAATAAAACCCACAGCAACTAAATAGTCCACATATAATTTCAATCCCAAGAATAATCACTAACTCCATATGCTATAGCACCTCTCCCACGAAAGAAATTTACACGAGTGAACACCTGTCATTTGTATACCATGTGTAATAGTGTTACCATTGTTAAAATAAAAGGAATGAAAATACATACCATGTGCAAATGTGTCCTCAAAGACTAAGTCAGAATACATGTTCTAAAGTAAACAATACCAAATGCTTTATGAGTTTACAATAAGGGAATAAGGATGGATATACAGTGAGGGGGAAAATTGCTGCCACATGTACGTTACCATGAGGCTCCCATTTTTGGTACCTTTAGATCAATAAAATTGGAAGTACTTTATTTGCCAATCAATTGCTGGTGCTTGCATAACAGACAATATTGTAGAACGTGGTTTTCTTCATAATGTTTTTTGTTGTGTTATACTGGCATTACATTTTAATGAGTTAGGTATTTACAATTTTCAAGCAAAGTAAAAACGTAATTATGGGTACACTGATATAAAATGTTCCACTTTATACCATTTCTTTTTAAAAACCATGCACGCCAACCTCTAGATAAGTATATATTTATTTTTTTTAAATTGCTTAAGTGAATGCATTTAGAACTTACCTCATGCATCTTGAGATGTGTTGGATTTGTGGGCCAGTCAGCTTTTATGCAGGTCATGCCCTTTTTATACCTGTTTGGTTTGGGGGTCGGCTTATATGCGAATGGACATGTATACAAATATATATGGTATGCACATTGGCAAGTGCAACACCTTTATTGCAAAGGTAGAACAATCTGATATATGCAACTTAACAAAATACAAAAAACACATCACCAGTCTACATACTGACCTTTCCTTGTGTAAAAATTCCAAGTGGACAAGGTAGATAAATTAACTTGCCTGTTAGTCACGATGGTCCAGACATTAACATGCACTGAAACAGCTCCTTCACCCATGTCACTGCTACAGAACTCAACATTTCTGCCAACTCCCTATACTGTGCCCCCCTCAAGGCATCAAATTGATTCCTATTGTTTAACAGTGAGGGGCCGACCTAACAAACAGCCAAGTTCCCTCTCACTCAACAGACATACAAACAGATTACATGGACTGAACATCCCAACTTTTCTAACTGATGATCCTTATGATGTCCTCTCAAATGGATAGCCTTTTCCTGTTGACACCAGCCTTGACCATATAATAGGGAACACAAGGGGCTAAAATGTCAATATTATGAGCTCAATCAATAAAGAACCCAGCTTCCATTATGTCGACCCTGACATTTTCAGGTACGTTCAGGACCAGTCTAACCCTCATAACACCTTAAGCTCAAGACACTCATTCATCACAATATCAAAAATTGTTCCTCACTCAACAGATGTGACATCGCAGTTTCTCTACAATCTGACACGAGAATAGACTCTTTACTTGCCAACTGACTGGAGGTCATGGTTTCTAATCTAGTTAGTGACAGATGTTGGCACTCTTTACCAGCTAAGTCTCAAGCATCATAATGTTTCTTGTTCTACAGTGCTGTAATTTGTTCAACACTATCCAATGTTACATGAAGATTCGGCCTTTGGAGCCTCCATTGATGACATTTTTAACCCCTGAAGTTTTAGCATTCTCCTTCCACTCCATCAACAACCTGGACCAGAGCTGCAGCATCTGTTGAAATTGTGATGGAAAAGAAAAGTCTGACTTCAATTTTTTTCCCATGTTCTGGTAGAGTTGTAGACATTCTGATCGTGCTATCATCGTCAGTTTGTTGGCAGTTCTTCCTTTGCCACAACAGCTTTTAATTTTTAAACCCCAGCCATTGACAGTGATATTGCCGCTTTGGGAATGACAAAGCGACACTCCATACAGATGGATCAGATGGCCTTTGATGACAACCAGCAGTTAGTATGCAATATAATTGCCATGGCTGTGATGTTAGATTTTTGTCTATATAACCATCTTCCAACAGGCGGAACATAGCTTATTTCCTCCCACTGCGAATACCTCAAGAATACATGGGAGTCTGTCTCAAGAATGGACTTAATACTGAAGAGAGCCACTCAACACACTTTGACCAATGCCATAAGTACAGCTACAATTCGCAATAGATGGAATGAAACTCTGGTGCTCTCTGCCTGCATATTCCTGAAGGACCACCATACAGCTAAACTAAAAGCACAGACTTTATCCTTGAACCAGGTTGAAGAAGTCTGCAAATGAGCTACCTTAGAGTCCAATTTCCGTCTTTCCCACAATTACAGTATCAATACAGGTGAGTACAGAAAATCAACAAAATGAACCAAGGGCACTGCACACAAATCTCAGAAAAATTCCCTATCAAAACTCCCACAGCTAAAGCCACAGTTCTCTAATACCAAAGTGGATATACAGCTGATAGGGTCCTATAGATCATTCCAATATTGTCATAGTTCCAAAAGCAATATAATGTTTAGGAAAGAAAGTTAGAAAATTCTTAGTTTAAAGTCATTTTAGCTTGTAACTTTGTGGTTGGAGATTACAAGAGGTACAATTTAGAAGAAATTGTCAATTAAAACATGTCAAACATTGTGTAGAGAAGCAGCAGGAGGGCTGAACAGACCATTTTCCAGACTAAAAATTAAGCCTTCCACAGAAAGGTTTTAATCTGTAGGTTTATCTGCATTGATTAAATACTATGTCACCTTGTAATGTGTTTATCATTGAAATCCGAAGGATTTTCAATCATAAACTTTTCATTCATAGGATTTCAGCAGATACATGGCTGCGATTAAATAATCATATATGTGATAATATATGGCAAACATCGGAGAAGCACAGATCACTAGATTAACAAGAGAGAGGTTGGCTGCGATTAAGAAATCTCTTCCAGTGAGGATATCTTTTATAGATAATCTACAAGCGAGGCAACAGCAAGGATTTGATTTTAGTGCTGATACTGAACAATTATTTAAGCCGGTAGGTACAGCTACAGAAAAGGTTGTTGCTGCTACTGATCAAGGTGAAATACCTGCACTCGAAAAAATAGTAAAACAATCTGAACCTGAAACTTCTCGATTTGGTCCAAGAAAAACAGACAAGGAAAGAGTTGATGAATTACGAAATAGATTTACCGAGGAAGCTTTAGCTCGTATTGATAAGAGTGATATAAATGTTTTTGTTGAGTTTGCTGTTATGGACTATTATGAGGAAAACAGGTATTTAAAACCAGAACATAAACATTTTATCAAAAATGTGGCACATTGGGTTGATGTGGTTTATAAGGTTAAAAATCGAATAAAACAAATTAACAAAATTGATCCAAAATATGTGGTATATATCAATGCAGCGGGGCAGTTATATGATAAACATGAAGTGGTAAAAGAACATTTAAGAAAAGATCAACAACGAAAACAAGAACAAAAACAACAACCACCAAGACAACAAAAACAACAAGAGTATTATATCCCATCTGATCGAGAAGAAGATGATACACATGGCACAACAGGTAAATCTGGCAAGGGATATCGATCAGAAGTTCACGGTGTTGGCCTTATCCCCTGTTCGCGAAGTATACCCCATTATATCACGATTGGAAGTTCTCTTCGTGGAGATCGTCAGGATAAATTGAAAACGAGTAATATTTCCCTTGATGATACTTTTACGAGATTACGTGATGTAGCTGAAAATGCTGTCACGGCTTTTACTGACCAGGGTAAACTTAAACCGGATGTTCTCTTTTCAACCATCTCAGATAGACTAATAGCACTACGCGATAATTATATATCTTCGGCGAATTCATTTAAAACACTCAATGACAAGTATGATGCCTACATAAACCAGTTTGCTTGGCTACAAAAAAGCGTTACAGATGTTCAACTCCCTATTTTCAATTTCTTTGGGATTCCACCAGTGACCACGCCAAAGCTCACAGAGATAAAGATAATCTAAAAAATTTACGTGAAGATTAAAAGGAACACGTCGACCGTTTACACATCTTCATAATAACTTTGGAAGGGTTGATGACGCTCTTGACAAATTTTTGGGAAAACCGGCGATGGTTCCTATGAAACTTTCTTGGATAAATACCAAATTACCTGAGATTGAAATGAGTCTCGCTAGAATTGATAAAAGCGTAGGGTATATTAAGGATGGTGAATCGATTTCAGGAATTCAGGAATAATTTCAAATATAAGAAACAATCTACATCCATCGATCAGATCAAGGATGATTTTTCGAGGATGATTAACACACTCGAAAAAACAAAAATTCCTCATGAGAAAGCAAATATTGTAAACGTGGTGTACACAATTCAACATGGATCATTTGCTTGGACACCACAAAATAATACATTAGATATTACCGCGACCATTAAGGGAATTTACAGACTAACATTGGTATCACTGATCCAGTTTAATATTTCGTCGGCGGTGTCAACAATACTATATCATCTATCATCGACAAGGACTGAACTGCGCGATTCACGATATCTACTTTTGATAGAAATCAAGTTAGGGTATCAATAACATGGTACGTAGAATTTGTAACCGATTTGAGTAAACAACTTAATTTAAATCTTTTTTTAATAACAATGACAGCTCAACAATATCGATATGACCAGGTAATACAAATACAAGCTAAACGTAAGTTGTTATCGGTAGAATATGAAAATAAAGTGAAGAAATATCGGCAAAGAATTACCGCAGTTGACGTTATCATGTATTCGATTTCAGGTGTAATTACCGGGTCAGGTATAATACTCTCTTCAGTGATAATGATTGCTCTAGTAGCTATTCCAATTTGCATAGCAGCAGCGACAACTATCGCGGAAACAATTTCCATAATAACAAAAGAAATATCATGTAGTCAGCGTAAACTACAGGACTACATTGTTAAGTTTCACACGGTGTCAACAGCGTACTCGCAACTATCCATGATAATCTCATCATCTCTCAATGACACAACAATATCCGATAGGGAGTTCTCCGCGATGGTACATATTTATGATTCCGTGATGTCAAAATTAGAATATAATGGCATCTACACAGGAACTACTTCAGCAAATAGCGGAACAATACCACTCCGATCTCCAATAAAAGCAACATTGTCAAAGAAACCGGAATTCGTAATTGAATTTCCAACTCCGATTCCAGCAAGAGAGATCGCGTTAACTCATCTTCAAGTATACTGCAGCTGGCCTAATATCAGATCGGAGCCATTTGTGAAAAACTACCCAATAACAGTTTTGTGTTCTTGTATAAAAAAAAACAGGATGGAACTCCTGATTGGCAAACAATATATCTTCCAAAGGGATCCAGTGACATCGAAGACATCAACGCTGAAATTCAGCGCAGTATAAAATAAATGACTGGAACAGAATTTAAGATCGAGATAATTGGTCATGAACCGTTGTTATCAACCGCCATTGAGATGCACTCACCTGAATATGCCGTAGATATATACCACAGTTCAATTAGAACAATATTAGGATGGCCTGAAAAATCACTAGGAGAAACAGATGTTGATAAACTGTGTTTAACCGAGCCCAAAAAATCTGATTTTATTACAACAAATGAACCTACTCCTGAAATTGACTTTGATCATGGAAATCTTTTTCATATTTTAAAAACCGAGACAGATTTGATATACGATTATGATGTTTATGATGAACCAGGAAGCTATGAAGAGATAACATACAGTAATATAGTATGGCATTTAAATTTTCCACACCCTCAAGAAGGCGGGTTTACGATTACATGAAAATCTTTACACGATATTTTTGATAATATCAATAAATTATATCAAATAAAATTACAACAACTACGAGAATTTATTTCAATTATCTCTCCTCATTGGTGTAACAACTCTATGCGATAAAATTATTAAACAGGTTGAGGCATTAAATCAAATTATATCTGATATGGATTATCTCAATAATCGATTACGTAAGATCTTTTTTAGATTTAGTCTTTGTGTTGTTGAGGACAGATCATTCCAATAATTCCTATCTACAGCTGTTCATTACCAGTTGAAATGTATGCATGATAGTGTGTGATGTTTGTGGTTTGGATTTTTAACGCAGCTTTAATAAATTATGCATGATAGTGTGTAGTATGCAGTTCCGTAGTCTACAATGATGCCTAACACTAGGGCATCTTGCCTCAGACATGTAGCGATAATGAAAGTCTTGCATAGCAGCTGTTAGTTCCATTTTTAAAAGTGTTAGGCATGACTTGGCCATGTTTCGAACCGGCTCCCTCCTGCGTCTGGGACTGGTGCTCTAACCACTAGACATCTAAGTATGGTATATGATGCTTAATTAAATCATTTTGTTCTTTTGAATAAATTTATGAATAGCATCAAATTATGAAATTTACTTCATACGAATTATTGTATTATTTTTTTGGTTGCTTTCTTTTTTCTGAAAATGTAAAAATGTGCAACGGTTTATCCACCATGCAAGACAAGTTTATGATTGATTAATGGATACCTTTTTGAGATGTTAGTAGCAGTTATCTTAAACAAGCTTAGGTACTTGCATTATATTTTTTGATCACACATTTTTAAAGAAAATGAACTCAATTATCCACCATGGCATCTATAGATAAAGTATTTTTTTTCACACTGGTGTTTTGTATATTATTTTGGGCTAAAAAATGTAATCTCTGCCTTGTATCCCAATTAAAAATGAATCCATTTATTTAACAGGAGGAGCATTACTTTCTTGCTCCATGCATGCTTCAGCAGAAAACGCCAGAGGAAATCATCAGCCCAAAACCGAATCATCAGATGGAGAGTTCACCAGTACTATGCTATGTCTTCACAGGTAACTTTCTACCCAGTGCAATATTTCACAGACTTGTTGCTGCTTGTATTGCTCACTGGCCAGTTGCCAAAAAGAAGAAAAAGCATATAGAAGAGAATCTGATCTATTGTGGCTGCTGCGTTTTTCAGCTGAAAGAAAATCACAAACTGACCCTACATTTTAGAGAGCATGTTATCTTTCTGAGAGTTACAAGAATGGGAATCAAGGACAAGACTCCATCTTCAAAGCTGTGCATTGAGGTGAGAGAGTTCATAACCACAAACCTAAATAAGATTATTGGATACCTGGGCAAGGGTCTTGAGTTTGAGTACTCTATACAATGTCCTGAATACAATGGTGTCAGTATCAACAGCCTGATTCCTTTATCCAGACTGAAAGAAGAAGAAGAAGTATGGTGTGAGTTTGACGACCATAACCACATGATAGAGTCGTGCAAAGTTTTGAATTTCTGGTTCGAAGATCAGGTGAGGGCTAGAAAATTAATGTGTATATGACGTTTTATAGGAGACTGAATTTAACACTTAACAATCTAGAGTATTATGCTCTCTATGTTATTTAATGTCAGTTAGGTTGTGACATTTTGATTTCTATCATAAATGAATTCCAAATTTTACCCAAGTCTCTGGCACTGAATGGGTGGAACTAATTAGAAGACTGTTATACATCTGGAAAAATATAGGAGACTGAATTTAACACTTAAAAATTCACAGTATTATGCTCTCTATGTTATTTAATGTCACTTAGATTTACATTTTACATACCACAAATGAATTCCAAATTTTACCTTTGTCTCTGGCAATGAATGGGTGGAACTAATCAGAAGAGTGTTAATATCAGAAAAAATGCAATTTTTTTAATTTGTATTTTGCCACAATGATGATGTATTAGAAAAGAAATTTAAATTTGGTGTCATAATGCTGAGAAATAAACATTACTCTGTAGACCAAATAATATAGATTATTATGTTACTGTATTACATATATTTGATGTATGATACAATATCTGTCAAATGCAATTTCCCTTGCGTTGATTAAAAATGACTCTCATATGTATCATTAAACAACGTTCTGTTCATCCCGGGCAATAAAGCCGACCCACCTCTCCTGGCAATAAGGCCATGTGATCTTCCTTGGCTATTAGGTCAATTTTCCTTGCATTGATGACAAATTGATATATATTATATTCTCACAAACTGACAAACAGTTTTCAGACCAAACAAGGAAAAAAGCATCCTTGCATTGAAGTCTTTCACATTTGTACAAATGATGACATTCCACTTTCAAATTTAATAAAAATAGTTAAACCATAACACTGTTCCTTATCCAAATCTTGTTAACACAATTTAACCTAATTTTGAAAGATGATTCTTATTTGCAACTGTATATTGTTATCAAAACCAAGAAAAAATGTTTGGAACGACTTATCACAAGTGACTCAACATAATTTGACCAAATTTGCCTGAAATCATCCAATACATATCATGCTAATTTGCAGCTGTTGAAAATAAGAGAACAAATTTAAACAGCTTGGTGCTTAAAGTATAAAATGATGAGGGCTATTGGGCAGCTCTATTGACCAAACTCAAACTTTATAAATGGCTTGGCCATTTGTGGAGATTCTCACATAACTGTCATCGTCAAGTAACTTGAGCTGCACAGACCAGTATCTCACTTGCCAGTCAGTGTCTGACTGGAATCTCATGTATCTTGTAGTCTCTAATTAACTTTCTCATTTAACCTCTGAGTGAAGATTCTTTTGTTGTATTATTCTGCATACCATGGGCATTCCTTTATTCAGCTAAATATGTTTTTATGACATCTCACTGATGTTCCCAATTTCATCATTTCAGGCATTGCAGAATATAGGAATTATAATAACATAGCTAATATATATAAATCTCTGCTTATTAAGTATTTATCAAAGTTTGGCACTCTGAATGTAATATACCTTATAACAGGAAATTAATAAATCTTAACATCCAACTTCCTGATGGCAGCTTCTTCTGTACAAAAACAAATTCAAAACACCCAAACTGAATTTACACTTAAAAGATGTGAAGCATGTGTTTAGTCTTTGAAAATTAATGATCTAGTCATGAGGCTAAATATGCACATACACAGCGGCTATCATTTAGTTAAATTTTGACTGTATTTATACACCATGTCACTGACTTGATTTCTGCTGAAAATCTGCTGTACCCAAGTGTTTATAAGGGAGAGGCGTATTTTGTTATATTGATCTGCATAACATAGACATTCCTTAATATTATCTAAATACGTTTTAATGACATCTCACTGATGTTCCCAATTTCATCATATCAGGCTTTATAAATTTGCAGAATATAGGAATTATAATAAAATAGCTAATATATATATAAATCTCTGCTTACTAAGTATAATTTATCGAAGTTTGACGTTCTGAATGTAATATATCTTATAACAGGAAAGGTAGATAAGTTTCGGTACAGTATCTCACTCAGGGGGAAAACAAATCAATTAGATACAAGCATCTTGTAGACATGTTTATGCTGTGAATTATCTGATTTAATTGATACTGTTGTTTAGATTATTTTTCCAGCCTCCATTATTTTTAAGGTTGTCCCTTTCTTACAGGTCAAGAACGTAGATGGTCAGGATAAAGATGATGTTGATACACCTATTACCCAGGAGCACATCAACCATGCCCGCTTGTGTAATGCATTGACAACTGTTTGTTCCAATGCTCTGAGAGAAATCCTCCTCACCAAAGTCCCTATGCCCCACACAGATATCTACAAGGCAATCATGGCCAACAAAGCCAAGTTGAATAGACTGAATAAAGAACAAGATAAGTTGGTATTCCCAGATCCGCAGGGCCTTTCCACTGGAAAGGTAGAAGAATTTGACATTTCCTTATTATATTCAATCATAAGAAATGTCAGTTCAGTTCCTGCTCCATCAAATGGCTGGGGAAATCCTCCAACTGATAACCCAAGGGACACAACTCTTGGTGCCAGTGTGGAGAGGATACGCTTTTATAGGAATGACATAAGTGGTCATTCTGTGGATGGAAAGATAAGCCAGCAAGAGTTTGAGGATTACTGGGTCAAGATACATGAGGTCCTTCGTGAGATTGAAATTGACATTGGTAACCATGACTACCTGGAAGATTTAGAGAAGCGTAAGAATCAGGCCATCACACCACATGAAGCCCATGAGCTACAAAAGACATTTCAGGAGTACAAAAAACAAATAGAAGGTAAATGATTTCTGATCTCATTCTTTATAGAGCCCTAATATAGAAACACATGATACATCCATCATTCATTCTGATGTACATTATTCCATTCCTTACTCTCTTTATAAATCACATGTTGAAGTCATAAAGGAAATAATAACATTATTTACAAGTCATTGCTGTAGTTTTGGAGAGAAAAAGTAAAATTGCACTTAATATATTTAAGGAAAAGAAAAAAAATTAGAGGACAGGTTGCCAATTTGCTCATATAAATAATATAATGTGACCTCTCTCATGGCCCAATTCTATGAGATAATACCTATAATAATATAGGACTTCTCATGACCCATATTTATGAGATATTAATAATAATAATAATAATAATAATAATAATAATAATAATAATAAAAATGAGGACTTCGATGATACAATAATATTAATAATAATTCAGACTTCTCATGGCCCAATCATATTAGATAATAATAAGGATAATAATAATAATGATCTTTGTATAGCACCTATTCTTTACAAGCTCTAAGCGCTTTACATCATCTATAATGATATGACTACTAAAACAAAAACAAAAACAATGAAATTAGAAAATGTAAAAAATGCTGAAAATTGTTCAGGTAGGAAACATTATTAGGTCTTTAAGTTTGTTTATAGGTGAGTTTTAAGACCACACTTGAAAGGGATCGCCGTATTTGTGTCTAATTGTGTCTAGATGATTAAAGTCTGTAGTTTGTCTCTCTTTCTCTCTCTCTCTCTCTCTCTCTCTCTCTCTCTCTCTCTCTCTCTCTCTCTCTATATATATATATATATATATATATATATATATATATATATATATATATATATATATATATATATATCTGCCTTTATAAAGGAGGAATATATTGATCACATCTGCATTTTATACTGTGTATTTGTATTGACAGGCTACATAAACATGTCAGACAGATAACGCTTACACATTATTTATCAAATTCAGATTAAAATGTCATAATCATCAAATATAAAAATGGGGACACCGTTCAAATAATGGGATTTAGAATCTTTCTGCTATCACTGCCAAGGTTTATATGTTGCTAAGGCACTTTATATATATATATATATATATATATATATATATATATATATATATATATATATATATATATATATATATATATATATATTGTTGAAATAATGTGGGTTGGACTCGTTCTCGTTAAGGTTTATAATAAGGCATTTAAGTGACAGTTACTTGGCACTGGTTCAAATAGATACAAACATCGTAGCTTACCTTCAAGAAGTGTAAGTCGGCCTTTATAGTTTTGTCATCAACTCTTTCTTCTCCATTTTGGTATCCATTGCATTTAGGTATGTATTCATAACCATTTTGGTTTCCATTCCATTTAGGTATACATGTACTTCATAACCATTTTGGTATCCATTCCATTTAGGTATATATTCATAACCATTTTTGTATGCATCCCATTCAGGTATATATCAATAACCATTTTCGTATCCATCCCATTAAGGTATATATCCATAACCATTTTTGTATGCATCCCATTCAGGTATATATCAATAACCACTTGGTATCCATCCCATTCAGGTATATATCAATAACCATTTGGTATCAGTCTCATTAAGATATATATCCATCCATCCCATTCAGTAATATATCCATCCATCCCATTTAGGTGTATCCATAACCATTTTGATATGCATCCCATTCAAGTATATACAGTATACATAATTTTTTTTTGTTATTGTTTCAAAAATGATGCTAACTTTTATTCATTTTCCAGCTGCAGCATCTGACATTGAATCAACAGTAGAAATACTTATGTCAAAAGTTAAGGAACTCCGAGGTAATCAAAGCTGAGAGATGTGATGGTTGTGTTCTTGCTACTTAGAGAGACAAAGATTTTAAATACACGGATACAACTACTGGTAGACATAACACAATCTGTACCTGATACATGATTCTGTTAAATATATGGGTGTGACTTTTATTGGACATAACAGATTGTGTACTTAACATAGCATTCTTTTAAATATATGAATGTGACTGTTTTGGAAATTACACAATGTGTACTTAATATAGCATTCTGTTGGACATTTCACAATGTGTGATACATCATTTTGTTAAATATATAGATGAAATAACTACATTGCTAAGTACATGCTGCAATGCAACTACTAGTGAAGGAAGACAGTATGTGTACATCATTCAGTTCAATATATAGATACAGCCTAGCACCAATGGACCTCAAACAACATTTTTATGATGCAGCATTCTCTTAAATCCACGGATACAGCTAACTACCAATGAACCTCAAACAACATGTGTATAATACATCACAGTGTTAAATACATACATACAACTACCATTGGATGTCAAACAACGTACATGATACATAACAGTGTTAAATACATAGATACTACTACTGGATGTCAAACAACGTACATGATACATAACAGTGTTAAATACATAGATACAACCAACTACCACTGGACCTCAAAAATCATGTATGATACATCACAGTGTTAATATGTGTACATGTCATATAATTTATAAATGTCATGATATATACATTGAAACTACTAGTGGGTATAGATGACATGTATTCATAATACATCACTGTGATACATACATTGGAACTACTAGTGAGTATAGACAACATGTATTCATGATACATCAATGTGATACATACATTGGAACTACTAGTGGGTATAAAACAAGACGTACATTTATTTTACTAGAAGTGTATATCATTTTGTTAAATACATTTATTGTACTAGAAGTGTACATCATGCCAACTCATCATGCCCAATGTATGCATATCATTTTACCATTTTCTAAAGTGGACAAGGTTACAATATTTGTGTTACTGAATGGTTAATGACAACCTGGAAAGAGGTAATATCCATTGCTAATAATAGCTCAAGGCTTTAACAATACATCATCATCATCATCAGTCTTATGACCTAGTGTGGATATTGATGAACTGTGCTGCTGAACATCTCAACAGTTCCTTTCACTTGTCTCAATCATGTGCAAATGCCTGTGTCTCTCCACAGAACTTTTCCTGGTCCATGCTTTGATGTTGTCAGTCCGTTTTTTATCTGTCAACCTCTCCTTCTGCCACCCTGGATGCTGCCCTGCAGTACTGTTCTGGATAGACTGTTGGCTCTATTGGCATGACCATACCATTTCAGCTTTCTCTTTTCGACGGTGGTAAGGTCTTAATATTGGCCTCTTTTGTGCCTGATGGTGTTATGCACTTCTTCATTTGTGATGTGGTCCATGTAAGAGATGCCAAGGATCATTTCATGTGCTTGGAATCTTCATTATAATTCTGCTGTGGTTCAGGTCCCCAATGAATCCATACAGAATGAGATGACTAGTGCTCTCAATAATCTGATTAATTTATTTTTCATACATATATTCTTGCCTCTCAAGATGGATCTTAGCTTTGACATAGCTGCTGTTTGTGCTGCTCATGATAAAAGTTCTGCTCTTGATCCACTTCAGTGATTATGGAACTAAGATATTTGAACTGGCCCACTATTTACAGTTCTACTCTGTGACAATAATATTGGCAAAGATTTGTTTGCCACCATTTTGTCATCAGTTTTGTCTCTCAGTGCTTATCTCCATGTCAAATCTGGAAAATGTTTCATCCAGGTTCTTCACTAATATGGCAAGCAAATCTTTACTGCCTGCCAGCCCATCAATGATGTCTGCAAAGCCGATGTTGGTGATGTTACGCCCTCCAATGCTGACTGTCCCATGGTGGTTTTACAGAGCTTCGCTCTTGATATATTCTAAGTAGATGTTTAACTCCAACTATTGTTTTGAACCAGTCCACACAGAACCTTGAGCATTTACTGCACTGGTAGCTTTGGCGTACAGCTGCTTGATGGTATTGGTCAACTTTTGACCCATGTTGTACTTCATTTATTGTAGCCCACATTTCTTCATGCTACACTCTGTCAAAAGCCTTTTTTAAAATCTATGAATATATGATAGATGTCTTGTTGATGTTGCAAGTGCTTTTCACACAGAACACTGAGATTAAAGATATGTTCTGTTGTACTTCTTCCACTCCAGACCCCTGCCTGTTTTTTAGAGATTATTTATTATGCTGGTAGTTTCAGTCTGTTCAAGATGATCTTCAGCATCACCTTACTAGCAGGGCTGATCAAACTGATATTTCTGTAATTTTGGCACAGCTGGAGATTGCTTTATTGGGAGAGTGTTAAAATCAGTGACCGGGTCCACTATTTGCCATTAATCTGTCTGCCAGATCGTGTTGCATATTTTGGTTAGCAGCTCATCACTGATTCCCCCTCTCCTTCTTGATACGTTCAGCTGGGATGTTGTCTACTCCAGCTGCCTTCCAATTGTTCAGTGCTCTCATTGCTGACTCCACCTCTTCTTTTAGAATGAGGAAATCATCATTTGCGGAGTTTGGAAAGCACGTATGGGTCTCCTGTAGAGGGATGGTTGTATAGTTCTTTACAATACACAGTCCATCTTTCTGCAATGTCACTTGCTTCTGTGAGGCATTTTTCATTTTCTAGTAAAGAGTAAAAACAATACATAACTTGTACATAAATCAATTGGGGGGGGGGGGTGGCGTGACAAACTGTGGAAAGAAGTAATATGCTAATAATAGCCCAAAACTTTAACATTATATCATCATCATCATCATCATCATCATCATCATCATCAATCGCTTTACCTAGTGTGGTCATTGATGCACTGTGTTGCTGAACATGTGACAAGTTCCCTCTATTTGTCTTGATCATGTGTGAATGACTGTCTCCACAAAACTTTTCCTGGTCTATTATGTGATGTTGTCCATCTAATTTTTTCTCTGTCTACCTCTTCTTCTGCCACTTTGGATGCTGTCCTGCAGTACGGTTGTGGATAAAATGTCAGCTCTAGTGATGTAACCATACCATTTCAGCTTTCTCTTTTTGACGGTGGTTTAGGTCTTCACATTGGCCTACTTTGTGCCTGATGGTGTTATGCATGTCTTCATGTGAGATGTGTTCCATGTAAGAGATGTCAAGGATAATAATTTAATTTTAAGCTAGTTAGGTGTATCTGATAATTTAGTTTTAAGCTAGTTAGGTGTATCTGATAATTTGGTTTTAAGCTAACTAGGTTATCAGATAATTTATTTTTAAGCTAGTTAGATGTATCTGATAATTTAATTTTAAGCTAGTTAGGTGTATCTGATAATTTAATTTTAAGCTAGTTAGGTGTATCTGATAATTTGGTTTTAAGCTAGTTAGGTGTATATGATAATTTAGTTTTAAGCTAATTAGGTGTATCTGATAATTTAATTTTAAGCTAGTTAGGTGTATCTGATAATTTGGTTTTAAGCTAGTTAGGTGTATATGATAATTTAGTTTTAAGCTAGTTAGGTGTATATGATAATTTAGTTTTAAGCTAATTAGGTGTATCTGATAATTTAATTTTAAGCTAGTTAGGTATATCTGATAATTTAATTTTAAGCTAGTTAGGTGTATCTGATAATTTAATTTTAAGCTAGTTAGGTGTATCTGATAATTTGGTTTTAAGCTAGTTAGGTGTATATGATAATTTAGTTTTAAGCTAATTAGGTGTATATGATAATTTAGTTTTAAGCTAGTTAGGTGTATCTGATAATTTAGTTATAAGCTAGTTAGGTGTATCTGATAATTTAGTTTTAATCTAGTTAGGTGTATCTCATAATTAGGTGTATCTGATAATTTAGTTTTAAGCTAGTTAGGTGTATCTGATAATTTAGTTTTAAGCTAGTTAGGTGTATCTGATAATTTAGTTTTAAGCTAGTTAGGTGTATCTGATAATTTAGTTTAAAGCTAGTTAGGTGTATATGATAATTTAGTTTTAAGCTAATTAGGTGTATCTGATAATATAGTTTTAAGCTACTTTGGTGTATCTGAGATTATGTTTCTTTGACAAGTAAATAACCTTTTTTCTATTCATCTTAAAGCATCAAACTTCATGAAATAGTATGGCCCAAGTCTACTTGTTTTGTGTCCAATGGTGTAAAATAATAGTATTATGTCAGTTTCCAATGTAATGTAATATAATGCACCATCCATGTATTGTGTTATTTTTACATAATCAATAATTTGTTTCATTTTCCAACTATACATTGCATTGTTTTTATATTAATAATTCGTACTTTTCCTTCATTGCATTGCATTATTATTGTTGTAATAATTCATCATTTTCCTTCATTGCATTGCATTGTTTTTGTATTAATCATTTGTCATTTTTCTTCATTGCATTGCATTGTTTTTATATTAATGATTTGTCATTTTACATCCATGCATTGCATTGTTTTTGTATTAACAATTTGTCATTTTCGATCCATGCATTGCATTGTTTTTATATTTATAATTTGTCATTTTCCTTCATTGCATTGCTTTGTTTTTGTATTATTAATTTGTCATTTTCCATCCATGCATTGCATTGTTTTTTTTATTAATAATCTGTCACTTTCCTTCCATGTATTGTATTATTCTTACCTTGTAATTACATAGTGTCATTTTTAATCAATGAATTGCATTGTGTTTACATCATCAATAAATACATGCTGTGATTTTCTATCCATGTGTTACATTGTTTTTACATAGGCAACAATTGGTGTAATTTTCTATCCACATGTTGCATTTAATCTTCCAATACAACAAATAACTATACCCCTACCACTCAATATACCAATACAACACATAACTATACCCCTACCACTCAATATACCAATACAACACACAACTATACCCCTACCACTCAATATACCAATACAACACATAACTATACCCCTACCACTCAATATACCAATACAACACACAACTATACCCCTACCACTCAATATACCAATACAACACTTAACTATACCCCTACCACTCAATATACCAATACAACTTATAACTATACTCCTCCCATTCAATATAACAATAAAACACACAACTATACTCCTATCATCCAATACACCAATAATATACATGACGATACCCCTACCACTAAATATACCAATAAAACATAACTATACCCTAACACTTAATATAAAACTATAAGAAATAACTATGCCCCTACACCTCAATACACCAATACAGCACACAACTATACCCATACCACTCAATATACCACTATAAGAAATAATTATCCCCTACCACTCAATATACCAATACAGCACACAACTATTCCCCTACCACTAAATATACCAACGCTATTTCATCATCGGGAAAACCACCCCATAAAACCGTACACGAATATACGAGTAATCGCGTTTTAGAGAGAAATTATATGAAAAGCATGATTGATATTTGGGGGAGATCTTTATCAAGCCTGAATAAACCCTCCGCGGAAATATCTGCAACCAGTGATGTAAAAAAAATAATCGAAGATGAAATATCTGAAATGTTAAATCTTGCAAGTGTTGATCCCAATGAAATAGTTGTATTTCAAGATCGTCAGGGTAAATTGAAAATAATGTTTCCCTTGATGATATTTTAGTTAAACAACGCGGTGTAACGGAAAATGCTATCGCGGTATTTTCTGATCAAGGTAAACTGAAACCAGATGTTCTCATTTCAACTATTGTGGATAGAATTAACAATTTAGAACCATTAAAACAAACTACGCGATGAATACGACGACTTTATAACTAAATTCGATCAGTTTTCTAAATTACAAAGAAGTGTTATTATTCGGTGAAATAGATAGCACTAGCAAAATTACGAGTATACCACAGTTGGCCAAATATTAGATCAAAATCATTTGGCGGTCAACAACCGAATAATTCCCTGGTGTTTGCGAGTAAGAATAAACCCGATGGTACTCCAGACTGGAACGTTGTTTCGCTACCATCTGGTTCCTACCAAATCGAACAAATCAATAACGAATTTCAGCGTAGAATAAAATCCATTACTGGAAAAGAATCGAAAGTCGCTATTACAGTTCATGAACCAACACTATCATCTGCCATTGAGATAAACTCACCCGGGTATGTCGTAGATATCTATCATAGCTCAATAAGGACCGTGCTAGGATGGCCTGAAAAAACTCCACCACAAGAACCACAGATGAGTTTAAAGATATTCAGGGTGATATAATTCTAATTCTTCTAAGAGGAGAAGATACAACAAAAGTAAAGAAAATATATTTTGAATTATATAGGAAGGGTTTCTCTGGGTTGCATTTTGAATTTAAACACGATGGTAAAAAAAAGTACAGACACGATTCTATTAGATGAACATATTAATGCGATGTTTAAATGTTTTAATGAATTTTTCGAATCTGATAGAGAGAGACTACGGCAAAGTTTTCAAGAATATATTTTGGATATACGGGTTCACGTGATGAAATCATACAAAAAATAAAAGAAATAAACACTTATATGAAAGATATAAAAGAATTAAATGAATCTTTTATAAAATCTTTTGATGATTCTATTGACGTCGAAAAGGAGAAAAACAAAAATTTATATCCGCATATAATTTAACAAAAGAAGAGTTATTAAATTTTAAATTACCAGGATATAACGTTCCAGAGATGAAAAATCTTTCAATGATACCATCAATGATGGTTTTAAAAGGATTCACGACGCATGGAAGAAAATAGCACAACCACAAACAACAATCCTCAAACATAATAATGACCCATATGGTGGTGGGCGACATATCGCTCCTCAAAACGTCAATATATCCTCGGTGATTACAGTGAATTTAGTATGACGACATCTGTATCAAGATCATTGGACAAGTTGTATCAATATGACCACATCTGTATCAAGATCATTGGACAAGTTGTATCAATATGACCACATCTGTATTAAAATCATTGGACAAGTTGTATCAATATGACCACATCTGTATCAAGATCATTGGACAAGTTGTGTCAATAGGACCACATCTGTATCAAGATCATTGGACAAGTTGTATCAACATGACCACATCTGTATCAAGATCATTGGACAAGTTGTATCAATAGGACCACATCTGTATCAAGATCATTGGACAAGTTGTATCAATATGACCACATCTGTATCAAGATCATTGGACAAGTTGTATCAATATGACCACACCACATCTGTATCAAGATCATATTTCAAGGAACCAATGCCCTGAAATATCATTATACATATCCATATTTTTTACGCTGTAAACATGTGTTTGATTCAAAATAAGTATTATGCTGGGTTCTCCAATCAACGAAGAAGAGAACTTTTCTCAGCTGAGAAATACAATGTGTATTTTTACTTGTGTATATATGAGCATGTGATGAAAAATCCAAGCAATTTCATACATCTTACAAACATCAGGTAGTTGCTTTATTTCTCATCAATTACTGATATTTATGCCAAACAGTTTGCTAAATTGGTCATTAAAAGAGACTATGAAATGGTCATTCGTCTCGCATCGATCAGTCCATGAGCACAATTTTTTTAATTTTATTAAAATCCCATTCATCTGACAGTCTTGATGCTCCAAAAGAAAATGGTGTTGCTTGACAACCAATATGGCCACTATGGTGTTCATCTTAAGTTTGTTATTGCATTTCAGTATGGAAAAGCCTATAGACATCAGGGTTTTATTTTGGATAGACTTATAGACATTGGGGTTTCATTTTAGAATGGCGTATAGACTTCAGGGTTTTATTTTGGACGGACTTATAGACATTGGGGTTTCATTTTGGAATGGCAAATAGACATCAGGGTTCTATTTTGGACAGACTTTAAAAAACATCGGGGGTTTCACCAGAAGGTTATTACGATGTTTAGTGGGACGTAACTGATTATTGTGCCCATAGGTTTGCCATTATGACCGTATTATTAAACAACTTAATGGCAGTTTGATTTTAAGGATAGAGTTGAGGAAATTTCAAAATTAATAGTAGTGTGTATACAATCATTTGCAGAGTTCTGAAATCTGGAATGTTATGTACTAGTGGGGAAAAAAAAGTTAAATTCATGAAATTGCTGCAGAGGTTAGCTGAAAACAATGCAGAATTTATATGCGTAAAATATTTAAAGGTTAAAACAGAAAACTGAACTCAAAAGTGGTTAAACTAAATAAAGGCTTGAATTGTACAATATTCAAAATAGTTCAAAACAATTGTAGAACCCCGAAAATTTTTAACCTAGTTATAAACGGTAAACAATTAAAAATATTAAAGAGAATATTGTTAAAAAAAGTAAAAGTAAAAATGATGAAATTAAATTTTAAAAACAATTTAAAGAAATATTTTAAAAACAGGAAGCTTAAATTGAATGTCTTTATTTTTTTATTTTTCTCTCAGCTTCTTTTCCTCTTCCTCTTTTAGGCAGTTGTATCTTCTCTTCTATGTAAATTTTTATTTGACTGTAATTCTGTCAATTTCCTACTGAAACCAGGCATATGCTTAACAATCAATTCATAAGCATTAGAAACCAGTAATTTATTTGCTACCTAGTACTTAATGAAAATAGTGTTATCCCTTGCTTTGTTAAAGATGCTTTCACTTCAAAAAAGGATAATGTGTGGCAAACTTATGCATCATATCTTTTTAAATTAACCCTTCCTTGTAGAATTGAAATTTAAATTCTTAACTTTAGGTGACATTGTAAAAACCTCGAAGCTTCACTAGTGATCTCAAATTTGTGAAATTACATTTTTACTAGGGACAATGAAATTTCCAACATAAAGAAAATTAATATTTAGAGAAAACATATTTATCCGAAATGTTTTAAAGCAATTCAGATTCCATAGAAGCCGCCACCCATGAATTTATGTTGTGACTCGATGATCTTAAATTAAGTAACAAAGAAATGCAAAACCAATTTGTTTCATACAATCAACAAATAAATATATTTCTACAGGTTACAAAGTCAAACATTTCATGGAACTTACAGTATTGTAAATTTTCTCCCAAATGTTCTATCATAACTCCAAATGTTCAGAATGAATTCTACTATTGAATGTGCTGATGTACTGTTGTGTATATTTAATTCATATTCTTTGTTAGATTTTTGTCATTAGGTGTTGCATATATTTAATTTGTATTTTTGTTTGCTTGACATAATGATTAGGTTATATACATTAAAATTTATATTCAGTCTTGTCCAAAATTAAATTTGTGTACTTGACTAGGGATATTGATTTTGTAGACAACATAAAACATGGCTAAATGAATATCCATATAAATCTCCATGAATATATATATGTATCTGCTATGCCTAATGTTGACCATCATTTTTATTATACTTATAGTAACAGATTTTACCTTGTTTACAACTTTAATACTATTTTTTAAAATTTGACCCTCTTCCTGTTTTCTTTTATGTCTTGTTTAATATATAAACTTGCTTACTTGAAAAATTACTTAATCTTGCATTAAACTTCTGAAACAGATTTATTATCAGCATGTCGATCCTGTTGAAAATGAAATCTCTGCAGCTTGTGTAGTTTCTAGACCTGTAGTAGAGAAAGCTCATGAGAATAATGTTGGATAGGAAGTTATTCCTTTCGCTGACACATTTAGTATGGTCATGCTTTTGATCCTGATATAAATCAATCAGAAAGTATTGATCCTCTTTTTACTACTCATTCTCTTTACTCTTTAGGGCGACAAACGACAATCAGTCATTGCTGAACAGGAACAGAATCAGTTGTTATTTTTCCCCCAGAAGGTTATTAGTGAAACAGAAGCCACAGAAGTACTCGGTTAGTATTTTCTTAAAACGGGTGTCCTTCTTAGAGGTGCTCTTTGGTAGTGATTTGTCAGTGAGGTATAAAATTGTCGTATAGACAGGATATTCTTGGTCTAGCCCGTGAAACTCTGTTGGCTGGACATTCTGCGATCAGTAAGACTTTCCACAAGACTTGAATCATTTTATTGGCCAGAAATTAATTGTGATTGTTGTAGATACTGTAAATCTTGTCACACATGTCAAATGATAGATAAACCAAGTCAGAAGATACATTAGGATAATCTTTTATCTAATCCTGCATTTGATGAACCAATTTGCAGAATAACGGTGGCCCATTGGTTCTCCAGTACCACTTCATTATTGAAAAACTTTATGTGCCAGCATAGCCATCGAGGTTTTATTTTAAACGCTTACATTTTAAAATTAATAGTAGTATGTATACGAACGTGTGCAAAGACCAGAAATCTGAAATGTGTTTAAAAACTGAAATAGACCAAATGCAATGTAAAATTCATGAAACTCATAGTTTTGCTGAGAATGATGCGGAATTTGGCTGAGACTAAACATATATGTAAGATATTTAAGTGTTAAAAAGAGAAAACCAAATAAAAATGTGGTCCTAAATAAAAAGCTTTAATTGTAAAATCTTCAGAATAGATTACCATAACAGTAGATCTCCCAAAAGTTTAAACAAGTTATAACTTGTGAACAATTAAAAATCAAACAAAATTAAAGATTGTAATAAAGTAGAAGAAAAAATGATGAAACAATTAAAACATATCAAATAATTTTCATGTCGCTATTTCTTTACTTCTCCAATCTTCTTCGTTACTTCTCTTTGGGAATTGTATTTTTCCTCTGCTGTATGCATTTTTATTTTACCATAATTCTTTCAATTTCCTATTGAAACCCGATCATGCTATGCCGTTAATTTCAACAACCTGGTTCAAATTCCTCTTAAATCGTCAACCGTTGTGTCAACTGTCCCAGGGATACCACTACGTATTGCATTATTCAACGCTCAATCAGTAGGATCACCGGTAAAGCGCACAGAAATTGTTAATTTTATCAACGACCATAATATTAACGTCTTCTTCTTGACTAAAACTTGGTTAAATTCGGCAGGTGATGAATGTAAGTGTGCGGATTTAACACCCAGCGATTCCTCCATCAAGTCGTTCCCCCACAACTCTCGTGGAGGTGGAATTGCTGTAATTACAAAGAAGTAATTAAGTACAACACAACCTTCGCTTTCTGCCACACATCGTTTGAACTAGTCCAAACAACGCTCACACTGGAAGAAAGGTCAGTCCATTTTTTCTGTCTCTACCGTCCCCCTCCTAGTAGAAAAAACAAGCTGACTGAATCTCTATTTTTGGAGCAGTTTCCAAATCTTCTAGAGTATGGAAATTCGATAGGTGGCAACCTAATTATTCTTGGAGATTTCAACTTTCATTTTCACTGTCCTGGTAAACCATACACGTTAAAACTTCTAGATTCCATTCATATTTTAAATCTTAAACAGTCAGTTAACCAACCTACCCATAAACTTGGTCACATTGACTGGTTTCTTTGTAGACCTGATGATAATATTCTGCAATCCACCCTTGTATCCCACGAACTTGCATCGGATCACCTCTGCATTGTATGCCATCTCGACGCAGCATCAGTCCCTAACCCTCCACCTGTATTTGCTACTAAGAGAAACCTGCGTGTAATAAATAGAACCAAATTCATGCATGACATCCAAGAAAACCTAACAACTTTCTTACATCCAACAGCGGAAGAACCTGATAACAACCTGCGTTCATTGCTTGAAAACATGCCCCAACCACCAAATGCAGCAAATGCAGAGTATCAATAAAAAAAGTGTTCTCTATGGTATAGCAGTGTTAGGGACCAGCTTCGCTCTGCTAAAAGACATCCCCGAAAAGCAGAGAAGCTTTGGCTTTCCACCAGACTCGCTATTCACTATTCATAAACAAATCTACGAAGCCGCTAAGAAGAACGTCACAAACATAGTCCATTTAGCCAGATCATCCCACTACATTACTAAAATCACGGAGAGTTCCAGCTGCAAAGAGCGCTTCAAAATAACTAACAAACTAATGTCAAGGAACAAATGTACACCACTTCCAACAACCTTCTCTCCACTAGACCTACCAGACCAATTTACAAATTTCTTCGATGACAAAGTACAAACCATTAGAGATTCGCTTGACAGCACAATTTCAACTAATTCGTCCCCATACAGTTATGATGTAGAATTTCAGCGACAATTGTTAGGAGCATTTCAACCTGTTTCTATTGATTTAGTACGGACAATCGTGATGAAAAGTGCACCAAAGTCTTGTGAACTTGATCCAATTCCAACATCACTGCTGCTTGAGTGCTTAGACCCAATATTTCCTTCACTAACTGATGTTATTAATATCTCTCTCTCATCAGGGGAATTCCCATCATTTTTTCGATACTGCCATCGTAAAGCTACTGCTGAAGAAACCAACACTGGACCATAACGATTTAAAGAACTAGCGGCCAGTTTCTAATTTCCTACTCATATAAAAAATCTTTCAAAAAGGTTCTTCTTACTCAACTTGAATCTCATTTGAATTCAAACAGTCTTTATAGCAATGTACAGTCTGCATATCGCCCTTGCCACAGTACGGAGACTACTCTTCTGAAAGTATTTAGTGACATTCTCTCTGCCTTGGATAGTGGAAAGATTTACAGTCATCACTCTCCTGGATTTATAAACAGCATTTGACATAATAGACCATGATATATTACTTCATCGTCTCCAGCAGGTATTTGGCATTCAGAATATAGCCTTACAGTTGTTCAAGTCCTATTTAATCAACATGACGCAAATTATATCTGCAAATGAAACTCACTCCAGCCCAGTTGACGTATGTTGTGGTGTTCCACAGGGATGTGTTCTTGGACCTGTTCTCTTCATTCTGTACACTCAGCCGCTCTCAAGTGTCATAGATCATCATCCAGTGTCGCACCAATTGTATGCTGATGACACCCAAATATACAAGTCTAGCCACCTAAATGAAGTTGATGCTACCATCCATAGAGTAGAGAAGTGCCTTTATGATGTGAAATCATGGATGACATGTTACAAGTTGCATATCAATGATGATAAAACTGAGACTATTCTGATCACAAAACAAAGACTTTCTCATTCACATCTTTTACCTCAGACAATAAATATCAGGAACACCAACATTAAATTCTCACAGTCAGTATAAAACCTGGGCGTTACTCTAGAGTAGACAGTACTCTCACATTGCACCAACATGTCATGAACATATGCAAGGCTGCATATCTTGAATTGAGACGCATCAGTTCCATTCGTAAATATCTTTCAGTTGATGCCACTAAAACACTTGTGTGTTCATTAGTACTTTCAAGACTGGACTATTGTGACTCAATTATGTCTGGTTCGTCACAATATTTACTCCAGAAACTTCAAAAAGTTCAAAACACAGCTGCACGGATCATCTTTAGAGTACCTCGATCAGAGCACACCTCACCACTGTTCTGTACTCTACACTGGCTATCGATTCTATACAGAATCAAACACAAAATTTGTTCTCTATGCTATGTTTCAATGACAGACTCCAGTCCAACACACCTATCCAGCCTCACCCATGTGTATACACCAGCTAGATACTTACGCTCTTCTTCTGATAGTCATATGGACAATGTTCTTTTGCATACCAAGGCCCGGCGACTTGCAACGAATTGCCCATTGAAATTAGACACAAAGATACAGTGGTCTTTTTTAAGAGTGCTCTTAAGACTCATCTGTTTCGACTGCAGGAACAAACTTAGCGACCTAATCATGTTTTGTATCTTATATGTTTTCAGCATCTTTTTATGTTTTCCAATTTCATTGTTTTTGTCATTTGTTGTTCTGTCGTGTAGTCATATCATTATTGATGGTATAATCGCTTAGAGCTTCGAAAGATTAGGTTCTATACAAAGTCCTCATTATTATTATTATTATTATTATTATTATTATTATTATATATATATATATATATATATATATATATATATATATATATATATATATATATATATATATATATATATATATATATATATATATATATATATATATATATATATATATATATATATATATATATATATATATATGGGGGAACCATATAGGTATGCAGTTGGCAATTAAATGTATAGTGAAAGTCATTTGTAGCAAACAAATTACACGAGAATGAAAGTTTAAAGAGGCAAATGAGAGTGCATATTAGCGAAACATAATTCAAGTGTAAAGAATATGATGAAATATTACTGTTCCACAAAGTATAAAAAGACAAAATATCTTGGAAAGAAAGAAAAAATGTGTGCCTGTCATACATAACATTTTTCTCGCTGTTTGTTTAAACTAATCTTTGTTTTCATGATAGTATCGTTGACTCTTTAGGGAAAATGTTTCTGTTGGAAGTACTGAGTCTACCCATAAGCAATTATGCTGTTATCCGATGGTCAAAGGGATTCTCTAGAAAGTCTGTTTAAGATTGTTTCTTATTGACCTTGTCCTTGGCGACAATTCTTTTACATAAATGAAGATACGTGTCTGTTGACCTATTGATTGGCGATAAAGATGAATGGATGTCATTGGAACGAAATCTAATTCCTTTTCTAATTTTTTAATCTCGTTCGCGCTCTAAATGGACTATTGGCTGAAATAACATCTTTACTAATTCTCCAGTGTGAGAATATTGCTTTCATGCGATTTATAACTGTAGAATCCTTGAGGTCTAGGTGTTTTTGTTTACCTCAAATTTCCTGCAATAATAGTACATTACAATATAGTAATTTTTTTATGTTACGAGTCTATGCTCTTAAAACGAGTAAGAGACATGAGTGATAGCTTTATAAAGTTAACAAATGATTTAATTTCCTAGATTACAAAGTGAAAATGAGAAAACGAACTTACAGTATTGCTCTTTAAATACAACAATAATCCAAGTATTACAAGAAGTTATAGTAATTTAAAATCCTTAATTAATTTCAGAAAAAATCCAGAATAAATACAAACTCTGAAGGCGACAACGTGTCTGTTCCTCATGTGTTGATGTGCCAACCGTTTTTTTGTAAAAAAAAATTTTGTTGTTGTTATTTTTTGTTTTTGTTTTTGTTCGTTGAATCACACACACACACACACACACACACACACACACACACACACACACATATATATATATATAATTACAAGTTTCAATACACTATAAAATTCCAGTGAATATCTTTATCCAAGAATTGTATCGGTGTACATTTGCATTTCCAGAGAAAATAATCACCTGAATTAAATTATTTGATGAAATAGAATTCATCCCAACTTCACACAACATAATAAAACTTAAAATTGTTAGATGTTGAAGCACTATTGATAAAATCATCTTAGTTACAATGCATATAGTTCTCAACGTGTCACAATTAGCATTCTCTACACACACGAAAACCAACTCATTGCCAAACGGAACATAACCTTCTAAATATGATCATGATGTTTTCAAAATAAAACAGTAACCTATAAAATTCACATCGTCAATTCCAAAACATTGACCCTTGGAAACATATTTATTTTTTACTCTTAATAAGATGTAATATTAATATTATAATAATAATACTGAATTTAAACCCACACATACAGAGAATAATTTAGCTACGTATTAATTGTGTAGAAAGAATAACATAAAAGTGTCAATTTTGGTCAAGCAGAAATGAACTCAATTTTTTACAAGGTCAAGAGAAACATAAAGTTACATACACAAAAGCATGTATTGAAATAAAAGAAAGTAAAACTAACTAAGAAAGACAGAAAATTAAATATACATAACAGTTACTTTAGGTAAATAGGTCAGTAGGTCAATTTGCCAAGGTTAGCCAATGAATTCGTGAATGTTCATGGTTTATTTTTACTTGAGTTACAAACAAGACAAGTCAGCACCATATTTCGTTATGTCTGCCTAGGTTCTTGGCCAGAACATATCATCACGCTCTCTTTTCAAGTATGTTTCAGTACTCACACGACCTGCATGTCCTATTTGCAGCATCCTCGACTTTAAAGTTTGGGGTATTACGATATTGCGACATTTAATTACTTCTACAACGTACACCACAACCAAAACATTTCAATACGTGGTTATTTGTCCTTGACTCTGATTGGTCAACCTCGAAATACTACCTTCTTAGGTATAAATAATTGTTCATCTTGATCAGACTAAGACATTATTTCCTGAAATTTTTTGTCGCTTACCGGTAAGTGTGACGTTATCGTATTGTCCTGTAGGTCTGTTCCATTCCACTGTTCTTTGTACGTGTCATTTAAGAACTTACTACTCAATGTATCAGCAACTGATACCTCTTGTCCTGGCGTGTTTAAGTTCAATGTCATATCCTCGCAGTCTTAACAGCATGCACTGTAGAAATTAGGGGCAGCCTAGAGAGGTTTATTAAAATTTTACTCAAGTGGTAGGTAATTATTTTGACGTACTTTTTGTTTCCGTATACAAAGTGTGGCATTTTCTCTCATCCAAATATAGCTGCTTGTGTTCTTTTTCTCCCTAAGTATTCAAAATTTGTTTCCGATGACGTTGAAGAAAGCATCATTTTGGATTTGCAGACTAATTGGAAGTCAAAGATATCTGTACCTACCAAATATGATATTAAATACGGTGACGTAAGCTAACATGCTTCTGATAACTTAATGGCCCAGTAACCTGGTGTAACATCATGTTTTGTAAAGAATGTAGTACCTGAAAAATATCATCCAGAGATCGCATTCTATAAAGGAGAAGATTATTGTTCGTGTTTAGGTCTTTTGAGCCAAGATGACGTCAAAGATTTATATTGTCCTTTTCTGGGATCAACCCAAATCGTAGATTCACTGATCTTCCACCACCCAAATTGTCCTAGCTAGACAAGTCTTCCTCTACGTTAATCTACGTGACCTAAAGGGGCTGTGCACTACATGGATGGCTTTTGGATATATGTGAATGTCGCACTATGCAGCAAAGCAACTTCTACCTTTAAATGCATCCGCATGTTTGTTTTTTTAAACACAGAGATCTCTAAAGATATGTGAAAGTAATTTCTGTTTCTACATAATTTCCAACTGAGTAAATCAGCTTAAAGAATCCAAAATCAATACATGATTGAAGCCCAAAGAGCGGCGATTTGGAATCTACAGTAAGGGAAAGAAAGAGAACCTTGTCTGCCCCACAGTTACATAGCTGTTTGCAAAGTAAGACTGATACAACTTTGGCCTTAATGCAATTGAAATTATAAGCAGAGAGAATTTGGCTTTTCTAAGCCTGATTTATACCATGACTAAAAAATCCAGATGTTTACCTGAACTCCGGTATTAGTCTTGAATGGTATCTATCCGAAACTACCTAACCATCGACAATTTTAGAATCACAAACAGAAATCACAAACAAAAATCCGAATTCCTATTCACAAGAGTGTCCTGATTTGGGAATTCCTATGCACAAGAGTGTCCGGATTTGGGAATTCCTATGCATAAGTGTCCGGATTTGGGAAGTTTAAGTTTCATTTACACTTACAGATAAACAGACATAGACCTAATTAATTACATTCTTCGAAATTCAACATGTCGCTCTTCAACATCACACTTATGCTACCGTATTATGTCACGTGATATGGCTGGAGCAAAATCGTCGGACTAAATAAATAAAGTTTAAAAACGCCAATTTTCGTTAATAACGACCGTCACGATAAGTTTTGCTCAATGATGAGATTTTTGTCTATAACTGAAAATGCAGACAAACCATTACCGATTTTAAAAAAAGTACTTCACTATCACTCATTGATTAAATAGAATTAAACTCTTGCATTCATATTTGTATTTTTTTAAAAATATAAATTAAATGTTAACTAGTTCCACCGGTATCAATTGTTCTTGCAAATCAGGTACGTCTGAACAATATTCATCAGTACAAACCATTTATTAAATTTAAACTGTTGGCTGAATATATTTAAACATTCAATAATTACTACACCTTTGATCGGCACGTTGCGATATTAATGGAAGCATGGCCTGGTCAAAGATTAATTAAAGCGAATTAATTACTACCCTTTCAATTTAGCCTTTGGCAGGCGCAGATAAATTAATTTCCAAGAGTGGGAGCGCGGTATTAATTTTCCGATAAATATAACATCTGTGCTATAAATATATACGTGTATATCATTTGATTTTCCTCCAATAAAGACTGTAGCAGAAAGCAGTTGACTCTACGTGAAACTGTAAAGGACCCGGAACAGATGTTATTCAGGTAGAAGATGAAGACATAAATTGACTAAACTCTTCTCTTAAATGTCAACTAGAAAAACTATACCGTAGAAGATGCATTCATTGTTCATTTGTAGAAAGGCAACAGCCAGTCCTATTGCAAGCATCTCCTTGCTATTAATAGGCAGTAAAATCCTTACCAGAATTCTGTTAAATCAACTTGTGCATCATGTTTACTAAGGACTCCTGCTTGAGAGCCTGTGGCTTTAGAGAAAAAGAAGAAGCAACAGACATGGCTTTTGAATACCAAGAACTAAACACCAACCAGTACAAAACATTATTCAACCTGGTGCCTTTGACACAGTCAGCAATGGTGTTCTTTGACAAACCATGCCAACATGGCAATAGCCTTTGACACAGTCCGCAATAGGGTCCTTTGACATAAAACCATGTCAAACTGAAGATAAAAACGTGATATAGGCCAAACTTTGATTTGTTTTGTCTTGTCTGATTGTATTTTTTCAGCTGATTTCATAAGAGCTTTTAAGAGCAGCTGGTATCTTATTTTATCTGTAAACTCATTATCATGTGGTTGTAATTTGGAGGCATGGATTTTATTGATGTATTATAAGCAATAATTGTGTCCATGACTCGACAAGGTCAAAAGGTCAAAGGTGAAATAAAATGTGTTGACTGGCCAAAATACTATTTTTGAAAGCAACTCTTGCTCAAGTACATTTTTCCCTCCATACTCTTTAAAAACATCTGGGTTTTAAAAACACATACCACAGTATAAGTGATGGTTCAAGTTCCCCGAGGACTTCAATGTTGATAGATATGGGCCTATGTTGATAGATCTGGGTCTATGTAGATTGTAAGAAGAACAATAGAATAAGCAAGGTATACCCTCATATGTTGGAACATTATTCAATAGAATAAGCAAAGTATACCCTCATATATTGGGACATTATTCAATAGAATAAGCAAGGTATTCCCTTATATGTTAGGACATTATTCAATAGAATAAGCAAGGTATTCCCTCATATGTTGGGACATTATTCAAGCAGATCATGGTGTACGCAGTCAGACTCAAAGTACAAGCTGAGGTTAATACGGTTAACCATTGTTAATATGGTTGGTACATTGTTAATATGGTTGGTACATTGTTAATATAGTGTTTAGGTCCAAGTTATGAATGGTTTTAATGTTACAGTACATTCTGATATTAATAGATTCCATATACACATTATACAAAACAAAGACAACTAATTTTAAAAAATGTGTCTAAACAAACTTCAAAGAAATCCTATACAAGCTTTACTGCGGACACGTAATATTTCTTCAAGTCCAGAGGTAATTGTGTCATAGTTTAAGGCAATTACAGAATGGAGAATACCAAGAAACAAAGAATTATTGGAGCAGAAATATGGTTAACACTGAATATGATGCTTAACAAATGTAAACTAGAGAGTACAAAAAACGATAACAAAAGAATGACTTTCTTTTCCTTATTGTTTGTCCGGTTTGTCTCTGATAATGAAGTTTGAGAAAGATTGTTGAAAGCACTTAGATGAAAACAAAGAGAGATGAAGAAAAAACATGATCAATTGTTATCTGTCATCCGATGCCTATTGTCAGGCATCACTCATCACAAGTTTCACTAGTACCCATCCAAAATTATTCGTAGGATTTCCATGAAATCTTGTACATATTCATCCGATGGACTAATTAGCGCTGAAGGAAAAGGTGATGCTCAGAAAGCCAACATTGCTGCCAAAGTAGCTATCTTGAAAATCATGTTATTGATGGATGTAAAGTTATATTCACATGAGGTTTTCGCTTAAAGACTTCCTTGTTATGCTGTCCTCAAAACTAGTGCCTTTCTGATGTCCTTAAAGGCATCCATCTTGGAAATCATATTGTTGTTACTTCTGCTGAATGGTTTTTGTTCTTTCAGGGTTTAATGCCATTTTTCAGCACATGATTGGATATATATGGCGGCCAGTATTACTGGTGGAGGAATAACCTGGGAAAACCAACGGAGAGAACCACCGACCCACGAGAAGCTGCTGGCAAGCTTTCTCACATATCAACATTGGCCTAATCTGAGAGTCGAATCCAAGTGGTCTAAAGCAGGCATGCACCATTATGGATCGCTGCCATCTCACCTCTATGTGGGTTAGAGTCTCCAGCTCGGCCAATGTGGATGCAAGAGAAATGAAAGTAGCTTCTTGTGGATCTGTGTTTTTTCCAGGGTTATCCCAGGTTCTTCCTCCACCATTTATACTGGCCAGCATGATTAATCTATATTGTACTGAAAAATGGCGCTAAACCGTATTATAACAACAGCCTGGGCTTTGATCTTAGGATGATGATTCATTTACCAAAAGCATTTTAACTGTTAATTGATGTTATTTCAACATTTAAGACCAATTTATTTTCCCGGGGTTTAAATGCCTTAGTGTAAGAATGCTCAGCATATGCTTCATAAGGATATTTTTAAGTTCTCCTAATTGTCTAGTGGTCGAACTGTTGCATAGATACATGTACATGGGTGATACTGAGTATATATTCCAGGTAAATTATTATACTAATTGTGTTGTCCTAACCAATTTTGTCAACAGGACACAAACATGTAGCCGCAAATGGAATACACTCCAGCCCAGCTCGTCTATGTTGTGGTGTTCCACAAGGGTCTGTTCTTGGACTTGCGCTATTCATTCTATACACTCGTCCGCTATCAAGTGTCATAGATCATCACCCATTGTCTCACCAGTTGTACGCTGATGTCACCCACATATACAAGTCTAGCCTACAAACTGAAGTTGATGCTACCAATCAAGGAGTAGAGTGGTGAATTATATATTTATATATATATAGATATATACATATATATATATATATATGTTGGTGACTAAGGTAGGCACATACACATATAGCAAACATACGTATAGCACAAACACAAATAGCATACACAGGATACAGGGGACCCCTAGCCAGGGTCAAATAAATGAATTAGGAGAAGGAAGACGAGATAGGTGAAAAAAACCTACCTCGTATAACCATCACTACAGTAATATTAGGGAAATTTAAAAAATTTCCTTTCTAAAATATTATATAATCGCAATGGGAAAATATTAAATGGAATAATAAAGTAAATGGAGAATAAGAAACACAATCTACATATCAGGGGGAGCACACTCATACATAAACACCTTTTTCTAGTGTTTTTTTTTAAAGTGGGGCATCAATCTAGTGCCCCCGCCCCTCCCAAGAAAACAAATATCCATTCCTCTACACAGAAGCTGACATATAGGTTTCATCGATACTGATAAATATAGGTTTGATCATGAACACTCACAATTTTTAAGTTATCGAAATTTTAATATCATGATTGTTTGCATAGGTATACTACGGGAACTGAATTAGTACCCCGAGTCCTGAATTAACAGTTCATTTTAGTGCTTGGATTTCGTTTCGTTCATTATATATTCACAGTATTGCTGTAACCCTTCTGGAACATGATGTACAGATGGTCAGCCCGTGTCTCCGCCTCTGTCTGTTGTTAGCCATCGGAAATGAGCAGTATTGTGTATTTTTGTACAGATTCATCATTCAGCGAAGATTAAAAAGGAGTGTACTAAACATTTAAAAGTTTCAGAAATGAACAACTTTATTGTTAAAGAAAAATGCATGTTTGAACGGGCCACGTTGCAACGAAACGGTGTAACGGTAATTTATATCCATCATGAAGTACATCAAAAAGACAAAACGAACTTAGATTCCAAGTAAGAAGTTTCCACATCTGTTGACCTAGAAATTGATGAACTAGAAAGAAAAAATACGAACGTCAGATATTTCTGCATCATATTGGTAACTAAGGAGAAATACCAACGTCAGATATTTCTGCATCATATTGGTAACTAAGGAGAAATACCAACGTCAGATATTTCTGCATCATATTGGTAACTAAGGAGAAATACCAACGTCAGATATTTCTGCATCATATTGGTAACTAAGGAGGGTATATTTCTGCATCATATTGGTAACTAAGGAGGGTATATTTCTGCATCATATTGGTAACTAAGGAGGGTATATTTAGGCTGGACATCTGCTTTTAGCACAAGGGTAAGAAAATTGACCTTGACCGTGAAAGCTGTGCACATTTTCAACAACAACAAAAAAATGCTGAAAACGACAGATGTTAATGGAGTTGAAAATAATGGAGATCTACACATTGCCGGGCCCATTAATGTCATCTGCAAAGCGTAGATTGGTGATGTTACGCCCTCCAATGTTGACTGTCCCACAGTGGTTTTCCAGGGCTTCGCTCATGATGCCCTTCAAGTAGATGTTGAAAAGCGTGGAATTCAGGAGACAGCCTTGCCATACTCCAACTGTTGTTTTGAACCAGTACCCCACACAACCTTGATCAATTACTGCAGTGGTAGCCTAGGTATACAGCTGCTTGATGGTATTGGTCAACTTTTGACCCCAGTTGTACTTCTTCATTGTGGCTCACAATGCTTCATTCATGCCACACTGTCAAAGCCTTTTTGAAATCTATGAACACATGATCGACGTCTTCTTGATGTTGCGAGTACTTTTCACACAGAACCGTATGCTTGAATATTTGTTCTGTTGTGCTTCTTCATCATCGCCGTACTATCATTGCTGATCAAGCTGATAGTTCTGCAATTTTGGCACAGCTGGAAATGCCGTTTTTGCGTGGTTTTATAATCTGTGACTGGGTCCATTGTGTTGGCCATAAATTTTTTAGAGTGAAATTCATTATCCGCTCAGTAGCCGATAAATGATAAACCGAGTATTGAAAAATTAAACCCCATGAAATATTCGTCGTTAAATTGTGTAGCAGAACGAATAAAAGAGTATTTTACACAATTCAACGACGAATATTTCATGGGGTTTAATTTTTCAATACCCGATTTATCATTTATCGGATAGATCCCATAAACAACCGCGGTTAAAATATAAGATCTCTCGTAATACGGTTTGTCAATCCCAGTAAGAATTCCTGGTTTGGAATCCTGAGTGACAGTGACAGTTCTCTTATTTTTCAGGATGGGTTCAAATTTGTCGCGTATAATCCAATTCCCCGTTACTGAGCGGATAATGAATTTCACTCTAAAAAAATTATTTTTCTGGTCAAGATCCGAGATTATCACTGCTGTTCTTTCGTCTCTCATGGTAGCATCAACACTACCATCAATTCGAAATGTTGACCAACAGTGAGATGCTCCATCGCGCTTGAATTCATTAAATGCATCACGGATTCTACCTATCATGCTTCTATCACTTATTAGACCGTTTGGTACATCAGTGTAGACTCTATTGAGATTGAATTCAACATTTTCTCAAGGCGTAATTTTCCATAATCCCTCTAACTCCTCGATATTATAATTAAAACAATTATTTAAATAAGGAATTTATTATATAATAAATCATTGCAAATGGCTTATAATAGGATCAATAACCGCTTGTAACAACTCATGCAGAAATTAATTCTGTGGATATCATTTACAAAGCGTACGTCGTGGAAGCTTAGGGTCCTTATCTTGTATACGATGTGGGGTAGGTGTGCGTGGTAAGTCGCAGTTATGTCTGAATTGTGGGGGTAAGCGATACAGAGAGCTAAAGTGCTATTATGATAATAGAGTTAAAAACTCCATCAAAGATTCCGACTCTGACTCAATCCCTGACAGAGTCAAAGACAAAATCATAAGAACACCTCAAGACTACATTGAAAGATTCCCAAGTAATAATTAAACTAAATAATTAATTAGACAAATAATATTATAGTATATAAATGAACCAAGAATTTCAACAACATCCCGTGATCATCGATTATGAAACCGTAGACTGAAGAAACCAGTAGGGTTTGACAATGGTATGGGATTACTTATGTTTGGTGCTGAGAAGAAGTAATATTATTGTCATATATTCGTCTATGAGGTATTAACGGATTGATCAAGGATGGTCTTGTTATTGATCATATCGATGGATGTCCTCAAAATAACAGATTGGATATTTTACGAGCTATTACACAGAGTGAGAATACTGCATTTAGGAAAAGACCTATAAAATCATTTAATACAGAAAATAAAGAAGAAAGTGTATTTAAATAAATGACTAAAGCTGGAAAATATTTCGATACTTGTATACCCTGAGTACGATTTGTTGCAGAAAATATAACTAAATCCTCTTTTTCTAAAATAATTCAAAATAGAATTCAATTCGTATATACCTGATTTATTATATGTAGCATTAAGGGGAATAACTCGCGTGGGCCTGTATACGGTTTTTGAAACAGAGATAAGAGTCGATGGGATTTTTCGATGACTGAATGGCGTTTCTTGTGTGGTTCACATACACATATATCTTTTTCAAAAGTATAGACTTGTATATTACGAACACTAGTGTATTCCATGTCGACGGTACCGATCGGAAGGTTTTTCTATATAATTGGGGCTTTAAGCCATTCGAAATTCAAACTGAAACCACCTTACGTCACACACCGTCACACGGTGTGAATGTGTTTTTGCATTCAACCCGGGGTGATTTTGCTGGGGATATGGTGGTTTCAGTTGAAAGTAGAACAGCCCTTGTGTATTGTCCTATTTGTATATGAAACCAAGCCTTATTGGATTTCGCTAAACTGTTGTTGTACAGGTTAGGTAATCTGATATATCATCATGTATGTGTACCTTACATACCTTCTCCAAAAACAGAGGTAATGGCTGTGTATGTCCTTAATTAAGTATGTAAATATGTAAATATGTATATATTAAAAATAAAAAACTGGTAAAAATTGACCCCTAATTTTGTTTATTATATAATATTTCATATAATGACGTCGGAAAATATAAATGGCATTATAATTGAGATTTCAAATTTGAAAAATTAAGGAATACAATTATCAGATAAATTAGATTGTAATCAGATTCTCTCTGAATTTCATGATCTTGATGACAGCGCCCGGAATAATAGATATGTCCTTGCCAAACAATATGGGTTGATCAAACGAATTCAGCACGATGTAAATGACTCATTTGCATTTTGTAACGACATCAACAAATTTATCACGCTGTTCTTTGCTGTCGAAAAGGTCAGAAGTGAATTGGGCAAACACTGAAGTCAAACGCACAATAAACTCGAAAATCCAAACAATAAGAGAAGAAATCATCAGACAAAAAGAAAATCCCCTTTTCGTTACCTCAAAAGTGAAAAATCTCTGATGCTCAACCCGTTGCAGGTGAGTAATCCGCATTCAATAAAGCCCCATTGACAAATAATTCTATAGACAGGTATGCGCTTACTCGCATAGAACGAATTTGTATGAGTTTAAATTCTATAGACATGTAAGATAGTGTAATTGTTTTTGCATGGTGATTTATCACTACGCGGAAGTAATGAACACACTGTGAAATTCAAAAGAATTTTGGGTGGGTGAGTTTTCACTTACAATTTAGATCGTATAAAAAGAATATGCAATTGTCCTAATATTGGTAGATATTGAAAATATTAGTTATGAAAAGAACATGCAAATATATTAGTATTGGTAGATATTTAAAACTGTAGGAATTATACCTGGAAAGCCGTTGTTAATATCACAATGAAATCTTGGTTTTTCTAACGTAGACACGCTCATAATGTTCCGTAAACTAAAGTCACTAATCCATATAGTGGTAACATATTAGAAAAGATAAGTTTCTACGGATATATTTATTTAAAGACGTAAGTCACATAATGAGCCACATTAAGCAGACACCAACAGCACAAACGTCAACAAATATATCGCAAATAATAACAATAAAAGAAATGAAGAGAACGAGGTTGATTGCTCAAAAATAAATATCGCGATTAGTCGGTCGAATTTGTAGGCTTAAATTCATTAAAATCAAATGCAGAGAAAAAACAAAAAAAGTGGGTATTACTTTGTAAATTGTTTTAGATTAGGGACACCTGCCTCATTATCATACGATCTAGACAGGGTAAGACTGATACATTGAATCATAATGTAAGAACGCACTAGCAGTAAAGATAGAAAAGATTAAAATGAACCTGATATTTAAAGAGACAAAGATCACCAAAACAAGTGTGTTGCTCGAGAAATATGATACACGTTTTGCATTCCTCATATGACACTGTAGCACGGAGATTTCTAATTTTTCCTGATAAGACATTACAACCCGAACGTTTATAGTTTTACCAAGTCATGGTGATATGCGAACGATACAATTAACTTTACAAAGCTCAAATAGCTTTTAAACTGACACTTTAAGTCACTGTCATTTGCGTATGACACTAGTGTTGTACGAGGAGTTGATCATTTTCTAAAGGAAATAACACTATAAATACACTACATCCACTATTCTCCTCGTAAATAAGGGACCCACAGACGATTTTTTCCTCGGTAGGGCTGAAATATTTTGGAAATGGTTCCTACTTTTGGATTGCTTGAAACATTATTCTTGTTTTGATTTCAATAATTAAAGATTAATTTAGTAATAAATCTTATGAACACAAAAATTGTAATGCCTAGAATTCAGATACCAGGCTTCGTATTTAATCTGGAAGTGTCTTTAAATCTGATATAAAATATATGCTCTCACTACATAAGTATAACAGCCAATGAGTCTTACTACCAAGCGAATCAAACGACACTTCTGTGAGTTTGGCTTGATGTCAATGTTTCCCTTAGTATCTTGGACCTCAAAAAGACGGTCTTTCTCTGTTTTACGCATCTTAAAAGCACAGGTTTAAAATATCATTTCCCCCAATCAAACAATACAAATGTATAATATTCCGTGACACCTCCCCCACCCCCTTAGAAAGTGGTAACACTTTAGAAAAATCGCAGAATGTGAACATAAACAATTGTTACAATATACAACTGGGAATACTGAACGAAAATAATCAGCGAATTACACTCTACTTAAAGAGTCATCACCCACATTTTCTGATTTTGAAATAGCCTCCATTCGAAAACTGTTCGGTTGCAAAGACAATGCCCAACGCATCAATCATGTAATTTAATTGGTGGATTATTCTTGGATTATTTTTGGATTTTGATTTTTAATACTTTAAATTCCTTTTCCATTTTTACAACATATTTCCAAGGAAATATATTATTTGTTGAATTTTAGAAAAGCTTATTTTCACTCTTTTTCTCTTTTTGTCTTACTGTTTATTAGAGCCTAAACCTTTATCACATGTCTTGCTTGAAATACTAGATATGAAAACAGTTGCATACTGGAAAAAAAAACATATGTCGCGTCAGGAAGAGTAAATGAAACTTTCATACTTCGCAGAACTAATTTGCGGAACTTTTGCAGAACTAATTTGCAGAAGTCACGCAATCATAGGCCCCGATAGCATCTATGTTCAAGCACATGACATATCAACCATTGTTGTGCTAATTTTATCTGCACCTTTGCAAGTACTTCCTGTTTGTCATGCAGTGAATATGGTACACAAATTCGTGATTGGTTATTATTTAACTGGACCGGAACAAGCAATATCCATTAATGAGATTTCAATGTAACGTATTTCACCGTTTGACACAACACTAGAAATTTGCTTAATATTGGTTATTACATGATGAGTATAGTACTTAATTATACTTGTGGAACATGTTTGTAACGTATCCTATATGATGAGCGTGTTTCTGGATTGGAGTGGAGCGGGGAGGGGATGCAGATTACAAACCATGTTATTTTGACGTAATGCGCACACGCTGAGTGAGTATTCTTAACAGTCTTTTTTGTTGTAACTAATAAAAATGAGAGCTTAGTACTGCAAATGCTGTTTCAAATGAATTCTATTTTAAAATGTTTTTAACAATATCTCTCATGCTAGGCAACCTCACCATTCATTTATTTAGCATATCATATCGGCAATCAACATTGAGGCCATGTTTTCAACAATATGCTAGGCAACCTCATCAATCATTGGTTTATAGCATATCATATCAGAAGTCAACATTGAGGCCATGTTTTCAACAATATCTCTCACTCTTGACAACCTCATCAATCATTGGTTTATAGCATATCCTATCGGCAGTCAACAATGAGACCATGTTTTCAACAATATATATCATGCTAGGCAGCCTCATAAATCAATACTTTATAGCATATCCTATCGGCAGTCAACATCGAAGCCATGTTTTCAACAATATCTTTCATGCTAGGCAGCCCATATTGATAAACACTGCCCAGATTCGCCTCTAAATGTATTAGTCCTACAATATGTCTTTCTCCTTACAATTGTAAACTCAAGTGGTTTGTTTTCCTTCAAAACGTGTTGAACATCGTTTCATTGGATTTAAGAGTTATGGTATCAAAGAAATGCCCAGTATATTTGAACTAAGGGTAAAGTTTATTTAAACAAAATGAATGTCTAGTAATAATTTGTGGGCAAATATGTTTTAAAAACAAAACGAACTGATTATGCCTGGATACATTGACCAAGTAAAAAGGCATCTTACTAAATACAGTATGACCAATTCAATTAGAGACCGCGTTCCGCAAGTGTCAAGTTTATGGGCTACCAACTAAACAAGATTAGAGAACATTAAGCCCCCCCCCAAAAAAAAAAAAACAAAGAAAGAAAAAAAACAACAAACAACAACAACAATACAACAACGTCTGCTCTAGATTGACAATGGAACATGTATGCAACAGAACGTGTTCAGAAAGTTTGTGTGGGTGTGTGTTTACTGCAATGAGAGGCTAGTCTTCTTCCTAACCGACTATTCGTATTTCACTATTATCATACTGCAGAGTAGCTATGGAAGGTGTACACATATTAAACAATAATAGCTGGAGAGGTCATACCATAGCCTTAAGTAAAGAAACCAGCCAGGAGTAAAATTACGAAACTGGACCCTGCCACCGTAAGAATGTGGCTGAAAATGGCTAATGTCAAACATTGTGTACATATCACATATTTAGACATTATCTAATATAATGGTATCAAGGAAAACGTTTTATGCGCAAAATGGTATTACGCGTTTAGAAAAGTGACTACTTTACGATAAAAAGCATTGTCTTATTATACTTGACCCTAACTCATGTGTTTAGGTAGCAGGGTCCAGTTTCGTAAATTGGCCCCTGACAAATGTACTCACTTACGGCTATGGTGTGACATTTGCAGCTATTATTGCTTGCTAATTAACTAATGGATACATTTGTGAACTAGGTTTTCGGATTTGTAAAATTCATGTCAGGCATGTACAACTTCCATAGCTGCTCTGCATTATGTTGATATTGAAATAGGAAGAAGAGCGAGCCTTCCATAGCAGTAAACACATGAGTTTGGGGCAAGTACGATATCTGAATTTCATACACACTCTTTTGCAGAATTCTCATCTTAAAAGGGGGGCTTGTGTTTGCAATGTGAGCATCACGTGGTGTCAAAACTGGCCTATGGACATGACAATCGCCGAAAGGCGTTTGGGGCTGCGTGAATAAACGTCTTAATTTTGCTATGAACTGCCTTTTGGTCAAATGGATAAGATTTATAAGCTTTTTTATGTGTCTCTAAAAATAGGGACCTTTCTAACCTCACTTGTATATTGGATATTTTATGATTTTGTTAATTAATAGGTCGCTGATTGTGGTATTAAATCTGTACATTAAAAACTGTTTCTGTCCCTTCGTAAATGCGGGGCCCTATTCGGATCATTTTGGCGGTGACCCCCGTCCCCCTCCCCTGTGAATAGGGCATTTGAATATAATGAATATAAACATTTGAACAAGTTTGATAAGAAACTGAACTTATTTTCTTCCATCGCTTTAAATTTAATATCTCTTCCGGTATAGTAATGGCGAGACAGATTGTTATTTTCTAATAATAAATGTTAATCCTACAAATATAAATATTGAATGTGTTTCTCCTGAGTTTAACCAAAGAAAACTCGATAATGAAGCCATGAAATACCGACCTGACCTAGTTTTAAAGTCGTAGTGGGAATTTGCATTATATTACTTGAACTGGCATTTACTTTTACATAGACTCAAATGGATTTTTAAGAGATTTTCCATGTAACAAACTCGCTCTGTGTTAAATTAGTGTACACATGTTGAAATTTGAAATCAGCAACATACAGAAATAACGATTTTAATTTTATTAAGGAATTTATATTCGTAAAGTGTACACAAATATCCAACATTTCTACTCTAACTGCACATGAAAAAGTAGTTTCCAAATGTCAGCATGAAGAATCACTCCATGACCTTTCTGTACGTGTTACCCGAAAAATCATATTTACTATGTATCGTTTAGAATCAAACAAATAAATACATTATATAAAAGATGGAAATGTATACCTTTAATGGAGACTAGAAATCAAAAAAATGTCCTTGTATGTATGTAATTCTCTACAAATTTTAAATATACTGTAATGTTTGTAAAGTCAAAATCATTGGCGGGTAGTGATTATATCGCGCGGAAGATACCACGATTCCGTAAATTGCCGAGTTTTTCCGACTTTTAATTAAACAACAGATCAAGTGGTCCCATGACGCAATGCTAGCCAGTTCTCGAATAAAAACGAAACATGGCAAGCGAGAGATACGGTAGGAGACAAGATATGGGTTGCACATTCAAACGTTGAATCTGCTTCCGAGATATGCTCATAATTATATATGTTGAAGTATGTTTAACAATGTGTTTGAGACATATCAGCAGAAAATTAGAGCAGTAAGAAGGTGTTCATATTTCAGATTTTGGAATTTAAAAAAAGCAAAACAATGAACTTTTAAAAAAAACGGATGAGATGTGTGCTGTGCAAAAATGTGATTATGATTAAGTGATGGTATTAAATGCAAACAATTTATTTTTTTGCCGCAGTGCAATAAATTCATTTAAGAAATTTGAGGTTCAATCGTATTATATGTAAATAGCATACTCATTACCTATCCATAACACACACACACACACATTGCGCGAGTCAAGGGTTAAGAATGTTATTTCCTTTTAAGCAAGCTTTCATTTCATTAAAGTCAGATCTCATTTTCACATATGACAGTGATGACAATTTAGATTGTGATCCTGAAAAGAAAAACATTTTCATTATAAGAGATGAACTTCGTGTTATTGATAAAGTCCTTACAAAGTCGGTAATGTGTGAGGACAGTTAAACCCCGTGTATATAGTACACACAATTTGCGGTCTTCCTCTGGTACTGCTGTTGTGTGCGAACATTTAACCAATCAGAAGACACGTGACTTCTGATTGTTTGTTATCCTATCAGGCCATCGTTTTTCAGCATATATATATATATGTATATATATGTATATATATATATATATATATATATATATATATATATATATATATATATATATATATATATATATATATATATATATATATACATATACATATATATATATATATATATGCAGATAACAACGCATTTCGACGGTGAAGTCATATGTATCCATTTCTTGTTTTTGCAAGAATCTTGTGTGTGTGTGTGTGTGTGTGTGTGTGTGTGTGTGTATTTCGAGTGCTAGAATATATCTGACCGAAACGTTTATATAATTATATGTTACACACATTTCATTACTTTGACGTTTTATTAACTAGGTTATAATGAGTAACCCGTCTCTAAGATATACGACAACTCAGTAATCATTGAATTACCTTGCTTTATTGATCGTGTGCACATTTCTGTCCTACTTTTTCACCGTAGTTCTATTTTTAGCAAACTATAATTATGTACCTCGATAACAGGTAAGATGTAGCTAGGGGTATTGTACAACTAGCTGTACACTTGAAGTAACATTCATGCTGTGTCACTCGCTGGTATGGAATGTGAAACAGATAATCAGTTAAGCTTAAGTGGAAACATGCAAATCCAGTTTTAAAATGATCAATGCTGGAAATCAGCGTACAGGCGTATTGATGCTGGGAATGCAATGCATTATATACTGCATTTATGCTGAGACAACATTTGTTATTTACTGCGTATGATATCTAGATTCCCAAGCGAAATATTCCATTTCAAGGAAACTAAGACATATAATTCTTTGTATCAATGTAAACAATTTATCTCATCCATCAATATCTTGTCTTCTTCGCGTAATCTTTATTTTACAGGTGAAATATGCAAGTAATTTATGTCAAAAGTAAATACTGATTACTTATTAATTGTCTTCATTGTCTTCTTTCCATTTTATTATGTCAAATATTTTCTCAGGTTGCTTTAAGGTCGTCGTATAATGGTTATAAAAATCTATCTATCTATCTATCTCTCTCCCTCTCTCTCTCTCTCACTCTCTCTCTCTCTCTCTCTCTATCTATCTATCTATCTATCTAATCTGTCTGTCTGTCTATCTATTTGTCTGTCTATCTGTCTGTCTGTTCAAAATACCGACATCCTTGTTTTGCTTGTGCCTGACTATTAGACCGAAGAGTAATTATATATGTGACTTTGTGTTACATATTCCTTTCATGTAAATACCATAACATAGTTTTACTGCACTAAAACCAAAAGGTAAATACGGTACATGTCTTTATAACGTGTAGTGATGCTTGACATAAACGCCGCGGAAGAGAAGTGTCAAGAGGAAGATGATAGTAAGATATTATACCTATACTGGGTTTTATCTTCGATTTCTCAGACGACCGCCTGAAGCGCCATTTTGATCAATTTGCTATTTGGGAGTAGTGGGGGGGAGGGGTAACACACGTCGACACTCGCGGGAGGGGAGCGTTTCTGTTTCTTCTAGGTAAAACCTGCAACAACCCTAAACGTATTTATTTGAGTGTGTGTGCGCGGATTGGAGATATACGGTATTTCTGGCTTAATAGTCAGTGCGTTCTTATTTATTCGCTCTCCCTAACAAACATCTCGTCCCGGCTGTAAACATCGCACTAAAGGTTTCCCTGCCTATTACATAAATAGTGTAGCTAGTAAATTCTTGGCTTCAGTGTCTAAATCTAATTTTTGTATAATGTCGGCAAGCTGACATTGACTTCGGCAGGTGTAGTGTATGTTTAGGTACAGTTTTTAGATGGCAATTTCTCTTACAAGAGTGAACATACACGTAACAAATTCATCCAATGTTAGTGGAAGGTACTGACCATATAGGTTTTGGGTGGGGACAAGTCCATGCCCCTTGCCCAGAAATTTCAAATTGTTGTCACTAATATAATTGCAGTATACCATGGTACAGATCATGGTGTGTTCAAAGCTACCATGGTACAAAATATTCTGTTGCACCCAACTCTAATGAGCACCCATGAGGGCGAATACAATATGTACCTATGGAACGCCATACGTGACTTATATTTCAAATTAGTTTACTGTAGGGCCACCATATATGATTTGGGGTCAAATTATTAATTAAAATGCTTCTTTAAGAGTTATGTCAGGTCAACTCAACCTTATATGGGATTGCTAAGCTATGCTATTATATCAATTTCGCCTAATGTATGGAGGGTTATTTAGTCATGATTTGGGGCCAAATAATACTTCAAATGCTTCTTTAAGCGTTATACCAGGTCAATTTAGCCTTATATGGGGTTGCTTAGCCATGATGTTGTATCAATATAGTTTAATGTAGGGTTCACCAGTCATGATTTGGGGTAAAATAATACTGTATTCAAAACATTTACATTCCGTGCTATCAATGTATTGTAATAATGTATATATTAATGAGACATAATGGGCATTATACAACCACCTTCAGGTCTGTCTCCAAAGCAATTCATTTGATATTTCGTTTCCTTGGTGCCCGATCTAAATTGGCAAGCCATTAGGATTTTTAACGTAGCTTTAAAAATTTTTCAGTCTTATCACTTCAATGTCTGCAGTGAGGCAGTTTATATTGATGTCTAGCACTGGGGAATGATGTCGCAGACATGAAGCATGATGTTCCACCCAGTTACATTATCCTGACACCAAGCCGATCAGTCCTAACACTGACCTCTTAATGCTGAGCGTCAAGCAAGGCAGCTGTTAGTACCATGTTTGTAAGTCTTTGACATGACTCTGCCGAGGATAAAAAACCACGACCTCCCGTTTCCACGGGGGACGCTATAACCCCTAAGCCACTGGAGCGGTTATCTGATGTTTAATAATGAGTGAAAATTACAGTGTGCCGTGTCAAGACTGTAGTCTGATGTTTTAAAAAATATGTAATATGTATGCATTGGAGGTAGCGGCAGATACGACAGAAGGCTGCTTTCGTCTGTTTACGAGATGGTGGAGAGAGGTGGGTTTGGTACACTGGTCTCTTTTTGGCAAGCAGTTATGGGATTTCGTGGTTTTCCTCGTTGGTTACGTTAGCGGTCAATCCAAGAATTTATTATGAGGTTTGCAGATGGCAGCTTTAATGTGATTCAACATCTCTTCCGGAGGTAGATTTGGCGAAAAAAACAATTTCTTCCAGTCTAGAATGCAGGCTCTCTTGAACATCTACATTGACGTCAGCACACAAAAAGATTTTGATCTGCAGCTTTCTTCTTTGGATGCTTCATTGATGTCGGGACCTGGGCTTGAAGTGGAAATAGCGTTTGCATCTGACAAGACGATGATCTGTTTGGCACTCTGCATTGGACATCACTCTGGTATGACGGACATATTTTTAGTCCCTCTGGCGTACTATGATGTAATATATTACGTGCCAGTGTTTTATCTAGGGTGAGTCTCTGCCTACTCTAGCGTTGAAATCTACGAGGATGATCTCTCTCTCTCTCTCTCTCTCTCTCTCTCTCTCTCTCTCTCTCTCTCTCTCTCTCTCTCTCTCTCTCTCTCTCTCTCTCTCTCTCTCTCTCTGGGACGCTCTTGAGAAGTCTATGCAGGCCAGCGCAGAATTTATCCTTTTCAGAAGGATCTGCCTGGAGTGTTGGAGCATATACACTTTAGAGTGTGACATCTTGTTGGTTCTCTAACGGGAGACGCATGGATTTGATGCGGTTAGTGTGACCAGTCGAAAGGTTTGTTAACTTGGTGGCGATTGAGTCCTTGATCATGAAACCTACTCCTGAAAGTCGTTTGTCAGTCTTTGGTTTTCCGGACCAGTATAGGGTGGATCCAGCGCCGAGTTTTCTCTGAAATGTGGACTTCACAAAGTTCAGCAATGTCAATACCAAGGTGAAAAAGATTGTGTGCAATTAATGCACAGCGTCGTTCCGGTCTGTTAATACCAGTTGAGTCTAGAGTTATTCTGATGTTCCAACAAGCCAGTCTTAGTCTTTTCCCACGATATGAAGTAGGTGGGGCATGCCTTGTGTTTCCGTTGTGTTTCGACCGTGTTGGAAGATGCATTTTTGCTGCGGAAAGCCAACTAGGTGTAAGGAGAAGAGCTTTGGTAAGGTTACTCTTTATAGGCCCCTCTTGATGTGGAGCAAGCAGTGCTGTCCCTATATATGGCTGCTTGGTCACTCAGGCTGCTGTCGAGTGATGGTGTCGTCTCCGAATCAAGACCAGACGGCCAAAGTCATTAGTCGCCTGCATGTAGAATTGGGATTGCGCCTTACAGTGCCATCTTACAGCTGTCGCTTTCACCGTTTCCAATCGCTGAAGGGCTTGATAAAGTCGAACGTAAACAGTAGACAGTAGCCAGTTCCTTCATGCATGAGCAAAAAATAGTGTTGTGACCCAGCGGTATTATAACATACCGAAATAACGTGAACTCCGTCCCCATCCAACTCAGAACATGGCGGGAACAAAACGGAATTGTGTCACTTTATTAATCCAAAGAATGTAGTGAAAATAGAGCCATTAACTCGGATGAAATAGTTTATCATCACAAAGCGATAACGTATTGTGCAAACAAGAAGAAGACAAAGCTTCTAATATATATTATGATCAGGGTATGTATATCACTCTTAATGACACTAGGCCACTAAATTGACACCAGTTCTTTTAAAATGCAGACTTCAAAGTTGATATTTGATATATTGTTATCGCAATATTTCACCGGTATGTGTCGTCCAACATTATTCTGATATCGACAAACCTTCTTACTTTGAAATTACTAATACAGTACATGTATAAGCACCAAATCTTGATTACATGTTTATAATTTCATGCACAGCCATTATAACAACCACCACCATTATAATCGCTACGTATCATCACCACGATACTGTCCGTATAGTTTGAGTCCTCAACGCTATCATTGTCACAAAAACAAAGACACACTGACCATTACTAGTTGTGGATACGTTTTAATAATGCGCCAAAAGGTGACTTGAAGTCTATAATAGAAACAGCGGCAATAGTACGATTGTGGATTGTTTGGTTGGAAGAGGAAAACTGGCAAAATGAAGATTTGATCTCGTATTTATTGTAATTGCTGGATTGTCAAGTAGAGAGAAAGAAAATAGCGGTGCAAGATCTTGGGTTCCTGAAGTCAGATAAATAAATTTAAAACGATGGATGCAATCCTTGAAGGTTTTGCATTACTAAATCAAATAAATAAACTTAAATATATTTATAAACACATGAAATTTTTGGCATACAAAAGTCAGAACAAATAATCTGAAAAACAAGATCGCAAACACGGGTGGTTTTAATTAGTGAAATAAATCAGTAAAAACTAATAGTCATAATTGAAAAATTAAAGTTTTGTGATGACATTTGGATCCTTGTTCAATTTAACCTCTAATTCTAAATAATGTGCATTAACCCCCTGTATTTGCTTGAACAAACCACTTGAACGGGGTACATACAATGCACGATCTGATAGCCATAAAAGACCACGAAGTAATACTTTGCATCAAAGAGACATGTAAGGTAACGTATTTGTGACCTAGTTCATATCAGACAGGTAATGTAACCTGTACGTTACCTAGCCGGTTGTTATGCGCTTCTGAAATACGTTACATGGATTGGATTGTTTGTTTATAGCAATGATATTTGCCGGGGAAGCAAAGGACACACCAGGCAGCAATAGGATTTAATCCAGTGAAGACAAGCCTTACTATTAGGTGTTGTGTAATTCAGGAAGATAGATGATACATGACACAACATCTATTTCGCAAGTATAATGAGAAAATAGGACCTCAGATGAAATCTTTTACTGGTTTAATACGATACTGTATTTAATAAACAAACTGAATCAAGCTGTATGTGTCACTCTATTGATGCGGTATGTCAATCGTGTTAGACGACAATTATCTACCAGAACGTTCTTACCTGTTTTCAATTCACGAGTTTATCTATTGTCATATTTCCATATTTCACCAGCTATGTGTTGTCCGACGTCACCATGTTTCTAGTCAGGTAGACGTATTGGGTAGGCCCATGTAATTTCTTTGATTTATTGTTAATCTCAAAGTATAGAGCAATCCTATTTATTCAAGAAAGAACACAGGTGTCAGAGAGGTCTACGGCGCTCGCTTTTACAGATCAACATATCACCTCGTCCTCCTTGCGTTCGAGTCTTAGGTTCGGCCGGCATGTGTATGTGAGAATGCTTGCCAGTAGTTTCCCGTGGTCTGTGTGGTTCCTTCTTGGATTTTCACGAGTGCCTCCACCAGATATTCTGGTCGCCATGTATAGCCTATCATTTGTTGACAATTGGCGTTTAACGCTATGCAACAACACTTTTTTTAAAGTACATGTTAGAAAAAGTTACTGTGACTCAGTGTAAATAATATAAATAATATATACTTTGTCAAAATATTACTTTTAATCGATTTCTTTTAGTTGAGTCCGGTCCTAATCAATAGCTGCATTTGATTATTCTGGCCATGTGCAAAGGCAAACTATTCATTACTTAAAAAGGGCGTAACCAAGACGTCCATATACTATTACATGTGCGCAAAGTAATCCTTCTCACACTTTACATCAAACTGTAGAATGTTGTTCTATTTGAAAAACACATAAGGACAAACATCTATTGTATATTTTGGAACGATGCAGAAGAAATGATTTATGCGGAAAGACGATGCAAATGCATGAATATCAAGGCTAAATTTGCCATGGACAAAATCCCGCATCTATGGGTATTAGTGATGCTTACTGATGAATACAGTATATAGGGGTTAGGTCTTGAGTGTTTCATGCAGATTTCAAAATATTATCTGGTAGTAGATGTTATGACCTATATATATATACAATCTTGTAGAAACAACGAAGTAGTAATAACTTTATTGATATAATTCTTGTTATAATCGTCAACATCTTAGGTGATTTCATTATAGGTATAGCATCATCGTGAATAGTATCATTAAGAGTTTTTGTTGTTGTTATGACGGTGGAGGTTATGAGAGGAGAAGAAAGGACGAAAAAGGGGATAAAACTGATTTCGACCCATACTACCTGTATCTGTTGGACAGGCGGAGAGAAGGAAAGATATATACAAGTACTGGGGTTACTGAGGTCAAATACATAACTGAAATACTGGTATGTTAACTTTAGAGTTCTGCGGTACTAAAAGAAATACATGGTGTAAATTAAGAAAGGTGTATTTTTATGTATTTATATAACTTATTAAGTCTCAGTCTTCTTGATATAATTAGCAAATTGTACAAATACAACTTTGTATTGTATTTGTTTATAGATATTATCTAGTTAACGTATTGTGCAGGTATAGTTCTAACAAAAGTCGTATACGTGTTTACAATTACGGGAATTCCTATATAGTTACTGTATAAAGTTATATTGGAATTACGGTACTGTCGAAGTCATTTATTTTACGGTAATGACACACATACACAACATTTTTGAGTTCAGAAAAACTTGAGTGTAGGACAGTGTCTGATAAGCACAAGGCACAAGTAATTAAATTGTTTTGGGAAAGGGTGATAATATAGGTTATGCACCAAGATTGATGGGGTCCTGTTCATAACTGTACCCTCTAAATTTATTGAGAAACCCCATAAAGGACGACGGACGACAGACGCACGGACATACCATAAACTATCGTTGTTGTGGTATTGTTTAACGCCATTTTTCAGCACACCATTGGCTATACATAGCGGCCAGTATTAATGGTGGAGGAAGAACCCTCGGAAAAAAAAACACCAACCCACGAAAAGCTACAGGCAAGCTTTCTCACATACATTCCAACATTTGATACCCATAAAAGGCCATGAAGTTTGCATCAAAGAGACATATAAGGTAAGGTATTTGTGACCTAGCTCGAATCAGACAGATAACGTGAATTGTACATAACCTAGCAGGTTCGTATACGCTTCTGAAATACTTTAACCGGATAGGCTTGTTTGTTTATAGCAATGAGATTTGCCGGGGAAAGACAGGACACACCAGGCAGCAACATGATTTAACCCAGTAAAAGTTTATGGTGTGTAATTCAGGAAGGTTGTATTCTGAGGAATAATTTGCAAATTATGCAAGTATTAGTCTTTATATACTTATACAAACACGCAAGTTACATATTTACATTACCTGTGTTCACATTGGGGGTAGGGGATTACGGTCTGATCAATATATTAAGCATGTTTAGGTCTTGCTGAAGCGATACGTATTCATATTGCCTGTGTTCACGATGTAGAAGTATGATCAGGTCGATCTATTTTGCAGATAACATTCTAACAAAATAAATAATCATTAAAAACAACCAATGTTCATGGGAAGATGGAACTAATTTCGCATCAGTTTACTGTTCCATTGGTTTCTATAATAGTAAATATTAATTTATGCCTAAGACGTTAGTCTTGTATAAATAAGCTAATATCTCGTTGATAGTTTTTAAATTTAACAGTAGCTATTCCTGGATGTCGACTGGACGTTTGCTCTCTATATTTTGCAGACCGGGCGTTACTAACATCGTCACTGTATTTGGTTAACAAATCACTTCACCTAGAATCAATTCATCTATATCGACATTCCACTGAAAAGACACGATGGCCACTATAAGTTTGCAAGATCCTATTTTCAGTATAGTCGAAGATGGGATTCTGGAACTAGAAACGAAAGGTATGTAACAGATAAGTCATATATCAAAACCTTGATGACAATTACTATCACATCAATGAGTATACATGGTGTTCCAAAATATTCTAAACACAGTAGGTGCAAATTAATCAACGTTTAAATAAGCCTGAATATAGATAACATAGTTCAATCTGATTTGCTAATTAATGTCTAATATAGGCAGTGTAACATTATACAAGTGTAGCTGACCAATCGGAGCCCTCTGTACATGAGTCATTGGTTCCACTGGTACTATCATCAGGCGTCTGCCTCTTTGATACCACTCTGTATTAAGACCTCACAGTAGTCGTTTGTATATATTAAAGTTATTGATAGTTAGAACACGACGTCTTATATTATGTTTTAACACAATAACACAACAGGCAGCAAAATATTTCAGCACATTTCCATATACGTTGCGTATGAGTATAATTTATATTGACAACAGTGATCCGACTGTGGGCATGGATGAACAGTGATAATTTTATTTAGCATAATGCCAGTTACTATCTGATTAATGTTTGTGTTAGGGTAGATTTTTTAGTAAAATTAATAAGATTGCTATTTTCTTTAAATTGTATTAAAGTAATGTTTATTCATTTATATTAAAGTAAGTTTCTAAAATATATTAAGATTAATTTCATTTATTTCCAAGGCACAACTATATATTAATGGAATGAAAATAGTTGCTGTGCAAGCATAAAATTAGTAACGTACATCACTAGCTTTACGAATGTACATTGTTGTGTGGAATATAAGTGTATGATGTTACTAAAGACATTGTATGCTGTTTTCGCAGATTCAGTAAGAACTCCCTAGTTGCTCTGTAAGAAATATATAGTTCTAACAACCAGACAAATTTCAAGATTACGCATTGGCGAATTTCCAATCCGGTGACTAAGACTGAGTCTGGCCTTCTGTTAGTGACGTAAAACAAAATGGTTCTTATCTAATGATGAACAGACGTCGCTACTGGCTTAGTATAAAGGGATTACCATATTTGGTCCTGACTTGTGCCAAACGAGTAAGTAAGAGGCGTATATTGTCTAGGTCAGTCCCTTATACTTTGATGTTCGTTCTTTCATTAGAGATGTAGCTGTTTCACATCATCATGGCGACACTCTTTTAAGAGAGCCTTCTCTCTCTCTCTCTCTCTCTCTCTCTCTCTCTCTCTCTCTCTCTCTCTCTCAGCATATGAAAATGTGCGTTTCGATATATTAAATATGTATCTCGTTGAATATTGTTACAGTATAAAAGGACATTGCATGGTTAAATCAAAATATAGAGCCAAATGTAACGGAAGGCACGAGTTAGTTATTTTTTTTAAAGTGTGACCCATTTTTCAATCAAGAATTCCTGCGGTTTACATTGTTCACCTGTACTTCCTATGTGAAAATAGCATTACCTTTGAAAATACATTTATCTTCCATGCATATATTAATAGGTTCATATCACAGCTATAACTTCTTAGAAAGGTTTGATTGACATTAAAGTCTCATCTTAATTGCAGCAACATCTATCTGACTTTCATTGCTTTTTATCTGCATCAAAATCTGGTAAACCTGCTGTGCTATCTGACATTATATTTGTTTATCAGCATCTTATGAGATGGAGTTAGAATCAAAGTCCTTTTTTAAATGTTATATCCGTTACTTTTAATTTCACATTTTACCATACAAGAACCTTAGCCTTGTCACGTGTTTTCGTGTGCGCCATTTTGATCTGCATCTGTGACTTCATGTGTTAACATACCAGAACATTCCTTACATTGTAGTAACCATATCACGCGATTTCATGTTCACCATTTTTTGGTTTCACTGTCATGATTCGTTACGTCTGGGCTAACATGTTTTAATGTAGACGAGCTTATCTTCTATTTTCGTTCTAGCTTTTTGATCAAAAGAAAGTTCCTAATGTGCATATTTCACATATTTTTGCTTTACATCTTTAATCTTTAGAAAAGCGTGATCTTACAAAATACAGGGCCTTATAACTACTACCCACATATTTTATTGTCGCGATTTATTTGAAAGGAATGTTGTCTTTCTCAGTGGTGAGTCGGTTTTAACTCAATCTTGTAATATTTATCATATCCCACTCAGTTACATTATCCTGTCACCAGGACCTCCAGTCCTAACACTAGCCTCTTAATGCTGAGTGCCAAGCAAGCTAGCTACTAGTTCACACCAAATCAATCTTGATGTTTACGTGCACTAGGACTGGGGAGTGCAGTTGAGTACATTGAGTCAATGAAGGAATCTCAGTTCTCTACTCAGAGTGTGCATCAAGTGTATGCTCTTGGCTGAATAGTTCTTTCATTTTGGTGGACACTGTTCTGTTACCGGTGAAATACTGCTAGGCTTAATATATAATATTGAGTTTGGAGATGATGAGTCCATGGTTAATTCAGCATTCTGCATTAATCAAAACCTTCGTCACTGACATCCAGCATGTCCCTTCTCCTGATGGTGATGTAGTCAATATGGCGTATTTGTCTTTAACGTGGATACATCCAAGACGTCTTCTTGAGGATTGGCAGCAGTATTATGTTTGTTGTTGATAAGGGAGCCATGTTCAGCACATTTTCTCTGTAGGAGTGCCGTCGCATTTCAAACTTGCCGAGTCCATTATTTTTCTAATGACACCTCTCTGGTGATCTGTGCCAACTCTCGCACTGAAGATACCAAGGAGTATGACCCTTTCTGCCCTTGGCTCTTCTGCAATAAGAGACTCCGTGTCCTCATAAAATTGTTCTCATCTGAGCTGGTCATGGTGCGGATATATAGGTCATGGTACGGCATGCATACTTGTTTTTTTAACCCCATGTTCCCTATAATAAATCGATTTAAGATATACTTAACGGCTCACATGTTTTCCCTCGTCATAATGTACTTTCTGAAAGGATTATGCGTGCCACCGTACTTTGGTAGTTGACATTGACCTTACATAATCAATTTGAATTTAATATTCATGCGCAACACGCTTGACCTTTAACATTTTCTATAGTATAGAAAAGACATTTTTCCACCAGTGTGACTCTAAATATTGATACTCCTATCATAGTATAAATATGCACTGGATTAGACCAACGAAGAACAAACAAATACAAGAAAGCATATTTAAAGTTAAGAAGTTGCTGAAAATGTGCAAGCCTCCGCTCATGTATCAAGGAAATGCGAAACGTTACTCAATCTTGAATTATTATTAACCTTTCACAATCAAGAATCCGAGTAGAAATATATAAACTCTTATACAAAGAAGATTTCGCTTTGGGCGATGATTAGACATAGTGGAACTGAAACTTTGACAAACATGTTTTAAAAAGTCCTTGACACTAATGTAATTCTTGAACATACAGCTTGTATCAACTGTGATACATATTTCACTTGGCTAGAAAGTGAAATAAACACTATTTAGATGTGAATTACCGAATAATAATTGCACTGTGTATCATGATTTAGTATGAAAAATATTGTACCGAAAAAGATATTGTTTGACCCTTAGTAGCAGAAAACCTTATTAGTTAAGTGTAACAGAATTGTTACCGAGAGGAGGGTGGATTAAATGAACAATACAAACACAATTTGTGAAAGAAAATATAAATTTATGTAATAAATTATAAATGAAAAAATACAGAAGTAACAACACAATAATTCATGCACTCAACCCACAATTACACTCACAACCATTCACAATACATGAACAAATTAAATATTAATACCAAAGGAATCTCAGATGTAAAGGGATCTCTTGGACTATATACAGATCCAAGGATCCTTTACGAAAGTTAAATTAATGCAAGTATAAATTACGAAAAATGAACACAAACGACAAACTATACTATCGCACGATGGATTGCGATAACTAGCACGACCATATACTTGTATTCAATCAAGTTGCTAGCTTTTATTGATATCTATGCGATCACTTGAAATATTATTGTGATCTGACATAAGCATGCAAATACAACAATGTATTAAATTGTATTACAATTTCAATACACATATGTGTCTCGACCCCGTATAACCGCACGATTCAGCAACAGTTGAATCGTCTCCCAGTTTCCCCGAAAACCTAGGGTTGACCAATACTATTATCGGACGTTTCCCTTCACGGATCCACCACAGTTATACGTTCAGACAACATACAACATCTACCAGAACCAACGGTTCCTCACTACTCTAGATGTCGACCCGGATGTTTTACAACTCAGACAGCTCCGACACTCGGACTTCTAGCTTTCCGGATATTTACACGTTACACAGATGTTGACGAACAGACAGTTCGACACACAGACAGATACTTCAATTCCGTTTGCACAAATTAACGGCACAATCACATTCAGATATTTATACAGAGATGTTCCACAACAAATCAGACGATATCAAAGACGTTTATCAAAAGATGGTATCAGATGTGTCAACAGCTACGGTATCAGAAATGGTATCAACTACGTTAGCAGCTACGGTATCAGAAACATTGACATCTACGGTATCAGATCTACGGTATCAGATCTACGGTATCAGAAACATTGACATCTACGGTATCAGCGATTATCAGATCTATGGTAACAGCGATTGTCAGCTACAGTATCAGAAACACGGTAACAACTACAATAAACAAAACCAGACTAATAATAGTTGTCTCAAAAATAATCTAAGCCGTAGATTACGATATTGCATTTAAAGTCTAATAGTGACTAGTAATTCCAAATATTCCACGTTTAATTGCAATAAAAGCATCATTATACGAAATGATAATCTGAATAAAATTCACAATAAAACGAAAATGTAAATTTAACACTCACCCCTTTGGCTGGAGATTGCAAGACGAGCTTATCTATCCTTCGATTAGATATTTTGGTTCCCGTAATTATTATGAGAAATATCTCGCCTTATATACTCTCTATAGGTGAACATAAATCACATCGAGCTTGCTGTGCACCACGTGAAACGAGTATTTCGGATTTCATGTAAATAACAAACTGGCACATGCAAATCGTTACACGCCACTTACCTTGGAGAAAACCACTTAATCACCCCAGGTAATGCGTGTACGACGAAATCAAGAAAATGGTGAGTTTCGTTTGCAATTCAAGAAGAACAAAAATCAGTTCAATTTTCGCCTAATTCTGTGACATTAAGGCTTTGTATACAGTTGCTCAGGAAAACTGGAGAAAAGCATATCGGTCAGGGATATGACAACGACATTATACTTTTTTTAATTCTGCTCACATGTATGTTGTGGAATTACAACACCATATTTAACTTGCTATAGATAAGGGTATCTCAAACAGCAAATACAGATTGAAACATTGGCCGTCCATTTTGCTAGCTACTGACATTTTACAGTTGCAGTAAGGTATATCGGTCTCTAATTTCTGTTTTTACATGAAAAGGGACAAATAACTAAATTTACGGCACGACGCAATTAGATATATTTTTGGGACCGCTGTATTGTTCCATGCCTAATTAACATCAAATCCACCCCACCCCCATCCAACTCGAAACGTAGAAGGAACAAAACAGAATTGTGACACTTTATTAACTCCATAGAATGAAGTCACAATAGAGCCATTAACTAGTTTACCGTTACAAAGCGATAATTATTCAATTATGACACGACGCAATTCGATATATTTTTTGGGACCCAGCTATATTGTTCCGTGCCTAAATAATGTGAAATCCACACCGCTCCCATCCAACTCGAAAGGTAGAAGGTACAAAACAGAATTGTGACGCTTTATCAACTCCACAGAATGAAGTCATAATAGTCATTAACTTGTTTACCGTCACAAAGCGATAATGTATTGTGCAAACAAGAAGAAGGCTTCTAATATATATTATGACCAGGGTATGTATATCACTCTGAATGAGACTTGACAACTACATCGACACCAGTTCTTTTAAAATGCAGATTTCAAGGTTGACGTTGATATATTGTTCTCTCTCAATAGCTCAACGGTATTTGTCGTCCAACATTGTCCTGATATCGATTAAGGCAGAGACTAAGAAGAGGTCAGTTTTATTATGGTAATTTCTATGTTTAAAGGGTTAATGTGGCTCACTTTGAACAATAGTATGGCTTTTCGAAAACTTTAATTGATTGCTATCAATGAGCCACGTCCTTATTAATCATTTTATTGTTTAAATTTACCTTGTTTAAAGAAAACATATCGATTCCTTCAGTATAACTTATCTAAGAAGTCCTCATACTGATCATCTGCCTTGAATACTACATTTGGAACACTTGTCATCTAGCAGTAGACTGGTATTCAGTTAAAAACGCATGATGACAATCAGGTGCTATATATTCTGGATGGAAGCGCACGAAATGATTCATATATACGATAATTTGTAAAAGGTAGAAAATAAATGACTACTTGCCAGCGATCAAACCATCTTACATGGATTGAGTGTATGTTTATAACTGCATGTACAGCCATTATAACCACCACCACCAACATTATAATCGCCACATATCAGCACCACTATACTGTCCGTAAAAGAATAAGTCGCCAACGCTAGTATTTCCTCGTAAACAAAAGCACACTGACCATTATTAGTTGTGATAACTGTTTTATACTACGCCAATGGTGACTTGAATTTAATTATATAAACAGCGGTGGTGGATTGTTTGGTCTGAAGATGAGACAAAACAAGCAAAATGAGGAATTTAGATCATATTTGTTGAATGTGCTGGATTATCAAAAAGAAAGAAAGAAAATATCGGTGCAAGAGCATGGGTTTCTGAAGTCAAATAAATAAACTAAAAACGATAGATGCAAAACTTGAGAGTTTCGCATTACTAAAGTCAAATAAATAAACTTAAAGGTATTTATGCAAACATAGGAGTTCTGGAATACTAAAGTCAGATAAATAAACTTAAAGGTATTTATGCAAACATAGGCGTTCTGGAATACTAAAGTCAAATAATTAAACTTAAAGGTATTTATGCAAACATAGGAGTTTTGGAATACTAAAGTCAAATAATTTAACTTAAGAAGAAGAATTCAAACACGCGTGTTTTTAATTATCGAAATTAAATAAGTAAACAAACATACAAAAGTGCAAAAATGGATGCACGCTTTTACAGATCACCAACATATCACATCTGTATGCGTGAGTTCCAGTCTCATGTTCGGCCAGCATGAGTAAGTGGGCATGCTTGCCAGTAGTTTCCCGTGGGCTGTGTGGATCTTTCTGGAATTTTTACTACTTTATCCACCATATATACTGGCCGTCATGTTTAGCAATATCATGTGCTGAAAATTAGCTTTAAACCCTAAACAACACATTTTTCAACTACATGTTAAAAAAGGTTACTGCAACTCAGTTTGAATACTATTAATAATGTATATATCCCAGAATTAATTTGGATGATGTTCTGTTGAAGTTTAGTGCCACTATAAAGCACAATATAGGTAATAAATGGCACCTTGATAAAGGTGAAGTGAAAACCTCGGTAAATTATTTCGAACCATCGAAAGTTACTGGCAGTTTTCTCACATATTCATATTAGCCAGCCCGACACCTACGCAGACAGATGGACGGATAACAGACGTACGGCCATAACAGGACCTTAGTTGACTTCTACAAGATAGACTAAGACGATTGTGTGAATACTCGTTCCCACTTTGGATGCAAAGCAATAGTATACAGTGTTTGTAAGTGTACATGCAACATGCATATATTCTAGACTTATTTTGGATGCTGTCGATTTAAAGTGCATTGTCAATATATAGAACAAGATAGGTTATACATGACGGCTTGTATAAAAGGTCGAGGTAAAAACTTGGTAAATTCTTTCCATCCAATGAAAGTTACTGGCAGTTTTCTCACATATCCATATTAGCCAACCCAACACCTACGCAGACAGATGTGAGATATTGGCTAATGGCTACTCGTCAAATCAATACCTCCTATAATTTGGTATTCTATAATAGTAAATATTAATTTATACCTAAGACATTGTTCTTTGATATACAAGCTGATATCCTTTCGATACATTTTACATCTAACAGGAGCTATTCTTTGATTTCGACTGAACCTTTGTTGTCTATATTTTGCAGTCTTGGCCTAACTAACATCGTCACTGTATATGGCTTCCAAGTCACTTCACCTAAAGTCATCTGTATCGACATTCCATTGAAAAGATTATGGATCCAGAACGGAAGGTATGTAATAGATACGTCATATATAAAACCTTGTTGATAATTACTAACACATCAATGAGTACACATGGTGTTCCAAACTATACTAAATACAGCAGGTGCAAATTACATCAACTTTTTAATAAGCCTGAATTTAGATAACAGTTCAATCTGATTTGTTATCTAATGTCTAATATATGCATCAAAATCTCTGGTCAAATTTTTAGGTCTTGCTTACAATGATCATTACGTTACGGTTTTAGTAAGCCCCTTTGCGTGAGAGAATAATTTCCGTTCACAACAGTGGCCCGACTGTGTGGATGGATGTACAATTATAATTTTATTCAGCATAACGACAGCTGCTATTTGAATCATGTTTGAATTGTTTTATATTTTTCTTGTTAAATTGTGCCACACACAGTTTAATACAACTTGATATTGAAGAAAAAAAACGACAACTTATGTTTCCTCTACTAAGTTGGATTTTCATCATCAGTATTATTTTCAGGTCTTGCTTCTAATGATTATAAAGTTACAGTTTTAGTATGCCCCTTTAATATGCTGCATTAGTTATAACCATAAATACATTTTCAATAATGATATTTTAAGAAGGGAGAAATTTGGACCTGTACTATCTTTATTCAGCTCTGAAAAACAGAATACAGGGTCGTAGTCCCATACTGTCATTTTTTCCATTCAATCACGCAACACACCATGTTGGTGTGACACGATATGCAATAGGTTTATTAACTGCTGTAACAGTTGTTCATCATGAATAATCCACCCTAATGGCTAAACATTTATAACATGATCCATCCTAATAGTTAGACATGGAGAATAGCGCCCACCATAATGGTTTTTTGATATAGATAACATTATCCATCCTAATGGCTTGGCCTAGATAACATAATCCACCCTAATGGTTGGACATAGGTAACATGATCCACCTTAATGTTTACACACAGACAACACGATCCTCCCTAATGGTTAGACATAAGATAACATGATCCATCCTAATACTTAGGCATAATATAACATGATCCATCCTAATGGTTCGATATAGATAACATGATCCACCATACAAGTTACACACGGATAACATCATCCATCCTAATGGTTATATTCAGATAACAAGGCCCACTCTAATTGTTAGCCTCAATGAAATATCATTTAGATGCATCCTTTTGTTTCACCACCAGATCCTTTACAACATCGTACATTGAAATGAACCAGTTTGTACAAAAGAACTAAACAAACGAAGGTGTTCGCATAATAATAATAAAAACAAATATACTCACATGTCCTTAAGTACAGTTATAAAATTAGCTAGGAAAATAATAACAAGTCAGGCACATAATGATACATTTATTTTCAAAGACATGAAATGTTTAAAAATATAAATATATTGTGCATACTGTTATAAAGTATTTGTAGACAACAACACATGTATACTTTTGTTCATGAAGTACAGCTGTACATCAAACACTCGTCTCTTAGCTTCATGTACACAAAGTTTTTAAGAGTTTGAAAACGAGATATTCAATGTTTTATGTTTGACAATATGACGTAATAGAAACGTATAATTCCTGTTTAAATGCACTTGCGGCGTGTAACAATTTCTCTCGCAATGTTTCGTTAGGTGCTTTTACCCTCTATCCTGGATGCAAATATTGAAAGCACTAATATAAATTACAAACATACCGCTCAACGAGGCCCTGTATACATTCCTAAGAAATCTGTCGAAAATAAATGACCACCACCTTGTTCATATCTTCCGTACTGACTTGGAAGCAGTGTTCAAAAGACTGATGTATGATGTTTCTGATAATGGGTGAAAAATACTGTGCCGCGTCAGCATTACTTTATCTGGTGTTGAAACTGGTGTTTATCTGATGGTGCGAATTTCAGTGTGCCCTGTTTAAAATACAGTATTAGCCAGTGAGTACTAAGGGAAAATGGTGCCCGAGCAGCAGAGAGGGTGAACCCTATATCTTTTTAGAGGCGTCTATTTGGCAAACAAAGGCCTCCTCCAAAAACCCGAAGAAAAAAAATGTGAAAAAAACAAATTAGGCTTCTAACCAACCGAGACGCACATTTGTTCTCGCACCCTCTCGGCTGCGAATTAAATCATATCATATAGCAATAATGGTAGGAGAATCATTAACAACTAGAGTAGCTCGAGAAAAACAAGCGGCGATTAAGAAATTTATACCCGTCCGTGATTTTGTCAGACAAAAATTTCAGCAACGACAAGAATCTCAAGTTGATTTTACAGAAGACACAGAACAATTATTTAAATCCGTTACTACAACCACTAGGGTGGTGGGATATATGGAAAGAGAGAAGGAGAAGAAGTGGAAAAAATATCAAAAAGTACTGAAGAAACGGAAAAGTAGTTGCAGCACAACATCCTCCTGTAGGGCATAGATAAAGTTCATACTGTAATCACTGACGTGAAAGAAAAACTTGCATCTAAACCTAAAGTAATATTGATGTGATTAAAAAAAATTCAGAAGAATCTATTGAGGATATTAAAATACTAAATAACCTGATTTAGCTGCAAAAATACTATTTAGTGTGTATGATAAATATTAAATGTTAAAATCAGGTTATGAAACCGTAAGTGATGATAATTTTGTTAAATGGGTATATCGTATATATTACAATAAAAAACAAGTCAGTTGTGATGATTATATGTTTGATACGCTTGTTGAAAAAATAAAAACACTTGATAGAGGGTTTAAGCAATGAAAACGTTCTTTCCCACCTCAACAACTTTCTTTCCCAGCGCAACAAAGATTGTTGTCGAAATTTGAAAATGCTAGTGAACAAATAAAAAAAGCAAAATTAGAAAGATCATCCTTAAGACTATTTAATACAAGGGAGGAAGAAGGAGCAACACGAAGTGGCATTTTTCCGAGTGGAACTCGCGGGAGTAGTCTTCCTGCCTGTCACAATAATATGCCCTCCGACATAGCGCGATTAGAAATTCTCATAGGGGCAGCACGAGCTGGAAATACCGCACCGGAAATAATTACCGAAGCCGCTTATATATGTCAAGCATTATTTTAAAGTGGTATCATGGCTATCGGTGTATGTCGAGAATTTATCGATGAACTCATTGATGATTATCACAGTGACTGATCTTCATCGGTGTTTAATTGTCACTACGATTAGATATAACGATAATAAATAATATGATCATATACTATCACCATTATAAACCATTCATGGTCAGGGTAATAAACTCACGATCATACTTTTATATAACAATTTACAGAGATGGTCTTGGTGATGTTATTCAAGGGTTATTTGCAAGGATGGCTTCCAAAAAAGCACCAATCGCAAAACAATTATCGATGAAAACTATTAATGTTATTGGTTAAAAAAAAAGCTCCTGGTGCTATTGGTAATATTGCTAGTAAGGTGTTTTCTGCAGCCAAAAAAAGACTAACACGATTAATACGATGAACCCACAGCCAGTAAAATTGCCATCCTCGGAAATTATGCCCGCAAATGTCAGTAAAATTATAAACCAAGCCGCGGATAAAAACCTAGCAGCCTTGATAAATCAAGTATCTGACGAAGTGCAAAGAAATATTACTGCAAATCTGATAGCGGGAAGCGGTCTGAGATCACGATTTAGATAGATAAATATATAATAAAATGTTCAAATCTTCACCCGACCCAACATTTGATATAGACGCACCGGTGCTCAAAGATGAATCTGTACACAATTATCAGTTTTATTATTACAATGCCCTACTGCCAAATAGTCCCTCAAGGATTTCAGGATACAAATAAATACTTCCTACCCGCAGAATCATTTATTTAAGTAGAAGGAGAACTCGTAACAACGTTTGAAGAGGTTTATCATGAAGGAGTACCATGTGCATTAAGTGCACGAGTTGGTTTTGTTAACAATGGGATTATGGCGCTGTTCAGTAGCGCTACATATAAGATTGATGGAAAAGTGATTGAACGAATTCATAATGATATGGATATTGCCACAACAATAATGGGTTTAGCGATATATTCTAATGATTATACAAGATTGGCTGGTCCATCTTTAAACTTTTCTAAGGATATTATTGATAGCGCTGATAATGTTCAGTATGTCAAATTATATACACCAGTAGCTACTGGAGTTGCTGATCAACCAGATGATTTTGAACATATAGATAGACCATGTGCTTCATTTGATGTTATGAAAGGTGTTAATGCAAATTATAACCTAGGATTTGCAGCACGTGTATCAATGACCGTGTAGATTATTTTCATGTTCAATTAAACTGTCTCATATTTTCGGATTTTGCAGAAATGTAAGAAAGGTTATCTTTGGAGTTAAACACACAGTAGTACTAGTCTTAGAGAGATCTTAAAATATAATGATTGATATTTACTGGAGATCTCTCTCGAGCCGAAACCAACCCACCGGTGAAATATCAGCAACCAAGGGTGTAAAATATGATCGAGGATGAAATATCCGAACTGTTAAATCTTGTACTTGTTGGGCCAAATGAGGTGGTTATATTTGAAGACAAACATGGAGAATTAAATTTTTGTAATTATTGTTAGACTTAATGGAGTATTATAGTTAACATTAATGAAGTAACCGAAAATTCCATAGCGGTGTTTGATTCCACTGGTAAGATTAAACCAGGTATTCTTTTTTCAACTGTACTAAATAGTAATAATGATGGAAAAACAAAATCCGATGATACAAATATAGGCGAGTTCAACATGAACTCGAAAAATATAACGACACTTGGTAATCCAACATCTGACAGTGACGATGTGACAAACAATTATGTAGATACCATAAACAATAAATTATCAAAGCTACGTTCAAATATGATGTTAATGTAGGCGCATTTGCAAATATTCGTAAAATGTTTAGAAAAATTGATAAGACTGCTGATAATTTCTTTTGAAAACTGCCAAATATTGCCAATAAACTTTCTGATATTAAAACAGCTATTGATACGTAGAGATAGGCTTGTCTGAAAGTTGTATTTCGTCGTGTCCATGTTCCGTGCATCCCCGCACAGTACTCATTAAGACAACTTCTCAGTCCAATTATCCAGTTACTATATTCTATTTTGTGTACGCTTTTGGTATGTTGTGAAAACACTGGAAAACTGCACTTCTGCCACATACACTTATAAAAGCTGATAAAGAACTTTGTCTTACATCGCTATAAAAGGTATGTATGTATGTATGTATGTATGTATGTATGTATGTATGTATGTATGTATGTATGTATGTATGTATGTATGTATGTATGTACGTACGCACGTATGTAGCAGCTATATACGTATATATGTAGGTAGGTAGGTAGGTATGCATGCAAGCATGCATGCAGGCAGGCAGGTAGGCATGACCATACGTCTGGCTTTTGTTAGTGCTTTTTATTTTTAGTTCCCATACATTAACTGTGCACAACAATTTTTTTTATTATTGTATCAATTTATTTATTTATTTATTTATGAATTCATTTTTTATATCTTACAATATATTCAAACAAAAGTTGAATATGATTAGACATATAGGTTATATGGTCGACGTATTTTCTCTTTAGTATTGTCACTAGTTGAATTGATACGCTTACAGTCTCGTGTGTGTGTGTGTGTGTGTGTACATATTCAAAAATCGAAAAGAAGAAATACAAACTAATAACCAGCATCCGTTTAAAAAACAAATGATAATCAAAGCTATGTCCATGTCCTGTCTCCCCACATTTGGGCATTTTTCGGTCTTCTTCGCCATTCCTATTCCAGGAACGTAGCTTGAAACCCATGCAATGAAAGAATGGCGGAATTGTTTTCGCATCCTCTCTGGTTACGTTGATTGTCCTACCCCTGATTCAATGTTGTTGCAGCCCCATATTTGTCCCAGATTATGCGATATGATCTTAACTTTCAGTTTGGTGTATATTTTGTCTATGATCTCCTCAGTTTCCACTTGTAGGGGCAATCCATTTATGTGCACATCGACAGATGTGGGCCCTATTTCTCTTGTGAAGGGAGGTGCCTGTTTTATTTCAACCGTCAATTCTTTGACATTTATACTCCCTTGCGTTAGGAGGGGCAGTTCCAAGTCTACCGGGTAAAACATATTTGTTGTATCCGGCATTTTGCAGTCCATCTATCTACTTCATGTCTACTCCCATAGCTTGTAGCGTAGCTAAAACTTCAGCTTGTCTGGGTGCTTTTGCTACATTCCCGACATCGATCAGCTAGCATCCCGGCTGGTGATATGCATGCAGCCTTTATATATCACTTGTGAATGGAAGGTCACATTAAATTTTATTTTCGCCACTAGTCCGAAAATTCTGATAATTCTCCCACCAGATATAATTGCCAACAGGTGCGTCATATCTAGCCCAAAGCAATATCGTTAAACACCAAACCAACAACATCCTCAATGAGTCTATAATATATGCATGGCTCATCTATTAATGGAAACACACATTATCATTGCTTTGCATAGAAAGTGGTAAAAAGTATTTGTGCACTTGATCTAGTTTACCAGATCGAATCCAGGTAAGTTAATGGTATGATGTCTTTCGTCAGTCGTCCTAAGTGTTGTTTGGCAATCAGTCGAGACGGTTCCGTTTAAACAGCACGTGCTCTACCTGGGTGCATAATCTTATCACATTCAGAGGAATGATACATTTGATTATGGAAGATGGTTGAAACATACCTGCGTGTAATTGGCTGAACGTACAAACACGAGAGGCTTTATTTTCAGACTGGCAATTTTAATTTTAACCCTGTTACTCATTGTGCCCCCTCCAAAAGACAATGTAAACCTTAACAATATTTTCATTTCAGAACATTGATGCACCATAGTTCTTATCAGAATAAAGATCATCCTACACTCAAGATGTTACTAAAACAATTGGTAGTTTCCACATCTGTATCAAGCCTAAACTCAAACATGCTATGCATCTGTATCGTTTATAGAAAATAAATGCCTTCGACAATGAATGTAATTCCAATAGTATTTCATAAACTGACCTGCTAAGAATCTCCGTTAATTGTGAACATAGGTGAAATGAATGTGCGTTTCGTTAGACTGACCAGCCACAGACATTAACTAGACAAAAGTCCCCCCACTGTCAACACAGTAATATAAATGTGCATTTTGCAACTTTATAATCATATAAGAAGACTGGTGCTTATAAAATGAACACAAATCCCTCAAAATCGAACCATTGTGATTTTACACAGTGTGTTTCTTCTATGCTTCTGTGTAAAACCTCATTGCTATTAATAAACAAACCAAACACTACACATAATGTAATAAGTATACAGCAAACAAATGCATCTATATAATATACCCACGGTAAGAACTACCGACCCATTGGAGGTTATTGTCAGATTTCTCATATAACCACATTGGACCGATAAAGTCTGGAAGCCACGCAGACGGTGGTGAGATGGTAGTGATCTGTAAAGACTAGTGCTTTAAACTACTCGGCCACTTGGACCTAAAACAATTTTGGTATTTTATACAAGTACATATATATCTGACATTGATATTTTGCACACAAGTGGATATTCTTTGAATAATTGCGACATTGAAAAATAGTTATATATATAATGTATAGTTATATATATATATATATATATATATATATATATATATTGATTTCGACTGCACGTTTGCTCTACGTTTTGCAGCCCAGGTCTTAACGTCGCCAGTCTTAGGTTGACAACTCACTTCGTCTTAGAGTCAACACGTTTGTATCCACAATTCCTTGAAAATACACCATGGCTACTGCAAGTTCAAAACAGGCTATTTGCAGTATAGTCGAAGATGGGACGTTGGAACTAGAAACGGAAGGTATGTAATAGATATGTCATTTATAACAATCATTATGGTTTTTTTTCGGCTAACACTTCGATACAGAAACATGGTATTTCATAATGTAGTAAACACAACATTAGATACCGTAGTCAACATTTCAATACTCCTAAATCTAGATTACATAGTTATATTAGCTTTTTTATTTAAGGTCTAATATAAGTAATGAAATCTTTCAACAAATTTCCACTGAGCCCACAACATAGCATTACCGATAAAATAACTTAAAGAGTAAGTGGGGGAGAAATTGCCATTCACAACATTTGTCCGACTGAGTGAATGAATGTAAGTGATATGTGTGTATATATATATATATATATATATATATATATATATATATATATATATATATATATATATAATTATATTCAGCATAAAGACGGTATATATCTGATTATTGTTTTAGCTGTCTTATATCAAATACCATTATTGGAAGGTGCTATGCGTAGCCTAATATCATCTAGCAATGACAAAAACAACAAAAAACATTGCGTATGACTATGTCAGATTTTCATCATCAGTATTAATTTCAGTTTTCACCTCTAATGATAAATTTACGATTCTAGTATATCCTTTTAATTTACTGCATTAGTTATGAAACATAAGATGGATTTCAGTGATGATACACTTCGGACGTGATAACTTGCGACAGATTCTACATTGTGCTACGTGTTTAGGGTCTTAAAAACAGTAACATACAAAACGTGAAACCGGTACGCTTGATAACAATTTAACAAAATAATGTATTTCTCGGGGGAAAAAAATTGTAAAAATGGAAATAGAATTACAGTTTTAAAAATTATATCCGAACGTAATCCAAGAATAGTCCACGAATTAAATGATAGAAGTCCCAGTAATGAAATGTTCCAATAAATTCAAGTTCGAATCCTTTTGGAAAATCCAAGATGGAACATGATGACGTATGATGTAGTCTGTACTTTTTTTTATCTAGTTCCTTGTAAATTCACAAGAAAATAACACTCCGGTGATGGAAATCCGAATACAATTTTGATAGACTGTCTCTGTCAAAGAATTATATATGAGCACATCAAATATTTCCCGAAATACTTATTAATTCTTTTAAAATCCAAATCAACTTAAGAAAATTAACATGGATTCAAACACTGGCTACAACAAAAGAAAATGACCTAACGTCAGATGCTAACTATATTTCAATACAAAGTAATTATATCGTATTATAATACTAAGTTTTGTAAAAGACATCATCAACTTGCGAAATCGAGAGAAAAAAAGGAGTGGTCACTTGATTGTGTTTATATCACGTACTCCTAACATGACCCTGAATAGAAACAATCATTTTACTTTAAGAACAAAATCTTGTTTACGTTTTAATTCACTAGCTTAATCTAGACCTTGACAACAACCAATCATTTTACAACTAAAATAAAACCTGTGTACATGGTTGCGGTTAACACTGAATAAAGGTATGGATCTAGGTCAACGTTACTTGCTTACCAAAACATAATTCAGTCAATCGATTTTCTGAAGAAAAAAACATCATCAATAAAAGTACATTACAATAGCATATAATGAAAAATGAAAATTATTCAAATCCGACAAACAAACAATTAAATTAAAATAAATTTATATTAAATCAGATATACGTAACACAAGGCAATGGCAGATTTCCATTTGCACAAGTAAACATGTCATGAACAGGATTATATTTGTGTCGGAAATTTGCTTTCATTTGTTAGCATGACCAGAAATACAAAGATAAAACCGGGCCGATATTCGCCTGATTTCAGCTCTCAAAAAATCGAATAGAGGTGTCGTAGTCTCATCGCGTCCTTTTCTGTTCAATAACGTAACGCGTCAATGAGGTTTATTGACGTGACGTTATATGGCATTGGTCTATTGGCCGTTGTTACATGTTTTAATGGGGAACGTATGTACCCTTCTATAAATTTACTTATAATGCATAGCTGTAATAGGATAACATCATCCATCCTAATGGATAAACACATATAAAACCATCCATCCTAATGGTTAGGCATATATAACATGATCAATCATATTGGTTATACAGATATAATATGATCTTCCTTAATTACTAGATCAATATAATATTATCCGTCGTAATGGTTAGACACAGAGATTAGCAAACGTCCTAATGTTTAGATACAGACAGACAGATAATAGCATCCATCATAATTGTTTGATTCAGACACACAGATACACAGATAATATCCATCCTAATGGTTAGATTCAGACACAGATAATATCATCCATCCTAATGGTTAGATTCAGACACAAATAATATCATCCATCCTAATGGTTAGATTCAGACACAAATAATAGCACCCATCCTAATGGTCCGATTTAGACACACATATAATAGCATCAATCATAATGGTTAGATTCAGACACACAGATAATAACATCCATCCTAATGGTTAAGTAAAATAAAATCACGTCAGTGTTTTTATGCCTTTCTCGAGAAAATAGCAGGGCTGGATTAAATTGTTTATCTAACATAACATAACATCATCATACACAACTAAATTAGTACTATTCCCGTCAACATCATCTACAGATGGCGCTTCATCAATATCAGAAATAAATTCAACATCATCACAGTCTTCCTTTATCATCGCTGCGTTTTCATTAGTCTTTAAGCACTGCATAACACCGCTGATCATGTACAGACGGAGCTATCATATACAATTTATCCCATTTTAAACAGATCATTATAAATTAAGTAACATCTGTGTCTTACCACTCCCAGACGGTCCAATTATAATCATTCTGATAGTCTTTGGTAGCACTGCAAGATGCTTGACCGGTTCTCGTGTTCTCGTCGCTGAAACATCAATTATATCAATGTTATAATTACTAAATATGGATTTATATTGTGCAAATACAAGAGGTGTACTGGTACAGATGAAGTAATGACAATGATAATGAAAAATAATATACTAGAGCTTACTGTTAGGTGTGAACGCTGTTATTCAAATTTAAATTTATCCCCGCCTATAAGTCGGGTTTCAAGCAAATACAACACGGGGGTGATATTTCAGCCAAGTTAGCCAAATTACCGGTAATTCCATGGGCCAAATACCCATGAAAAAAAACTTTTTGCATGATATAAGTCCAGACTTGATATCCGACTTGACAACCAAGACCAACCAAAACCAGGCGAATATCCAATAAATGCTATCGAACATGTTTGTCACGCTCATGATGTAGCTTATCGATCAAATGATCTTCAGCAGCAACACCTCACAGATGTGAAATTGAATCACGCGTTAAATTCCATTTTTTAAAAAAAAAAAAACTTTCACGGAACTGCTTATTAAAAACCGCTATGAAAGGTAAACTAGTATTAGGGGGCTTGAAAATAATAATGGAGTCAGTTTATTATTCTCCGAGCGGATATTGGAGAGGTAGCGCCACGATTAGTAAACTTTCCGAAACTGTAGGTGTTGACTGTGCCACCGCAGCAACATTGTTAGCCCGACAAGCGATATGGCAAATATATCTATCACCGCCTAAACGAATACAATACGAACATGTTGATGTTTGATTCCCTACTGAAGTTCATCAGGCTGATATTTTATTTCTACCACATTATACTAGACGTCGTAAAACATACAAATACGCATTAACTGTCGTTCATCTTGCAAGTATATACAAAGAAGCAGAACCGTTATCAACATAACCAGCTGGTGAAGTAGCTTCTACGTTTAAACGAATTTATCACCGAGGTGGTCTACGATGACCACAGCAGTTACAAGTTAAACCTGGCAAAGAATTTCAAGGAGCAATATCATTTTTGATCAAACAACACAACATCAAAAAATAACGAGGACATACTGCGATTCATCGCGATCAGGCCGTTGTTGAGAGATTTAATTGAATACTTGCTGAGAGGTTATTTGAATATCAATACGGGAAGTAGTAAATTCAAAAGAAAATATCTCGTGAATGGGTTTTCAAGATTACCAAGTGTGATATCTGCGCTAAATAATGAAATTACTCGAACAATTAACATGGAACCTGTTAACGCAATTACACGCGCGTATATACCTGTGCAAGATGATTCGTCAGCATATCTAGTTCTGGATAATGTCACCGTGAGGTATTGATATGAACCTGGTGAACTTGAAAGTGGTAAAAAAAAAACAGCGACTGGTACAGTTTGGAGTATCACAACACACAATTTCCAGATAGTTATATCCACGGGTAGACCTGCAATATACTGATTAGAGTCAACTGCCCCTCAACGTGGATTTATCCGTGAAGAATTACTTAACTAGCAACTGGACGTTGATTACACTCAAGACAAGTTAACATCGTATTTTCGCGTGTCTGACGACGACTGTTATCTTTTCAATCCACGGTAAATTGTTTTAAATCGTTTTTCAAATACCGCCATAACATTACACAATTACATCTCGCACAGTGATTATCCTGTTTCTGCTTCAGTATCATGATAAATTCGACATCGATATAAAAATCTTAATTACCTTTTTTATCAGTTAGCTTATAACTGGCTATTTTTTTCTTATTGTGCTATCGTCGGTTATATCATCGATGATATCTGAGTCTTCGATTAAACTCTTCGCAGCTGAAATATTCTTCTAACTCGAGACACTGCCAAGAAAGAAAAAGTTTGACCATTCGACATGATTATCTACGATTCAAAGTCGAGTAACAGAAATAGTTAATTTGTGAGATGAGTTTATCGTCATAGCGTATCCTAACATCCATGGAAATTTGTCCGTGCGCAAGGCATCCTCAACAATGTTAATATCAACCATGACAATATCATTTAATACTAGATTTTGCTTCTCATTTCGTCCTGGTATATCAATGTTTATGTTTTACCGTCGTGTATAAGCTGGTCTGTAACACAACGACGTTGGTATCGTCTGGAACTTTTTCTTATGCAACTGAAAAAAAAGCTTCTGAAGTGTATCACGATTTATTTTTTACTTGCTACTATTAAATCGTTTGGAGTCCACGTTGCAAGAAATCCATGGAAGCTTCTCTTATTACTGTGCCTAATGCCTAACACTGATTTTTATGATAAATACACAAATTAACTTCTCAGGTCTTCATCTCCCTGGCAAGTCTATGTGTTGGTGTTAGCACAATCATGTCATCGCTTGGAAATGTAATTAATTCGATCACCCAAGTTTTCTTGCCACAATAGTCAGGTCCATTAAAATACACAATTTTGTGTCTGGATAACGGATCATGCACGGACACCGCAAAATATAGTTGTGACATCTGATCTCGTTCATAACAATCCAATATCATAACACCTGCAGTTGGTTTAAAATTGCATATCTCTTCCTGTTGTATTCCCCATGATCCCCACGATGAATCCTAGATAAGAACGCCGAGTATTTCTTATCGATATAAAACGAATCCGTGGCAACTCTGACTGTGGTGCGCGTAAATCTGTTTATCATCGTTAATGAATTTATCGAGACATATGGCGGCAACGAAACTCTTAGATGCGTGTATTGTGGTGATTCGCCATTTATTTAACCAATAACACCTACTTGTGTTCCGTCAGACAAGATGGGATTTTCCTTGAATGATATTTCTTTCGTCGCCGTATCAGCGACCACGAATTCATATTCGGCGGAATCCATAATAAATCGTGAATGACTAATCACGCCACCACCCTGAGTAAACTTACCGATTATATTTCTAGCAAGATCCTTTGCGGTTTATTTTTCACTGTTGCTGAGTTTAATCTTGAGAATTTTGGGAGCTTCATTGACAATATGATGAATGCGAGTATCTGGATATATCTCGATAAATCGCTAATGACCTCGTCATGACTAATACACTCAGGTGAATTTTAACCAAACTTTTGTATGCGCGTGATATGATATATTTGCTACACTTACCGTCAACAATGTTAATATTACAACATCAAGCATGTATCTTAAGAGCACTATGAAAGCTCAGCGCGCTTCTGAAAGATGTCTACCAAACCAGAGAACAAATCGGATGAAGATCCTTAGCGAACTCAAAAGACACTATACGGACAAACCCGGTAAGGTCAAAATCAGATAATGGTCCAGCAATTGGGTCATCTCATGCGTGGGATGTCCAAATCGCGACAAAATTTCCGGCACATTCGTCTTTACCTATAAAAAAAAACTCGCGGGATAACACGCGGCATATCAATCGAAATGAAGTCTTTGCGGTTATACCGGGTATTCCATGAACTGCCATGTTCGTATTCACAACAGCTTAAATGAACATCGCTGAGGACTCGTGCGTGTGTTGGCTTCCATTTTTTTCTTTTTCGTGTGAAATCAGCTGCGACTGACGCAATCTTAAAACAATTTCTCAGTAATTCGTCAAAGTTGTCAGATGAAAATCTTCGTTTCATCAAGAGAATGACTACGATATAATTCGCCGTCGGGTTGAAAAAATTGATCATTTTTCCATCATTGGAACTCTAAAGCAGCCATACAGACACGGGATTGTTTTTACTGATTTGGTGAATAACATGAAAGATAATTTCCGAGTATGGGTAAAATCTTACAATTCGATTCCGCGGAAATACAGTCACCACGCTAGTCCACGCGTGTGCGTTATGATCAACTATGTTTATTGGAGCTCTTCCATTTGCTCAGTAGTGTTTTAAATAATACAAAACCTCTCCTGTTATCATTGTTACGCCTATTATCTATTTCTGCAATCTGGAAACAACATTTATTGTAGCTCCGGTGATTTTTTGCAGATTCAGTCCAATTGGCTATTTTTTCACGTCGTCGATCCGTTAACCCGTTACTCAATGTCGCATTTGCAAAATGCTCTCAATTACTCGCTCAGCTACACGATTCAGCCTTGACGAAGACAACGATGAAAATCTCATTGGTGCTAATCTGTTAATATCAGGTTTACTAATCGGATAAATTTCGTAATAGAGAGCGCTAAAAAATATTATTTGCATAAAATACCGTTTGTCATCGGTGAAATCTATCGCGGAGACGATTTCACCAGCAAGTTTATCATTCACTGTCGCGGTTGTGTTATTAACACTGTGTCGACCATATACGCGGCATCGTTGCAATAAAACTCATACGTACCATAACAAATACAAATATGCTTACCCGTCTTCACAATCCAGGGACGTCATTTGGGGATGGCGGGGTTGGTGGGTGTTTTATTTGCATGTCCTGTAAAAACTATGTAGCCTATATATGAAAATTAACGAGCCCGTTAAGGTCCCTATCGGAATCTACTAACATACAACAGGGAAAAATAAATTTTAAAATTAAGTTAATTTGTCAAAGTAGCTATTAAATAGTAACAAGATAGGTATATACTGAAACTTATAACGAACTATGACTTGTTCAAAAATATAAACCGCTCCGGTGGCCTAGTGGTTAGTGCGTTCACCGCGAAACCTAGAGGTCGTGGGTTTGATCCCCGGCCGGGTTATTTCAACGACTGAAACAAATGCTACTAGCATTGACTGGGTGGGACATCATACTACATGTCTGCGGCATGATACCCCAGTGCTAAACATCACTATTAACTGCTTCACTGCAGACATCGTAGCGATATGAATGAAAAAATGTTAAAGCTACGTTAAAAAATCCTACTCTAACTCACTCAAAAATATAAACATGTTTTCTATACTGTGACAGTACTATGACATTCAAAATGACTAGATACATTACAAAATATGCAAAATCGGTAATTTCTTACATGCACTCTAAGCTTGACAAGATAATATCTCTGCAGATTTGTTCAAATGACTAAAATATTTACTTTCTGCAAGTGCATTTTAAAAATGTAACATTCTGTTCGTGACATGTAGTTTAGAATTATGCAGTGTCCGTGACATGGGGTTTAGAATTGGGCATATAGTGTCCGTGACACGGGGTTAGAATTGTGTATACAGTGTCCATGATATGGAATTTAGAATTTGGCATACATTGTCCGTGACATGGGCTGTAGAACTGTGCATACAGTGTCCGTAACATAGACTTTCGGCACTTCTCGGCCACATAGTAAAATCTGTCACGCTGCCCGAACCCGTAAGCGTTTTGCCTCTAATTACATTGTATGCAGGAATAAGTGCTCCTATTGATGCCTTGTAAAATATTAATGAATATGTATCAGTATATTTGTATCATTGGTATTTCCCCATCCCATAATAACCACTAGTTAATATTTGGTTATATTAATGTTACAGTAACGGTTATTAACTCTTTTATGCATTTATTATAACAATTTATTGTGATTAGAAATACCCCACCACGAAAACAAAACTTATATGCACTTATGTTTTTAGTTGCACGTGGATCGAGTCTTTTTGCACACACACACACACACACACACACACACGTACACACGTGCACACACAAGAAATATGATATTCCAACTACGGGATGAGAAGAAAGCTTTGTGACATATATTCTAGGTTTTGTGAACTTATTCTGAAGTGAATCAGGTTAAGAACTACAAAATTATCATGTCAACATTAAGCAGACAGCAACAAAAAAGAAGACATAAAGGAATACAAAATAATCTACTTGGTTGCTTAAATACAAGCTTAAGGCCATACAAGTAGTGATCAGCCATGTAAAACCAGTATGCATCATGTAAGATATACAGAAATGATGATGATGATGGTGGTGGTGTTGTTGTATAAAGTTACACTTTTCATTATTATTACTATTCTTATTATTCTTATTATTATTATTATTATTATTATTATTATTATTATTGCCAGATATACGAAGTAGTTAAAAATTAAGTTACCACATATTATGATTAACACATCAGAAAAATAGAATATAAAATGAAATAAGACTTTAATGTTTAGTTTGCTAGAGGATCGAATTATTGAGCTAAAATTCAGTTTACATTTTAAACGATGTATGCCGACTTGTAACTGAATTTAGTAACCATGGATTAGGTACCGATAAGTAAATCAAGATTTTGTAATAAAATATTAATCTTGGATGCAAATACACGAGAACCAAAAACCATTCAAAGAAACCTAGAAGAAACCATTTTTACACGACCGATCATTCTTGCCATTGATTGAAATTCTGGATAATATGACATAAACCTATTTATATTTTTATTTCAATTTTCTGATACCATACATAGTATTGATGTTATGAATACAGTTTATTATATCTTAAATTCTATTTTATGATATCACAAAGAGTATGCACAAAAATCACGTGCTAAAAGTAAGCTAACAATTTTCAGCATTTTTTTTCATAGTTAATCTAGATGTTTGTCAACGCTTTCCGAGACCATTTTTCTACTTCGTAGTGACGTTTTGACCAAATCGCCATTTTAGTCAACTACCGAAACTGTTTTCAAAATTTTAATTCCGTTCCCAATTTGTCACCTCACATTCTTAAACCCTATACGTGTCACATTTATACTCTTGTATTCAATGGTTTACCTGGACATTGTCTCGAGACAGCTTTGTGAGTAGGTAACAATTGAGAGTGCGAGACCACCAGTTAAATTTAAAACTCAACCACAACACATTATATGAAAGCATTCATTAACTAATTCAAATGTCAGGTCTCTGACGCATTATTAATTAAATGCTGGATCACTTTCCTGCAACTAGTGATCTCGTCTTCTCATGTATACTGCCAACATGCAGGAATACTTAAAAAACAATATCACTTATGTTGTTTTATTTTAGGGGTGGTACGGTAACTACGGTTTATTTGCCTTTCAACTAGTCTGGTCATGGGCAAGAACATATACTGGGATAGCTGATCGTACTTTCACACAGGTTTGTTATCACCATGATAGCTGGCACAGTGGTCAACGTTACTATCGCTACTCCTCCTAAATGGATGGCACACGACTATGAGGTTTTCACTAAAACATTTCTTATAATGTCTAGTTGTCCCAAAACGGACATGGTGCCAATCTGACGTTGAAAATGGGCGTGATAGCGGTCATCTTTAAAAGCTAGTTCTCCTGAATGGAGAGCCCAATTGAAATAGTTTTCTTTCAAAATAATTATTATGATGACTAGTTGGTCTCAAATGAAAATATAGCAATGCGATGTCCAATATGGCCACAATAGCTGCCATTTTAAAACTATTGGTATCAGAATTTCTCCTGAATAGATGGTCATATAAACAAGGTGTTTTCACTAGGAGACTTCTAATGTATATTCGGTACTAACCAAAATACTGATCTGACGTTCAATATCTTTTTACTGCCACTTGATCTGAGTTAAGAAGACAATTTACTGTCTTGCTGGTCCAAAACGCAAACGGTTGCAAATAAAATGGCTACCTCAGTAGCCATCTTAACATTAGTGCTATCGCCACTTCTTCTTCATGACATATGGTGGCCGAGTGGTCTAAGGCGCTCACATTTATAGATAACTCGCATCTCACTTCTGTTCGCGTGGATTAAATTTTTGGACAGACCTACATGGGAACGTGTGAAGGCTTGCCAGTTCTTTCTAGTGGGTCGGTTGTTCTTCTTTAGATCTTCTTGGGTTCTTCTACAAACTATACCGGCCACCATATATAGCCCAGTATGTGCTGAAGCCAAAATGATTCAAATACAAGAGACCACAAACTCCTCATTAACAGGTGGTCGTATTCAGTAGGTTTTATTTACAAGTGACTTCTTCTGATATTTAGTTGGTCTTTAATAACATATGGTGCCGATGCGACTTCTAACATGAGTACCACGACGAACATCTTCAACATATTGTGATTGTCATTCTACCAGGCGACATCTTATGATATCTTGTTGGACCTAAATGAGCATGGTGCCAATTCGAAATACAGTATGTCCGCCATCGCAGCCAATTCAAAATATTGTTATCGATGAGGAATATCAAAACTGTTCTTAGCTAACAGCTGATAGAAGGAAGAAATTGTCATGCACTAGCCTGGTATAGCATTTAACTGCGATGCAATAGAATGACACACTCTAGCATTCAACGGAGATGCACTAGTCTGGTATCTTACGGCATCTAACTTAGATGTAATAGTCTGGTACCTATACGTGTCACATTTATACTCTTGTATTCAATGGTTTACCTGTACCTTGTTTTGAGACAGCTTTGTGAGTAGGTAACATTTGAGAGTACGAGACCACCAGTTAAATTTCAAACGCGAACACAAAACATTATATGAAAGCATTCATTAACTAATTCAAATGTCGGTCTCTGACGCATTATTAATTAAATGCTGGATTACTTTCCTGCAACTAGTGAAAAAAAAATATCCATTGTTCTGTTGTTTTATTTTTTAATTTTTTTTTATTTCCTGGAACAATAGGGGCGGTACGGTAACTACAGTTTATTTGCCTTTTCACTCTTCTGGTCATTTACAATAACATATACTGGGATAGGTGGTCGTTCTTTCACACAAGTTTGTTATCACCATGACAGCTGGCACAGTGGTCAACGTTACTATCGCTACTCCTCCTAAACGGATGGCACACGACTATGAGGTTTTCACTAAAATGTTTCTTATAATGTCTAGTTGACCCAAAACGGACATGGTGCCGATCTGACGTTGAAAATGGGCGTGATAGCGGTCATCTTTAAATGCTTGTTCTCCTGAATGGAGAGCCCAATTGAAATAGTTTTCTTTGAAAATAATTATTATGATGACTAGTTGGTCTCAAGTGAAAATATAGCAATGTGATGTCCAATATGGCCACAATAGCTGCCATTTTAAAACTATTGGTATCAGTATTTCTCCTGAATAGATGTCATATTAACAAGGTGTTTTCACTAGGAGACTTCTAATGTATATTCGGTCCTAACCAAAATACTGATTTGACGTTCAATATCTTTTTACTGCCACTTGATCTGAGTTAAGAAGACATTTTACTGTCTTGCTGGTCCAAAACGCAAACAGTATCGTTGCACATAAAATGGCCACCTCAGTAGCCATCTTAACATTAGTGCTATCGCCACTCCTTCTTAACATGACATATGGTGGCCGAGTGGTCTAAGGCGCTCACATTTATAGATAACTCGTATCTCACCTCTGTTCGCGTGGATAAAATTTTCGGACAGACCAACGTGGGTACGTGTCTTGAAGGCTTGCCAGTTCTTTCCCGTGGGTCGGTTGTTCTTCTTTGGGTCTTCTTGGGTTCTTCTACCAAATATACCCGCCACCATATATAGCCCAGTATGTGCTGAAGCCAAAAAGATTCAAATACAAGAGACCACAAACTCCTCATTAACAGGTGGTCGTATTCAGTAGGTTTTATTTACAAGCGACTTCTTCTGATATTTAGTTGGTCTTTAATAACATATGGTGCCGATGCGACTTCTAACATGAGTACCACGACGAACATCTTCAACATATTGTGATTGTCATTCTACCAGGCGACATCTTATGATATCTTGTTGGACCTAAATGAGCATGGTGCCAATTCGACATACAGTATGTCCGCCATCACAGCCAATTCAAAATATTGTTATCGATGAGGAATATCAAAACTCTTCTTAGTTAACAGCTGATAAAAGGAAGAAATTGTTATTTAATATCTGCGATGCACTAGTCTGGTATAGCATTTAACTGCGATGCAATAGAATGACACACTCTACCATTCAACTGAGATGCACTAGTCTGGTATCTTACAGAATCTAACCGAGATGTAACAGTCTGGTACCTTATCGCACCTAACTTAGATGTAATAGTCTGTTACCTTATCGCATCTAACTTAGATGCACTAGTCTGGTACCTTATCGCACCTAACTTAGATGTAATAGTCTGGTACCTTATCGCATCTAACTTAGATGCACTAGTCTGGTACCTTATCGCACCTAACTTAGATGTAATAGTCTGGTACCTTATCGCATCTAACTTAGATGCACTAGTCTGGTACCTTATCACACCTAACTTGGATGTAACAGTCTGGTACCTTATCGCATCTAACTGAGATGCAATAGTCTGGTATCTTATAGCATTTAACTGAGATGCAATAGTCTGGTACCTTATAGCATTTAACTGAGATGCAATAGTCTGGTACTTTATCGCATTTAACTGAGATGCAATAGTCTGGTACCTTATAGCATTTAACTGAGATGCAATAGTCTGGTACCTTATAGCATTTAACTGAGATGCAATAGTCTGGTACCTTATCGCATCTAACGGAGATGTAATAGTCTGGTATCTTATAGCATTTAACTGAGATGCAATAGTCTGGTATCTTATCACATCTAACTGAGATGCAATAGTCTGGTACCTTATAGAATTTAACGGAGATGTAATAGTCTGGTATCTTATGGCATTTAACTGAGATGCAATAGTCTGGGACCTTATATAATTTAACTGAGATGCAATAGTCTGGTATCTTATAGCATTCAACTGAGATGTAATAGTCTATCTTATAGCATTTAACTGAGATGCACTAGTCTGAGACCTTATAGGATTTAATTGATATGAACTAGGCTGGTACATTATAGCATTTAAATGAGATGCATAGTCTGGTATCGTTTCGCATACGAGATGAACTAGTATGGTACCATATAGCATTAAACTGAGATGCAGATGCATTGTGCACAATCTTTTAACTGAGATGTAGAATACATTAGAAAAACGTTATCTTTCCAAAACTAGTTACGCTCCATATAATGCTATGTTTTATTTCCACGGTTTACTTTAACGAATTACGTCTAATTTTCCCTGTCGAATCATTTATAACTTGATCTTGTAAAGTTATAAGTTCTTGAAATCGTACAGTTCATTTAGCCAGATACAAGTATGTCTACTAATCTGCATCAACAAGTAATTTATTATTTCATCGTATCGCACCATTTTGATAATATTGCTTTCGGGATTGATGTTGTTTATGCCAATGTTAACATTCTTGCTATCAGAGTTGACACTATTTATTTCAATGCTTAGTTGTGCTATCAGGGTTGACATTGTTTATTTCAATGTTAAGTCTTTATATCAGGGTTGACGCTATTTATTCCACGTTTAAAAGTCTTGCTATCAGGACTGGTGTTATTTATTTCAATGTTAACAGTCTTGCTATCAAAACTGACGCTAAATATTTCAATGTTAGCAGTCTTGCTACCAGGGTTGACGTTCTTTATTTCAATGTTAACAGTTTGATATCAGGACTGGCATTATTTAATTCAATGTTAACAGTCTTGCTATCAGGGCTGACCCTGTTTATTTCAATGTTAACAGTCTTGCTATCAGGGTTGACGCTCTTTATTTCAATGTTAACAGTCTTGCTATCAGGGTTGACACTCTTTTTTCAATGTTAACAGTTTTGATATCAGGACTGACGCTATTTATTTTAATGTTAACAGTCTTGCTATCAGGGTTGACACTGTTATCAATCTTACTATCAGCGTTAACGATGCTTATTTCAATATTAGCAATCGTGTCGTCGTTGTTGAAGCTGTTTATCTCAATGCTATGTCGCTATGAGGGTTAATGCTGCATATTTCATTGTCTACAATCTTGCTATCGTGGTTAGCTTCCATTAGTTCAGTGTTATACAGCTTGATGTGAGAGTTGAGGCTGCTTATTTGTATATTAACAATCTTGCAATCAGGTTTGAACTGCTTATCTCAATCGAATCTCGCTATCAGAGTTGACTTTGCTTATCTCAATATAATCTTGCTATCAGGGTTGGCGTTAACTGTCTCAGTCAAATCTCGATATCAGGGTTGACACTGCTTATTTCAATGTTAAAATCTTGTTATCAGGGATGACGCTGCTTAATCCAGTGCAATCTCGTAATCAAGGTTGACACTAATTATTTCAATGCAATCTCGTAATCAGAAATGACATTTCCTATTTCAATGCAATCTCGTAATCATGGATGTCATTGCTTATTTCAATGCAATCTCGCAAACAGGGATGACATTGTCTATTTCAATGCAATCTAGTAATCAGGGATGACATTGCTTAATTCAATGCAATCTCGCAATCAGGGATGACATTTCCTATTTCAATGCAATCACGTAATCAGGAATGACATTTCATATTTCAATGCAATCTCGTAATCAGGGATGACATTTCCTATTTCAATGCAATCTCGTAATCAGGGTTGACGCTGCTTATTTCAATGTAATTAATCTTGTTATTCCATCCAAACTCTTGTAACACAACTGGCCTTGACCAAACTCTTATCACATCCAATCGTGCAAGCAAATACACAGTATCAGTTGCTAAATTTGAATAAATCACAATATTGTTTGTAGCCATTATTGTAATGTGCATGATATTTCACGCTATTTTCTACATAATGCAAAATGATGATTATTTGTTATATCTAGGTACTAGTGTGTCTTTTGGTAAAAATGAGTGGTCAATGTTGAATTGTCATTATGTTGACGTGACATGGTATGGATATATGGGTGTGCTTTTGTCGTGTTTGAAATATATGTGATTCAGAAATGTCCCTGATATTGATGGGACTTTCACGACTTTTTAAAAATGTTCTCTAAAAAATCGTGTCTTTTCTTTAACAAATGAGTGATCCAGGATGCGAGCCTATTCTGAGTAGAGAATTTCCAGACACTAAATCAATGCGTTCTAAATTTACCTATCGATTAATCCTCGCGTCAAAACAAACATTATTATTTAATAAACTTTAAAGATGTTCCAGATTTTATCCATTCAATATCCAAAAAAAAAATAGGTCGTTTATCACATTTAAATCAAAGGAACTGTCAATGTGCTCTTTACATACAAAACAACTATCGTTACATTTGATAGCAATTTAATCGGCTTACCTATAATTTCTAAATTAGGTGTAAATATCAAAGTTCCGTATATCAATATTGGTGAAAATATTTTATTAAAAAAAACATATGCTGAATTTATCAAAAAATTAAACTTTAGCCTAAATTGCGGAATCATTAATATTTTTTAGTTTGTGAAATTAGTAAAATATTTATATTATTATAAAAATTACAAGCATATGTAATGACTGGTAAATGAAAATAAATGACAGAAAAACTGTAATTAGCCCAAAGAAGTGACAAACAACTTTTCCAATTATTTGCAACGTTACCATATACTTTAACAATTAGTAAGATGATTCTAATATCTTATTTTTAAGTGAAGATGGAAAAATAAACCAAAACCTAACATTCTGTTGAAAAAGAAACAAAATGAGAAATGAAAAATACTTGTAAAAGGGCAACAAAAAGGGGGAGATAACTCATTGGGCTTTTTCCTATGACCAACAATGCAATAAAGTTAGCGAATGTGTTAAAGTGGTCCCAAAAACTTGATCTTAACTTTGTCCCTCAAATAATAACCCTACTATGCAAAATAAACTGATAAAATGAAAAACAAACACGCAACAAACTTTCCCAAAAATCGTCCACATCTCTCTCTCTCTCAAACACATGTACATGTGCATTTAAGACCATACCTACACACCCACATACAAAATATAATACAAACAAATAAATATGTGTGAGCACGGTAATAGTATGCATCTTATTACATTATTGCAACAGAATGTCATATAGTTAATGTCATGCACACAAGTAGCAAAATTTTTTAAATTAGAAAATGAAACACACAATGAAAACAGGTTGATACATACTTACATTGTATAAGCCTTATAAAATGTAAGTCTTTATCATCCTGTTTGCATTATGAATTTCATTTCTTAATTGAAAAAAATTCTGCTACTTGTGTTGCAATCTTGACTTGAGCAGGCATGATACCTTATAATAAGGTGTCACTCCTGCTCAAGTCAAGATTGTAAGATCAATCATCAATTCAAGCTGGTACCTTCAATACATAAAAAATAATGCATTGATAGTTTGAATTTATATTTGTTGACATTTGATTTTGTACTGAAGATTTCTAGTAGAGAAATATAGAAAATTTGTGAAATAACCCCATATTGTTGTTACATCATTCTTTGTCATTTTTTTTAATTTAGCTTTCTAGGACTAAACTCATACAGATATAATCTTGCCTTGACACCGTTCATTTAAACAAGTTTGATACATACATTTGAAGAGAAGATATAAACACTATTTTTGCTTAACTGAATGAAAATCAACATAGATATGTATATGAAATAACTTATGTTATTAAATTGAATTTTTTACACTAACGCCGTTGACTGACGATGGGGTCAAAGTGCTGAATATTTGAGAGATAATTTGGCCGACGCACCGGTCATGTCAGATATTGCTCAAACGACCAGATAGGACTCTTGAATTGAGACTTCGTACGGTAATTAGAGGTTAGTCACAAAAATGAAATATACATGGACATATTCCAAAGTGTTGGAAGCTTAAGACCTACCATGTTTATAAGTATTACCTCCTCTTAATGTATGGAAATAAAACTTTTACAACTTTCAACGCTTTGCAAAAATACTAATTTTTCTTCCACGGGCTGCTTTATACCTTAAACAAGTATCCGGATATGTATTCTGTTCGTTTCCAATGATATAACATTCAAACGATCCAAATTTATCTCAAAATATGCCGTAACAGCGGAACACTGTTCTGAAACCTAAGCGGCATCAGAAAACGGGAAGTCAGAAACGGTTATTCCCCCTGTCAGTCCAATATATACCATTATTACGATACACATACGTAAATTTTATTTTTAAAAAATGTTCTTGTTAAAATGTATAATCCAACACATGGATAAACAGTGACTGATAAGTTACACCTGACAACCTCGTGACCTTGGCCTTGGTGTGTACTAAGAATAACAGTCACAATAAAATGCTGCTAGACAAAATCACACCTTTGGTAAATGTTTTAAATCGCTTTTGATGCATACCGTGGTATCTTTTGAAATAAATGGAAGATTTGTCAAACTATGTTAGTTGAATAAGTAATGAATTCTTTTCTTGCGGCGATATAACACATGCCTTTAGATGTTATAAGGTCGAACGCTAATACGTCACAATATACCGATGACGTCATAAGGAAGCCAAAACACAGAATGGTTCCCTGTTGTACATTTGCATTATGGTACGAACGCAACGAAATCGTGACCTTTCCTAATTCACAACGGTCACGGATACTGTAACTAATGTCAACAAAACGGCCGATGTGTGCAATGCTATGCATTTTTCTATGTACTGATTAAAATCAAATAATTTTTTATTGGAAATATAATAACTCTAAATGTACTATTTGCACAGTTCAATGTTTTAACTGCTTTACTAAGGGAATGTGTTTAGAAAGGCATGCAGTTCTGGAACACTTGATACAAGAAATGGCGTTAAGGATGGAAATAAAATGATTATGTGATAATTAACTAATGACAATAGCTTGCTAACACATTGGAAGCACCAGGTTTATACAGTTCTGTCATAGGCACTTGATTCTGTGTAAATTCATGTAGAAATTCACCATATAACACTCATGCATGAATTATTGTGATGAAGGTTTAATCATTTGTATTTCTGAAATAATTTGCAAAATTTACCTTACAAGTAAATGGAAACTTTAAATAATGACAAATTAGGAAAAGCAGTTCCAAGTGTTGAACTTGTTTTTTTTTTTTTTGCAATCAGACAGTGGATCACCTTAATGAGATACAGGTAGCACCAAAATATAGGCAAGCATGGCACATGAAATGTAGACCCTAGTGATGGTGCAGTTATATTATCCGTGATGGGGGAAGGATAATACAGTGTAAAAATGTTCTATTTAAATATAGTTTTATTCCTGTGAAGTGGTTGTGGTTGCATCCTACTGAGTAACAGTGCTCTATTCAACCAGTCACATTTATATTACCTGTGAAAAGTGGGGGCAGGGTTGCATACTAAAGTGTAGCAGGACTCTATTCAAACACAGTCACAGAGTTATATTCCCTATAAAGGGGAAAACATACTACAGGTATCACGGTACCAATTGTTTTTCCATTTACCTCAATGCTAATATTTGGAGAGATAATATATTTTCTATCCTAATTTAGCATGCATCTCACACACTGTTATAGACAACAATGCCAGATTGTCAATTTGACGATGACAAAACCAGGTACTCCATTGCATTTAAGAGAGATAACTCTGCTGGAACTAGACAGGGTTATGAGTTATCTAGTCACAGCATACATATTTTCAGTCATGTGCATCACATTTTCAAAAATTTTTTTAAAAAATACAAAATATGATCTATATAGGAATTAGCATAAATTCACATGTTGCCAAGAGGCTAAACTTTTTCTTAAGCCTAACAGAAAGTACAACTTTTACATAATCCACCAATCATAGCTAGTGTTGTTTATTTCTGATTGCAATGTTCCCTACACTTTAAGCTCCACTCACTTGGACTTGCGCAATTGGTACCGTTATACCTATAGCAACCTTTGATTTTTCCAATAATCTGTGAAATAGCTCTGGACTATATAAGTAACAAATGTACTTAGTCTCGCTTGTCAAAAACAATTTTATGAAGTACAAAGCTATGTTCTATATGATTGTGTGTAGAAATGTTATTGAGTTGTTTGAACTATTGTTTTCATACCTTTGCTTCACTATCAAACTCATCTTTTAAAATAAAATGAATTCTTTTAATTATGAGTTGTGTTTTATTCATATTAGCACTTATCGAACTTCACTCTGGTGATATGGGATAAATCACATTGTCATATTGTTTAATAGTAAGGTCAAAGGTCAACGCACTAGTTAGCATGTACCAGTTCTACTCTTAAAGAGACATTTTGATCTAAAATAAAGGACTTATATTTGTTTCTTGAACACAGAAAGTAGCAACAGGGACAGTTGGACATGGCCCAATCTAATTATAAAGTATGAGATTTGAACACTTTACACTGTCAGCATATGCAAGAGGTCACTAACCCCCAGTCAAGCTACCCAGCCTCTTTGTCATACAAATAGAAAGCTTCCCTCCTTTGTGTAGTGAATACAATTGATGCAATAAGCCAATCTGACACCAAATAAAGTGGATAACAGCTTTCTAAGTGGTTATGATGGATTTGGGGGTGAAAATTGGGGACTAAAATACAGAAAAAGGCTAAAGTTTAACAATGAGTATAGTGAGTCCAACGGATTTAAAAACAGGAGGAAAGTGTGTATGTAAATGGGAGATGTAGCTAATGATACTGGAATTAAAGGAGACACAAGCAGCAATGAGAAAAATGAGAAGCGAGAGCTTGATGATATTACCTTGGACAATATTTGGAGGCAGTGGACCATAGTTGCAGGGACAATAAAATAGGCACCTGTGCTATAACATCCCTTACAGGCACCAAATATCAGGTGACATGGTGTTCATTCCCAGCTAATATAAAAGGGTGAATAATGTAGATAATATAGATGCATGTAATTCATATTTCTTCTAAATAAGAAATTAATAATAATGGGCTTCAGTTAGGCATAAAAAATACCTAAACCAAACAAAGCATGTTGGATCAGTTTTCAAACTTGTAAACTTTACTGGGAGAAATTATTAAAGTACTTCTAGTTAAATTTGCATCAAGACTGAGGGCTAATATGATACTTCACAAATCTGCTCTTATTTTCATACAAAATCACTATCACTATAACATGTGGGTTTCTATTTATTGAAATGTTATGTCTGGTGTAAGGGAGGTAACTGAATGATATACATAAGGTGTGGTCTTTTTATTTCCTCCAATATATTATCCATGTAATACAGATGAGTTCAAGAACACATGTATTAACTTCAATGCAATTAAATTATCCAAAAATGTATTACTGATAAAGTGAGAACCTAAAATCCAGGATTATATATGTAGTGTAGACCTCAAGAATGATAATGTAACTAACTAGAGAATCACATTTTTAATTTCAAGACACAAAAGTTTACAAAAAAAAGACAATTAGAGCAGGACAATTAAAATCAAAATAGGAAGGAATACCATATCTTTAGCAAACTAACTAAAATACTTATACCAGAATATTCTTTATGATACAAGTGAACTATCTACACATGGACCATGAGTGTCCTCTATCCTGGTCTATAACATGCTTTACAAGAACAAAAAGTTGATTTTTATTTACGAGTTTTCATCTTTTGCTCATAAAATAGTCAATATTTGGCTAAAATAAACTATATTAACTTATTCTTTTTGCCTGTATGCTAATATTGGAGCTGACTACACAGTCACAAAGCCATCAGTCTATATATGTAATAGATATAGTTACAAAAGCCCCATTCCAAAGCTAATGTGTGTTATTTTCTACATATCCATTGTTTAACCAAATGACTCTATGGCAGTATATAAATGGTGGCTATGTATACTCGTTACTATGGATACACTGTGAAGCTGGTATTATCTTTTAGGTATCATGGTACCAATTGTTTTTCCATAGACCTCAATGCTAATATTTGGAGAGATAAATATATTTTTTATCCTAATTTAGTATGGATCTCACACAATGTTATTGAGAACAATGTTAGATTGTCAATTTGATGATGACAAAACCAGGTACTCCATTGCATTTAAGAGAGATAACTCTGCTGGAACTAGACAGGGGTATGAGTTATCTAATCACAACATATATATTTTCAGTCATGTGCATCACATTTTCAAAAAAATCATAAAAAATACAAAATATGATCTATATAGGAATTAGCATAAATTCACATGTTGCCAAGAGGCTAAACTTTTTTTTAAGCCTAACAGAAAGTACAACTCTTACATAATCCACCAATCATAGCTAGTGTTGTTGTTTATTTCTGATTGCAATGTTCTCTACACTATAAGCTCCACCCACTTGGACTTGCGCAATTGGTACCGTTATACCTACAGTGCAACAGCACTCTGTTCATACAGTCACAGTGTTATATTCCGTGTGAAGGGGAAAACATACTACAGTGCAATAGGACTCTATTCAAACAAAGTCACAGAGTTATATTCCCTGTTAAGGGGGAAACATACTACAGTGCAACAGCACTCTGTTCAAACAGTCACAAAGGTATGAGAAGTCAATCAATGTTTGATTTTAGGAAACATAGACATAGGTACCATAGTATTCCATGAGGTCCCTGAGTGGTCACATGGTCTAAAGCGCCCTCCGTTATGGATCACTGCCATCTCACCTCTGTCTGCATGAGTTCGAGTCTAAGATTCAGCTAATGTAGTTATGTGGAACATCTTGCCAGTAGCTTCTCATGGGTTGGTGGTTCTTTCTGGGTGTTTTCCCGGATTCTTCGTCCACCAATAATAACTGGCCGCCATGTATCCTATCATGTGCTGAAAAAAAAAGGAGTTAAACCCAACAACAACATATTCCATGGGAAGGTGGAGCACATTACAAGAAATCAGCACTCTATACAAACCTTGGAAAATCACATGGGAATTTAAAGTCAATACAAGGTTAAATTACTATAAACAGGTTTTGGGTCCAAAAATTATGTTATGAAATTTTGTATCGAAACATGGGACACAATGCAATAATGGCATGAATTCTAATCTGCCCTCATATTATTATAGACATGTCTACTAAGTTTTGATTGTCTACTTCATGTGATTTGAGCTTACTCTTCTTTACAAGTTTTGTGTCAAATGATTCCAGATCCCAAATGTTTACAAATATGTAAACAATATAAACTTACCAATATGGGCATGAAAGTCAAATTGGGTTATTTCAATATATGAATAATATGTCTATCAATACAAGTTTCTCAATGTATATGTATCAAATTGGAACACAAGTTATCAATTATAATTACTTTTAACAAGCATGTTACACATTTCCTGAAATTGGAAAGTGATGATTGTAATTATACTATGTTAAGCAAATTTCTTTGTTTTTGGGGTTGGGAAAAACATTTTATTGAATAGTCCAAGAATAAAATTAAAAAATTAATTTACAAAAGTAGCATGCTCATATATTGATTATAAAGCTGGCAATTTAATTGTTTTAGCATATGTTATCTGGAACTGTATGATACTTTTAGAACAGTATGGATTTGGGTGGAGATCTTTAGACTGTGCTATTCTGTGCTAAAATATGTGGAAATGTAATCCAAGACATTAGACACATATCTTTAAATTTCCTTCAATGGGATATTGTTGTGGTGAATTTAATGTCAGAAAAATGAATCATCTTTAAGTGCTTTCATTGTAGCAAGACTGGAAAGCTCCTCTGATATACAATCTGACACATTCACAGTACAACATTGGCAAGGGTTGTAAAAAGGCACCATTTAACACAGGAGCTCATACAATTACAATTATCAGAGAACTGCACATGTCATGAACATATTGACACTGCTGTGCTCAGCCTAGTCACTAAATTGTTAAGGGCATTTAAAACATGCAAAAATGTCCAATGGTTATATAAATCTAAACCCATCTTTGCAGTAAACAAATCCAAAACTACTCACAAAAGAAACAATGTTAGAACATAAGCTGCTGCCCATTTTACAATGTTCATCTGATAAAAGCATTCTATACTAAATTTGTATAGAAAGTATGGTTAACCTCTACTAAACCTATATCTACCAAAACTTAGAGTATATGGTTTACTTCTACTAAATTTATATCTACCATAAATAGAGAGTATGGCTTACTTCTACTAAATCTTTCTCAGCCATAAATAGAAAGCATGGTTTACTTCCACTAAATCTATTTCTACTGTAAATAGAAAGTATGGCTTACTTCTGTGCATATTATTTTGCCATTTTTGACTATCTCCATATGAAGAAATATATGAGACAAAAATCTTTTCTCTAGATAGCAGTTTCAAGATTCAAGAGTCATATTTTGGTCAAAGAACCGATTGTTTTGGTTTCTCAAGATACAACTAAGCTGTCAAACAGTCACTAGCTTTTTTCAAATGGCCAACAGTTAATTTTTGGCACTCAAGGCCTTTCACCAAAATGATGGCCATGCTTAACACTATTCCCTGTCTTTACAATATGCAAATTTCACTATCATTGCTTTTGGTCCTTGTTTCTAGCAGAGTAGTCTATCAGCCAAGTACAAAGCACATATTTTCAATGTATTCATATTCTAGATAGATTTATTCCACAAAGAAAGATCGAATAACTTTGTAAATAAATATTTTATCTATAAGCATTGAGGGGGTCCTTCTTACAACAAAATATTCACCTTTTTGCTTTTACTTCTGTTAATTTCTATAGCCATTCTTTAAGTTTTCCTATTTTGTCTGAGGCTTTCATTTCTTCCACGTGATCTATGATTTGCTCTCCATGTGACTCAAAAAGATATATCTACTTTCTCTTTAGCTCTCTTATGGTTTTACACTAAAACTGCACGTCCTACCTCGATAATTCAATTTTATCACTTCATCAATATTTGAAGTTACTTTGACAAACTCTTGTTCAACTTTTATATCTGCAAACAGATTTGGGAATTCTCTGTCTATCCTATGACATTTTCAAATTTTGATTTCTTTGCGGGGGGGGGGGGGGGGGCGGGGTAATCTCTCTCTCTCTCTCTCTCTCTCTCTCTCTCTCTCTCTAACTAGGTCCAAAATGATTTCTTATTCCCCATTGGAGACCTCCGAAGTCTCGCTATCAGTTGACCCACTTGCCATGGAAGGATATTTATTATTATGACCATATTTACAAACTATCCATGCCCAAATCGTACACGACTGGCTATTATTATACTATCTCTGCTTGACATTGCTAAAGTTTATATTCGCATGCATTTATTTTGTACACCCACAAAATCTCCATCGATCAGCTGATGAATACACAACGGAAGACCCATACGATTTTCACTAGCCTACAGTAAAATGATATCATATTATACCCGTATCAATAATTATCTTGCAAATCTGCTAGATTTAGTATGTCTGTAATCTTCTCGACTGCATTTATCATCACGTTCAAACCGAAGACACTGGAAGTCAACTAAACTTTGGTTACCCCAACTGAGCACCTTCTAACAAACCGGAAGTATTTAGATTGGTTCTTCGTTGATTATTTTATACATCAAAAGGTCTTGAGGTTACAAATGGACTCGGGGTCTTGTATTAATACGCCAAGACTCTATATTGTATTCCGAATGAATGTTACAAAACTGTAAACATCGGCGTTCGATTCAGTAGCAGACGACATAAACTGGAGAGTGCAGAAGTTAACATGGAGAAATGATTTTCATTGAAATAATCAGGGTAGTGCATACATGCAATTTTGAATAGCAGATGCAAACTATTGGACGATGGTATATCTGTATTATTTATACTTTTTAAAAACAAATTTAATTTATAAGGTACAGTACTGTAAGCTTGCTTGTTTCCGTTAGTAAAATGAAAAACTCTGCAACATTCACTCCCATTCTAATACACAGTATAAATTGTGTATAGATTTTAGAAGGAGAGGGATGTTTTCAGTAACTGTCTTTTTACTGAGAGAAATGAGTGCTCGTACCGAATACTGATTGTGTAGACTTTGTTGGCAATGTCTGTCTCCCGAGTCCATCCCCGTTTTTGCTTCCCCTGCAATGTAACTTTTTGAATTATTTATATTTTCAAAATGAAATTTTTATTCGTAGAATTGAAAAAAAACACATTTACATTTAAAATCTTATCATGTGCGTCATCTGATTTGATTATTTCTACTTGAATTATGTGTCTAATTATTGTTTACGTAAATTATGTGTCTGACTATTTTTTGCTTGAATTATGTGTCTGATTATTTTTACCTTACTGTGTCTGATTTTTTTATACATAAAAATAAAGTTAAAAAAATATTCAGACACAATAAGGTAAAAATAATCAGACATATAATTCAAGTAGAAATAATCAGACACATAAGTTGAATTATTGTCACCTAACAAGTATGTCAGAAGTAGGTAGTTAGTCATAGGGAGCGAAAATCGATCGCTTTCAATGAATGACTCACGAGCTTGATTCAAGGGCATAAAACAAACCCCAGGGCCTATATTGTTTGCATATATTAATGTCCTTTCATGAACTGTAATCGTATATATGGTTATATGGCTGGGATCTCAATAATTTCAAGTTATTAGGTATGGTCCAAAAATTTCATTGGTGATGGTGTGGTTCCTGTCTTGATAATAAGTTGTATACATTAATTAATTTGTCTTTTCATGCTAGCAATTGTGTACATGGGTATAAATTGATAATCTCAAAAGTTTCAAAATTGCTATACAGGGGTAGGGATGGAATGCCTTTTAAGTGCCAGTTATATAGATAGGGATAGACATCAGGTTAATTTTAGTTTAATTTTTTTTAATGTATTACTAGTAGCTTGCAGTAACAGTAACAGTTGCCAAAAAGTTACAAATTGGCATCTATACTATACAAGAAAAAATGTTATTTTAAAAGTATTTTTATATTATTTTTATTAGTTGTAGTTACAATCACATATAGTAATTAATAGGAGTTACTTGAAACATACGTAAAATCGCATCTACCCCTTTAGTCCTACTTTAAGCTGAATAATGTTTATCGTTTTTTACTCGAACGTATTTCTTATAGTTCGTTCTTCATATTATAGCAAAATTTTCCTATCTAACTCGGTAAATATTCAGATCATCGTCATTCAATGTAGCCACACAAAAAAATGTAATTCGTTTTAAAAGCATCGTGTGACACGAACTAGGGAATTTTTTTATAACGAACTATAATAGCAATAATAATTAAATAAAATAAAACTATTACGATAATGGTGGTGGTCTGTAAACGTACGACTGTAGAATATTGTTTTTAAGTCAGAAATAGATACATAGATGTATTTACGTTTGTTTGGCATTGTTTAGTAAAGGTATATATGTCCATATTTTATGACACTATGTCATGGTTTTAGGTCAGAAATAGATTTATAGATGTGTACAAGTTTATTTTGCATTGTTTACTAAAAGTATATATGTCTGTATTTTGGTGTATTCCGTATCCTGATGTAAGTTATTTTTTATCCACAGCTGGCTATAAACCCGACTATTATGGGATTTTAAAGATGGAAGACATGTTGGTAACCGTAGACTGGAAGGCGTGTAATCTTCAGGTTTACAATGGTCATGACGGTAAACTGATTACATCACACAGACTGGAGTCCCGTCCCTGGGATGTCTGTCTTATTAGCAAGAATGAAGTAGCTGTGTGTCTGTTATACGGTACGGTTGTAATCCTGTCATTGAAATCGATAGATGACGTAAAACTCGTCAACACTTTACAGACAGGATTTGATTCATGTTATTCATTGGCAAAATGGAAATCAGACAAACTCATTGTTAGCGGTATGAAAGACGGCATGTTGTGTTGGGGAATTTTATCGATTAGAGATGGACGTATGGACTCAACTCACGACATCTGTAAAGGGTATGATTATCTGACTCGCATGGCCGTCAAAGATAACAACGTGTACATCTCGTGTTATACTTCAGACTCCATTAATAAAGGACTTCATGTTTACGACATTCTGAAACCAAAAACAAAAAAGTTTCTGTATCGACACCAGGAATTAATAACACCGTGGTCAATAATGGCTGACAGGGATTATGTGTACGTGTGTGACTACGACTCTAACAGAATTCATCAGCTGACAGACAGCGGTCAGCTAGTGACCATACACACAGTGTCATCAAGACCGTCTAGAATATTCTATGATGACCAGCAACGATTACTTTACACCACAAGCAGGAAAAGTAATGTGATAACTGTTTACAAAATGGAGTCTTTACATCAACCAGGTAATTCTATTTTATTTTACATTTTCCACAACGAAAACTTCATTTATTTACATTTCCTAATTCACATTTTTGTCTCAAAATATGATTTATGAATATTGTAGTCATAACTTTATTGTAAGACAAAAATTAATAACATATTTAAAATAAAATAAAAGTCGAATAAATATTATTTTATTATTTTGGAAGTTTGAAAATGTCCATTTCGTCGTGAATGGTCATATTTATCGATTTATAATATAAATAAAATATTTTTGTTATTTTAAATATTATTACAAATTATATTATAGTCATTTCTATTCATTAATGATTGTTCAGTCGTCTGCTCGTTGGTTGTGATTACATAATTTTCATATAAAAATATTAAATCTGTATGGACTATCAAAATGGCTGCTTATTTGCATCATCACCAGTTGGGGCAATGCATATTTTTTCCCAGAAGGTGGCGCTTTCATTGATAAATTTTTGCACACGACCTGTCATTGCACGCGACATGCACGCGACCGGATCTCGTTCAGCGTCTAAAATTCCCACATATTTTGTGTGGAGATCATTCATTATTGATGGAGCGGTTCTGTGACGATTTTTCAAGGTGGATTATCAACGAACAAAGCTCAAATCGAATAACAAGATAACTGGACAGTTAAGTTTAAATTTTTTTTATATAAATACCATTTTTGATATTGTACTGGATACATTGCGCGCTATATTTATTTACTACGATCTGTTCACGTTTTAGTTGAAGGGTGCAATGTTCTTAGATTGTAAAATGAAACAGACGAGGTTGAAAATAGAGGTAGTGCTTAGCTGAATATGGCGAAATAATATTGTACAGTAATATTGTAAAATAACGACCGACATTATGAAAATTAAAGAGTTGGATGTTGAAGTAATTATTTATATTGTTTGTCACACGCGAGCTATATGCAATTTCAAGCTTTTGCTTTTCACCTTCTTTATGCACTCCTTGGCTTTTAATCATCCTCTGCAGCATGCTAACCTGCTTTGTAACATAGCTACATGGTGAATGGTATCTGTACTTAACCACAGGTGCTCGACGCGAGCTTGATGTGAAGAAAAAAATAATAATTTAAAGGAAAAAAAACATACAGAGTGAGAAAAATACCTTAGAGTACCCCCATGACCCATTCAGACATATGACCCCCTCTATGGGGGTACTCTAAGGTATTTTTCTCACTCTGTATGTTTTTTTTCCTTTAAATTATTATTTTTTTCTTCACATCAAGCTCGCGTCGAGCACCTGTGTACTTAACCATATAAGCCATTAACCAGGTAAACCTTAGTACAGAAAGGACTTGGGAGTTCAGATTAGAAGAAGTAATTTGAAGTTTCTGTATTCTAACCAAACTCTTATACATGCATAATTATTAAAATCATCATTGTTAATATACACTCATATTTCATCTTTGTCTCATGTTGTCATTATGTATGCTTATGTTAAGTTCTTCCATTCAAAGTGAATACAATATGCACTGGTTGTAAAAGAGGTCAGAATGATCTGTGCTAAAAAAATCCAATGTTCCACTTTTATTCCTCTTGTTCCATTATGGTGCTTATGTATATGAGCATTCTGTATATGTAAATCTATAATAATAATAATAATAATAATAATAATAATAATAATAATACGACTATAATAATAATTATAATAATAATAATACTAATGATAATAATAGTAATAATAATAATACTAATGATAATAATAGTAATAATAATAATACTATAATAATAATAAAAAAATAATACTAATACTATAATAAATAATAATAATAATAATGTTAATGATACTAATACTATAATAATAATACTATAATAATAATAATCAGCATATTCCTTAATATTTAAAAAAATAACACGTACACTCAAATACTAATTAAAGCACTTAGTTATTTTGTAATCTACTGTTTATATCGAATATGCACACAAATTATGTCCACCTCTCCAAATTCTACACTGATATTTATATCCATTGTTTCTCACTATATTTGTCCATTCAGATTATCTATCACTTCATTATGTGTATTAGTTAGTATGTCTCTTAACTTACTATATTGTATATCTTTGTCTTAATTTTATTTCCAACTACATCTTATCTCTGCTGTCCATTTTTCTTTCTCGTTGATGATACCCTTCGAACTCTCCCCAACATTTTACATTGGTTTGAATTTTGGGTAACGCCCTTGTTTTCCGAAATTATATATATTTTTAAGTGTATGTTTCCCTTGTCCTCCCATGCGTGTTATGTATTTGTATTAATTTGTTTTCCCATTTATTTCTAGAAATTAATTCTTTTCCGGGTTGATATTTGTTTTGTTTATCATATAAAAGTAGGGTTTTTTTTACCCCAAAAGAGGCATACTGGTTGTACTCCCTACCCCTCCACCTGTACTGGCTTTGGGTATTGCCCTCACCTTAGGGTATCAGTGAGTTATGGTTTCTGTACAGTTTGTCTCTTTTAACAAGGATTGTACTATTCACTCACAGGATTATATTAATCCCTTGGTGGGTTTCCTTTCCTTTGGTCTTTGAATTGTTCACGTAGCGACTTTGCCAGAGTCATGTTTGTCCAGTGTGTATATGCTATAATGTGTGTATTGTATTGTGTTTATGTCTTGGACCAGAGTCATGTTTGTCCAGTGTATATATGCTATAATGTGTGTATTGTATTGTGTTTATGTCTTGGACCAGAGCCATGTTTGTCTAGTGTGTATATGCTATAATGTGTGTATTGTATTGTGTTTATGTCTTGGACCAGGGTCATGTTTGTCTAGTGTGTATATGCTATAATGTGTGTATTGTATTGTGTTTATGTCTTGGACCAGAGCCGTGTTTGTCTAGTGTGTATATGCTATAATGTGTGTATTGTATTGTGTTTATGTCTTGGACCAGGGTCATGTTTGTCTAGTGTGTATATGCTATAATGTGTGTATTGTATTGTGTTTATGTCTTGGACCAGGGTCATGTTTGTCTAGTGTGTATATGCTATAATGTGTGTATTGTATTGTGTTTATGTCTTGGACCAGATCCATGTTTGTCTAGTGTGTATATGCTATAATGTGTGTATTGTATTGTGTTTATGTCTTGGACCAGAGCCATGTTTGTCTAGTGTGTATATGCTATAATGTGTGTATTGTATTCTGTTTATGTCTTGGACCACCAGAGTCATGTTTGTCTAGTGACAGTGTGTATATGCAACAATGTGTGTATTGTATTGTGTTTATGTCTTGGACCAGAGTCATGTTTGTCCAGTGTGTATATGCTATAATGTGTGTATTGTATTGTGTTTATGTCTTGGACCAGAGTCATGTTTGTCTAGTGTGTATATGCTATAATGTGTGTATTGTATTCTGTTTATGTCTTGGACCACCAGAGTCATGTTTGTCCAGTGACAGTGTGTATATGCAACAATGTGTGTATTGTATTGTGTTTATGTCTTGGACCAGAGTCATGTTTGTCCAGTGTGTATATGCTATAATGTGTGTATTGTAGTGTGTTTATGTCTTGGACAGCATATGTCAAGTTCTTCCAGTTGGTTTCCTTATTTACCTAATGTAGTTTTGTATTTAAAAAAAGTCCAAAAGGAATTGTCTGTTTTTGGTAATTATATGCGTCTTCTTGTAATGCGTGTATGTATTGTATTTAGTATCCATTTTTATTCAATTTTGTTTATATTTATTTCGTTTTTCCTTGTTTATGTTGGGGGATTTATGAATGGGGGCAATATGTCTGTATAGTGTATGTGTATGGCTTTAAGTTTTGTTCTTGTATGGGGCCTTAGCCCTTTATTGGCATGATCCGCTTTATTGGTCCATAGTGCATTGGATCAAAAATCCTTTTGTTGATAAAAAATATCACATATTATTCTTTTTGATTCTCATTATATATTCCACTTTTGTATTATTTTTAAGATTAACAACTTTTCTATGGATGTTTATTCATAGTGGAGGGGTTCACATGAATCCTTTTCAGGTGTCAAATTCTGGCTTCTCTTCATTTTTTTGGGAGGGGGATACACCAGAGAGATGTCCTCTCCCCCCATCAAAAAAGTAAAGTTTTTATGTGTGTTTGTGCACCCTCCGATATGTGGTTATTTGTATTATTTTTATTTCCATTTATTTCCATTTCGGGATTATAGAGTTTTGAAAGGGGTATTTTCATTTCCCTAGTGTTTCTAAAGTGGGATTTGATTTACCCTCCTTCGAATCCACTATCTTTTTTTTTTCCTTTTGACCATGGCTTGTGGTCTCCTATATCCTGTGTTTGCTATTTGTGTTAGTGCAATTTGTATGTGTGCTATATATAAAGCTATATATTGTGTTTTTGTTAGGATAGCCTTTTCTTGTTCAAATTCAAATTCACCAGTAGTCTTATTCAGTGATTTTACCTCTAAATGGGTTATCACATTATTCATTTTATTTAAATTTTAAAAATAATTTATGAGATTTTTGAATTTTGTGTAAAGTGAGGTGTTTTTATTTATAGTTTTTTAAGTTGTCTCACTTTACTTACTATATATTTATTTCTTCTAGTCCGCCTGCCTTGAGTCAGGGTCTGTACAAATTTATTTGGCTGTACTTCTCCTGACTCAATTTGGGTCGTCTTTAATTAATAAATTTATTCTATTAAAATTTTTCAAATATTTGTAATTTTATTTTCCCTTTAAATGGGTACCCTGTCCAGTATAGGATCTGGACGGATAAAGAGTTTATGGATTTAGTATCCAAGTTTTGTTTTGTAAAAGTGCAGTCATAAAATAAATAAATGAAATAAATAGAATATTGCAAATATTGTAATTAATTTTCCTTGATGGGGTGTTTTTCCAAACTCTTCCATACCTCCTACTCCGTGTACCGCCATGTGATATAGCCCCATGACGTCCTCATTAATGTACTTGCCCCATTAAGGTTTACTTAGTTGTAATACACATATATATTTTAAATTTAAAATTTTTAACTTTTATAAATTTTATCCTATATTATAAAATGAAGAATAAATAAATAAATATAGTTTACATTATATACTATTTCTTAACCGTAATTATTGGTTCACATCTAAACATCGTCTTCGTTATCATAATTTGTCTAATTAAGTTTTTGTTGAAATTTCCGTCTAGGAAGAGTATTTGCCGTTTATCATATTTGTCTATCTTCATGATTTCCATTATCAGTTTGATCCTGTCTTCCTTTGTTTTGTCGCATTGAGTCATCGTGTGATTTTTTGTGAACAGGGCATTTTTAGACTAAGTGGCGTAAGTACCCAGATATTTATTACTTCTTTTATTTTTTGTTTAACTTTTAGGCAGTTTTCCTTCTCTTCATTTGCCCCAAAGAATATCCCTAGGACTTTGACTCTAATTTTTATCAAATGTGGGGTTAATCCAATGTGATTACCTCTCCAGTTTCCTATTTTCAAAATTTCCATTTTGTTGTGATTTATTTGCGATCCTGAAGCTATACTAAAGCTTTGTATTCCTTTTGTAAGTATAAATAGGAATTTGGATCTTTTATAAAGTTCGTACAATCATTAGCATGTTGTAGCATCTTAAATTTTTCTCTCAAGTTAGGTATTTTGATTCCTTGAAATATTAGCGTTGTTCCTGATTTTGATACTCAGGATTTCAATCGCTATTATGTATAATAGCATAGATAGTGAGCAGTGTTGCCTCACTGATCTTTGTATTTCAAATTTTTCTGTTATCGCCCCATTGACTTATTGACTTGTACATTTGCAATTATTTTATTGTACATTATCTTGGTCCATATTTGGAAGTTTATTCCAAATGAAAATTTTTCCAGTACTTTTTGTATGTAATTATGTTCTAATCTGTCAAAAGCTTTCTTATGGTCGAAAAGTACCATTGCACATTTCGCATCTGACCCATTTATGAAATATATTATTGTCCTAATATTAAGTATGTTTTTTTGTATGCTTATACCTTTACCACCGCATGTTTGATTAGTGTTCTTTACCCTCTTTGCTAGAATTCTACTAAGCATTTTGTAATCCGTGTTAAGGAGGGAGATGGGCCTCAAGTTTTTTAAGTCTTTTCGGTCACCTTTCCTTTGTAAATGATAGTGATCAACCCTTCCCTCATTGAATCTGTCATTAAGTCATATTTATAAGTATATGGTTATATAGATTTTCTAAAATTGGTGCCACCACATTTTTGAATTTTTTTGTAAAATTCTGCTGAGGCCATCTCGCCCTGGGGATTTTCCGTTTGCAAGCTCTTTTATTGTGGTCTGCACTTCTTCCACAGAAATGACTTCATTACACAAATTTGTGTTCTGATTAAATCTTTTTGCATTGTATTGATTCTAAGTATTGTGTTATTATTTGTATGTCTATGTTGTGAGATGTATACAAGTTTGTATAGAAGTTTTGTATTTCTTTCATAATTTCTATTCTTGTTGTCACTTCCTTCCCAATAATTATTAAAGTGTCTTGTGTTTTCTCCACCCGTATCCTTTTTTTCTCCCTTTTATATAGTCCCATTGTTCTATCTGTTCTAATTGCTTGGAGAAATTAACCATTTCCCTTATAGGTGTGGTGTCATTGTTTAGTTTCCGCAATTTTAATATTTTGAATGCGTTTCACTTAGTTGAGTGATATATTGCTAGCTTTTTAACTTTCTTTTAAATCTATCCCAATCAGTCATTATATTTACTTCTAATTTTCCCTTTTCATTTGTGATTATTTTAGGGATTTCTTCTCTTTTTTCCCTAACCAGATGTTCGTCTCTCCCATTTATTTCTATTTTTTATCATCATTTCTAATGTTATTTGTTTATGGTCTGAAATTTGAATTACTTTTCTCAATGGTGTATTTTAGGTCCAAAATTTGTTACGTAAAACTTGTCTAATTTTGCTTGCCCCTTTTCTGACTGTATTTATTCCTTTGTTTATATATTCATGTGTATATTCGGTTTTTAATAAATTTAGTCTTCTATACACATCTGTGAGTTTATGTTCTTTTAGCATTTTACCAATAATTTCCCTTGAAGAAAGATCCATTGTCGTTAATTACCTATCCTATCCACATTTTCTCCCACCCAGTTAAAGTCCCCTCCCCAAACTAATTGCTCTGTTGTATAATTATTTAGATTCTGACTTTCTCATGCTAAGTTTCACTACTATGTTCTGAGTTTGTAATGGTAGGCCCTGCATGGGTCTATGCCAAATCCAAATTTAGAGTTTTTCCATTTGGTTATTTATAGTGGAGAGGCCAGTATGGGTCCAATTCAGGGGTTAAATTTGACATCCCTTGCTATGTCCATCCACTATTTGTAATCATGTATTTATTTTTGTTTATCCAAAGAAGAAGAAAATAAATTGTTATTCATAGAGTGTTAGTATTAAAGGATAGTTTATAGTAGAGAGGTTCACATGGGTCCTTTTAAGGTGTCAGTTGTTGACCTCCCATGCTAAGTCCTGCCACTATTTATATCATTATATGGTGTTGTTTGAGAGAACCCATGGCGCGCCTCACCTTTAAGTTCATTGGTAAGCCATTCCCTTGCAGGTTGTGTGAGGTCAAACAGGTCATGTGTTTACTATGTTTATATGCTGTAAATATGTTACAATTCTGGTCTTATTAAAGTAGCCATATGGCTATATGGAATGTTTTCATTATAGTTATAGTTGTTCACTTGTTTGGTTTCTATTCAGGTTCTAGTATATGTCGGTGGGCTGTAGAGATGTTAAATAGTTGTATGTAATTACTACAATTTTCAGGGTTTTTTTTGGTTATTTTTAATGGAGGGGCCCGCATGGGTCCTATTCAGGTGTCAAGTTTGACATCCCTTGCTATTTAAAGTCATGGGTTTATTTCTTAAATCTTCTCAAAGGAAAAGGACTCATCTGAAAGTTGTTAGTATTACTGTTAATTTTTAGTTGAGGGGTTCATGCGAGTCCTTTTAAAGCGTCAGTTATTGAGCTCTCGCGCTAAATCCTGCCACTAATTTTATCCATATTGTCTGTAATTACAACTCTCTAGTGCACACAAGTAAGTTGTAAAGATGCTGGAAAACCAGTGTATGGGATTTGGTTGTAAATTTAATTAGAATATATATCTTTTTTTCTATTTGTCATTTTATTATGTGTTTATTTAACTGGTGTTTTTTTTTCTTCAAAACTTGACATTGCGGCTTTTCCAGTTCTTATGATTTATTATTATGAATTTTATGGTTTTTTTTATGGTTTAACGCCATTTTTCAGCACAATATAGGCTATACATGGCCAGTATTAATGGTGTAGGAAGAAACCGAACAAACACCGGAAAGAACCACCGACCTACGAGTAGCTACTGGCAAACTTTCTCACATAACTACATTTGCCGAATCTTAGACTCGAACACACGCAGACAGAGGTGAGATGGCAGTGGTCAGTAACGGACAGCGCTTTAGACCACTCGGGGGCCCTGAATTTTTTGTAAAAAACTCCGCTGTTAAACTGTCTAGGCCAGGTGCCTTGTTGTTGGTTACTGTGTCTATGGCTGTTTCAATTTCAAGTAAGGATATTGGTTGTTCACATAATTCTTTTTCTTCTTGTTTTGTAGTTGGAAGTTCAATTTTGCTTAAGTAGTTTTTGATATTATTTGAAATGTTTTTACTTTTGTGTAGTGATTGGTAATAAGTTTTGACTTTGTGTAGGATGTCATGTTTAATATTGTTATTGGCTCTTAGCGTAGTCATTGATCCATCGTTTCCTCTTCTAATTTCTTCCCTTTTATATATTTTCTTTCCAATATTGTACACATCTTGGAATAAACCATGTTTTTGTTTTTCTCCATTTAGTTTGTATAGTTGTAATTTATAAAGTATTTTTTTTAGTTATTGTTTTTTTGTTCTTCGCTTGTGTTATTGTCACTTGGTATTCTTTCGCATTCTTTTTCAATCAATTTGTTGCTATGGCTATGTAAGCTTGAATATTTTTGACATGTTTCTAATTTGATCTTTTATTGTATCCCAAAATTGCATTATATTTAGGTTAGTTGTGTTTTGAAGGAAGTTTGCTGTTTCATGTTGTAATTCGGGTAGGTCTAAAATTGAGTTAATTGAGTTTCCAGTGACACTTTCCCCATTTGGTTGTAGCTGGTGTTTTATATTTTAGAGAAACTGTTTTATAGTCCGAGAGATTTTCATTTATGATTTTGCATTCAATTATATTTGGTGTGTTGTTGTTGCTGACATATATATGGTCGATTCTTGAGGCATAGTTGTTGGATTCAAATGTGTATATTCTTTCTTGAGGGTGTAAGTGTCGAAAAGCATCTATGAGCGAGTTGTTTTCTATCATATCTATTAAGGCTGTGGTTGATCTTCAATCAATATAGGGTTTAAGTCTATCTATTTCATTTACGCATACGTTGAAATATCCTAATAAAATAATGTTTTCTTGACTATAATTAGATTAATAATTTGAGAGATCGTGTAGAAAAGGTAGTTTTTGTTTATGTCTTGCAGGTGTGTATTCAGTTATGATATGTGTTTTTTGTGTTGTTATGTGTAAAAGTCTTCCTCTAAAATGTGTGGGTGTGGTATAATGTTTCCAGTTGTTTTGTATTTGTTTATTCTTAATAATTACCCCTATTCCTGAGTTAATGTTGCATGGATCTTTTTGTACTCTCATGATGGCATTTAGTTTGTATTCAGTAAAATTGATTTTTGTTTGGTATATGTTGTGTATTTTCTGTAGTGCAGTGATGTCATGTGATTGTGTTATTTCTCTGTGTTCTTTAGCTTTTGGTATGTCTAGTCCTCTAGTATTTGTGGATGCTAGTTTCAAAATGTACTTATCATCCATTTTAAGGGTAGAGGTTGTAAATTGTGGTTAGTGTTATTTCATTATATTTTGTTGCTTGATTTATAGACAAGGGTTGTCACCCATGTTTTTCTGATTTGGTTTTTGTTATGTGTAATGTGTTTTGTTATTGTTGTTGTTGCCTTGGTTGTATTGTGTTTTGTTATTGTTAATGTTGCCTTTATCGTTGCCTTTTCTTCTGATTCCTCTTGTGAGGGCTTGAGGGCGGAGTCTTGAATTCACTGTTAGTATTGGTTTGTTGATTTTCGTCAGTTTTTTTCTGGTACTTTGATTTTAGGTTTGTCTGTTGTTGGAGTTGTCTTGTTCTCTTTTGCGTAGTTGTCTGAATCGGTTTGTCTTGTAGCTTCGCTTTTTTGCAGGTACTTGACTTTGTGGTTGCTCTTTATTTGGGTTGTTTTTCTTTTCACTGGCTCTTGTTGGGTCATTGTGTCTTCACTTGTTTTTAGGGGTGTTGAAATCATACAATTTAGTATTTGTTTGATGGTTGCGGTGATTGGAGTATATGGGGTTTCTTCAAGGGTGTTTGGTTCTAATTGTTCAGTTGTTTGGCGTGTATTTCCCTCATTCTGCTTGGGTTATAAGGCCTTTCTCCTTTTTTTTTTTGGGGGGGGGTGTCTTTCCGGTTCCAATTCTGTTTCCATTGGGCTTTCTGGTTCTGGTTCTGGTGCTGGTGTCTTTCCTCTTGTTGTATCATCTTCCTCAGTCACCTTTTCCATTAGGTTCTCTGGTTCTTCATCAGTTGTTTGTGTGAATGTTTTTTCTTCTTGTGATTATCAGTTGTTCCGGCGGTTGTATTGTTGTGGGTTCCTTAGTTACGCCGCTTTTGTTGTCAGTTATTGGTTCCCCACTTTGGGTCTCTTCCTCCCTGGTAGGGGTTTGTTTTGATTGCTGTGGTGTGTCAGTTATCACCGATGCAGCATTGGCATAGGACCGATTATGCGTGTTGCTTTGCTGGTGTGAAGTTGTTTGTGCATGCGTGTCGTTTGTTGTTTGCGCTGTTTGCACACATTTCTATTTGTCATGGCCTGTTTGACCACAACTACTTTATGGTCGTATCTGTATACAACCATAAACCATGTTTGGACTGGTTCTTTAAAAAATTCAGGGACTTTTGTTTGTGTCCCTTGTATCAACTCTTACTATGATTTTGCCAGTACATGTATTAATACCTGGCATAGGTTTATAAGTTTATTTCCTTATGTGTAGGCACTTGATTCCATTTCTTTGTTCAAAACCCTCCCGAAATGCTGTTAAGTTCTAAGAAATCTTCCAAATTCTTATGCAAACACCATGGTTAAATCCAACTACATCTTATCTCTGCTGTCCCTTTTTCTTTCTCAGCCTGCATTTCTTTCAGCTTTGTGTCCTTCTGCCTTTTCCTTTCTCTACCTGCACACTATATGTTGTAAACACATATCGTAACCCCATACCCTTTCCCCACATACAATGATTGACTATTACTAGATGAATGACAGCTCCCTTACCCCCAATCATACCATTACTAAATGGTGCTGAAATAGCATGAATATGACCCAGTTATCCTGATATATTATGATACTGACCTGTTTGCCCAGATTTGTCAAAGCCTTTCTGAAACCCAAAAACTTAAACAAGTTACATTAGTTTCTCTGATTTCTGACCTAGTAGCCCAGATTTTTCATTGCTTCCCTCACACCAGTCTCTTACATTGCCATACCCCTACCCCCCCACTGCCACCCACATCTTACTAGATAGAAAGCTGATATTGGTACTTCTATTTATTTTACTTTTTCCCACATAATTACCTGTTAGAAACCTGATATTGGTAGTGCTATATTTTTTACTTTTTCCCACACTAAAATCCCTTTGGTGATAGGAAGTATCAATGCTGGTGGCTGGCATCTTTGTTAATTTGACTAATGACTAGTTCTATCTAACCATTTAAGACTGTACAATACATACTCAATGTGTTAACAGCCCCCATTGTTTAATTTGTATATGGTATTGCATTTAGTCTGGTTTACTTTTCTTTATTTATTTGGTACAACCACATGCGGTCTATATAACTTAACTTGGGATCAGAACCATTGCTCGAGTTACAGCATAACATGGTACATGATGCAATAGCCGAACATATTTTATTTTTTGGCAATTCAATCATAATTTAGTAATATGTAAAACATTGAGTCTGTAATTTCTTTATAAAATTTGTGAAAATTTACAAATTGTACATATGTATTACTAGCTCATGTTTGTCTCTATATTCCAAATAAAATTGTGGGTTTGTTGGAACTGTGGACGTTGTGAGTTTTGTCGAGTCTGGGTTTTGTGGACATTGTTGAGTTTTGTCGAGTCTGGGTTTTGTGAGTTTATTCGAGTCTGGGTTTTGTGAGTTTATTCGAGTCTGGGTTTTGTGAGTTTATTAGAGTCTGGGTTTTGTGGATATTATCGAGTTTTGTTGAGTCTGGGGGTTGTGGACATTGTGGGCTTGTTGAGTCTGGGGTATTGTGGGCGTTGTGTATTCATTTTGATGCATTTGGGGATTTTGTTGGTGCTGTCGGTTCTGTTGGCTTTGTGGGTTTTGTGGGCATTGTGTGATTTATGTGTTTTCCCACATTAGAACAGGTTGCTGCATCACTTAATAACTTATATTTTAATTGATTGATATATTTTTTTATTTAAAACTATGAATTAATTATGTTAGTAGTGCTCCGGAGTCCCTCCAATGTCTCTTTTGACTTTAGGATTTCTTGTTCCATTATTTCCTCAAGTTCACACTTTCTGTGTTAAGCTTAAAAAGATATTCTTTTAAAGTCAATTGCCTCTTGTACATGCATAATTATGAAAATCATCATTGTTAATATACATACTTATATTTCATATTTGTCTCATGTTGTCATTATGTATGCTTATGTTAAGTTCTTCCATTCAAAGTGAATAGAATATGCACTGGTTGTACAAGAGGTCAGAATGATCTGTGCTAAAAAAATCCAATGTTCCATTTTTGTTCCTCTTGTTCCAATACAGTACTGATGAATATGAGCATTCTGTATATGTAAATCTATAATAATAATAACACAAAAATAATAATAATAATAATAATAATAATAATAATAATAATGACAATAATGATAATAATTTAATAATTACAGAATAATAACAATAATAAAATATTAATAATAATTAAATAATAAATAATACTATGCTAATAATAATAATAATAGTAATTATAATAATTTAATAATTACATAATAATAATTTAATAATAATAATAATAAATATAATAATAATAATAATAAAATATTAATAATAATTAAATAATAAATAATACTATGCTAATAATAATAATAATAGTAATTATAATAATAATTTAATAATTACATAATAATAATTTAATAATAATAATAATATGAATAATAATAAAATATTAATAATAATTAAATAATAAATAATACTATGCTAATAATAATAATAGTAATTATAATAATAATTTAATAATTACATAATAATAATAATAAATATAATAATAATAATAATAATCAGCATATTCCTAATATTTAAAACAAATGCACACACCAACATCAAAGCAAATGAAAACTATAATACTAATAATACTATAATAATAATAATAATAATAATAATCAGCATATTCCCTAATATTTAAAAACTAAAATGCATAGAGAAACATTGAAGCAAATGAAAACTAGCTCTTAGAAATGAGCTATATACTAAAGGTTTGTCTTCAAATATATTGTATCTTCTTTTGCACCAAACCATTTAAACAAGTTCTGTTTGAATTGTAATCTTTGTCAAATCAGATATATTGTATCTTCTTTTGCACCAAACCATTTAAACAAGTTCTGTTTAAATTGTAATCTTTGTCAAATCATGTTCAGAGGTATACACAGTTTCACTATCAAAGTATATTTGGAGGTATGTAGTTTAAATTAACTGTAACTACAATCACTAAGAATACACTCACTTTTCTGGCAAATTCAAAACACAGTAGTCTCCTACCCCCATCTTTCAAACTTAAATTTCAAATCAACCTTTCTTTATTCCCATTTTATTATTAACTATGTACAATTTTTAGTCTGAAGTGAAATAATCTGCTAGTATCTGACTGATAGATTAATGACAGTTTCAAGGCCTGAACATTGTAACCCATTGTAATAATAATACCTATGTATAGATTATAGTTTGAAATGAACTATGCTAGTCTGTCTAATGGACTAATGACAGTTTTAAAGACTGAAGATATCTAGTTAAACACATTGTAATCATAATACCTATGTACAGATTATAGTTTGAAATGAACTATGCTGGTCTCTGTCTAATGGACTAATGACAGTTTTAAACACTGAAGATATCTAGTTAAACACATTTAAAAAATACTCAAAAAAGTCTGTCAATTTCCTAAACAATATTAATTAAATAAAACCATATTCTAGTGTTTCTTTTTTTTTAAAATTTTAACATTATTCTGTTGATTGGTTCTTTATTTTAATTTTATTTTAATTTGAAAAAAATCAATAGTCTATAGATTTGGTACTTTAATTTTAAATCACATTTAGTGAATTATTAGTGCTTGACACTTTAATATCATTGACTTGTAGTTAAGCAGAAAATGCAAATCACTAAAGAATGAAAAGATTACATGCAACAATAATTTACACTTGAAAATGGTTTGCTTTTTAGTGTACCGATAAGGTTACATGTAGCAATAATTTACAATTGAAAATGGTTTGCGTTTTAGTTTATCGATAAGGTTGAAAAAAAAACTTGATATGTCTAGGAACACGACGTAGTACGCTAAATTGCCAGATCTATGTGTTAATGTAAGATACATTTTTCTAACCTTTAGCACATGGTTTTGTTAATTTTGTTTAAAACAGTTACAAATCAATTTCAGTCGTCGTAAAGCTTTCGGGGGTAAAGCGGCGTGATTGGTAGTACTAATAATAGTGCCTCTAATTCGTAGACGGGGTTACGACATCGCAACTAGGTGGGTGGGTGTTGTCAACATTGATGGGCAATCTCAATTTATTCATTAATACCTACTGTTATTTGATACCAAACGATGACTGGTATGATTCTCGGGTATATTTTATATTCCCAGATAAATTGATAATAAATCATTCATTTAACTCTTTCATTTCACGATGTTATTATGCCAGGAATGCATGTATAACTTTCCTAGGTATTAAGCCTCGTTTCCAATTTTGGCACATTTGGAATACTCCCGTCGTTATCTCGCATAATAGTTAGGGGTCGCTTACGACATCACTAATTTTGAAAGCTAAAACATTAAATTTGTACTGCAAATTTGACCACTGAGGAATAAATTCGCTGTATGCACACTTAGCTAATACAATGGGTCATATAGGTATTCAATTAAAATTCTTAATTTAAGTGTAGTTTTATTGCTATCAGTAGCAGAGTACGGTTGCACCGGCAAGTGCGCGCTCGCAGAATTTTTCCTGCGGTTGTTACCCAGCGAACGGCAGAATTTTCCCTGCCAAGCGCAGAATTCAGTGGGAGGTATAAAAGGCTTGTCAGCGTCTCCACCAGGACCTGTTCGGGTTTCCGAGGGTCACGGTACAAGCTCCTTAGTTAGGAAAAAGCATTGGAAAATATTTTACTATTATTTTACTACGAATACCAAATAAGGAAGTGCGCAAAGATAAGGTAACTCTTTTGTTTATTATTTTCCGCGAATCAGAATTATAGTTATTTCACAATATCTACATAAATAAATGCAAAGAAAAATAATGTCTCTTTCATAGAACATTTTGGACAGATCTAAACAAAGTTTTGAATTCTACATCTGTGTATTAAAACGTTTATAGACATTCATTCATTCATTCATTCATTCATTCATTCATTCATTCATTCATTGTCATGTTTTAAATCAGTAACTCCGGTTACATATCTGCTTATCAGTTAAATAGCACTCAGACAGTATTTCATGATCCTGCGAGGTCAAGTCAAGTGTTTCTTGCAGACCTTGTTCAAATAATGATGTTTAGTACAATTCAACAGGAATAGGTTAGCAAATAATAATAATAATAATAATAATAATAATAATAATAAATAATAATAATAATAATAATAATTATAGTAATAATTAATAATAAAATAATAATAATAATAATAATAATAACAATAACAAGTGCACGTTTTAATATAGAGCGAATGGGTGTTTCTCAAAGCTCTCTCTAATAGCTATTTGTTAAATTGTAAAGCTGTTGAGTGTTTCTCAAGGCTTTGTACATATGTTCTTAGTTATTTTGTTACAGCCACTGAATGTTTCTCAAGGCTCTGTTTGAAATTAACCATATGAACTTAGTGAAAAGTTAGCCATTGTTCCAAAAAGTCCATCACTAAACAATAAGTTAAATAATAACATCTGAACATTAAATTTGGACATTGATAAATGTTAATATCAACTTCTAACCTAAACTATTACTTAAATGACTATGTTTGTCCAATGGCATACAACCACTGTGATGTAAAACTTAATGAGTTATTATTTGAAGTGATGTATCTGATGTTTGAGTCTTAAATATTTTTAATAACATACAAGTCTGTGACTTAATAAACCACCTGAAACTTAAATCTGAGTCTGCATTTCATCACTAGTCCCATTTTTATTGTAAGGATTCCCCACTTGATAAGAGAATCAGAGACCTCTTGGAGTTAAGGTCAAAGTTTAACTGGGCCTTTTACTCCAATGAGAGTTTATCAGCCATAGCGAACATAGTGAGTCATTGAGTGGTCAACGGAAGTGTTTTATTACGGCCAACATTACCCCGTAACAATATATATATATATATATATATATATATATATATATATATATATATATATATATATATATATATATATATAATGGCTCTTATATCTGTTTCTGTTTACAACTATGACATAGAAAGTATTCATGACATTTATTCATGGGTCATGGTAAGTCTCGATATATGATCTTTTCTAGCTTAATTGCCCGTCTAAGGACGGCAGTCACAAAGGATTGTTTCAACATAAAAACAAAAGAAAATTAAAAACTGTGGTGAGCGAGTTTAAAAGCGAGTTTGAATATACATTTTAAAAACAAAGTAAAAGAATAAGAAAGAAATGGGATGCTGCAAGTTTCCAACACGTGAACAATTCTTTTAGCGTATTGGACAGGACATACATAAAAAATACAAATGTCGGTGTGGATACTTGTATATTCGATAAAATGTTAGTTATGTAATTGTTTAAAAAAGTATGTCGTGGAGTTTATTCATGAGATCCTTGACATGTTCAAATCGCTCTTGAAATTCGATGCAAGGCGGCATCCTTTCTTGAAATTTCAATATCCAACATACTCTTTGCATTTAGTTCAACACTCTTGCTTTTGTACTTTGTTTGATTCGCAACACCGCCTCAGACTTAGTTTTCAATCTATTTCAGTACCGTTTAAAGAAAATATTTTAAACAAATGTATAAGCAACAATTTTTCATTAATTTTTTTATGCAATCAGAGCTACCCCAGAACCGGCATTTCAAAGACATTTATTTTCTATTCACTTATACTTATGTTTATTTAAACGGAGAAGAAAAAAAAATACTTTTATTAACTTCCTTAAAGGCCAAATTTTGCATGAACTTATATGTTTATGACGAACTACACCAGAACCATCACGAACGCACCTTTACATCTATTTCATTTATTTCAATAGTTTGCTGAAATAACTTTTTGACCACATTAAACAAAAATCTTCGTATTTATTTATATACCAAATGAATCGCACTAGAAACTCCATTTGACACCTACTTTGGTTAAGGCCTTTCAAAGTCTAAAGTTGTTGTAATTTGGAAATTTACTTGGAAAAATGGTTATGCTGAATCTCTGGGCTATGTACTGTGCAAGCCATATAGTTTATGGGCTATGTACTGTACTGGCCATATAGTTTATGGGCTATGTACTGTACTGGCCATATAGTTTATGGGCTATGTACTGTGCTGGCCATATAGTTTATGGGCTATGTACTGTACTGGCTATATAGTTTATGGGCTATGTACTGTACTGGCCATATAGTTTATGGGCCATTCATTTTACAGGCTATACAGAGCCTCTGGAAATATGTTGTACGGGAAAAGTTTTGGGGCTTTGTATTGTATTGGCTATGGAGTCACTCGACTGTGTACTGTACGAGTCAAAAGTCTTTGGACCATGTACTGTACGAGGTAAAGCAGTCTATGGACTATGTACTGTACAAGGTAAAGCAGTATATGGGCTATGTACTGTATGAAGTAAAGGAGTCTTTGGACTGTGTACTGTATGGGTAATGCAGTCTATGGGCTATGTATTGTATGAGGTAACGCAATATATAGGTTGAGTATTGCATGGGTAATGCAGTCTATGGGCTATGTATTGTACGAGGTAAAGCAGTCGATGTGATATGTATTGCACAGGTAATGTAGTCTATGGATTATGTATTGTACGAGATAAACCAGTCTATGGGCTATGTATTACACTGGTAATGCAGTGTATAGGCTATGTACTGTACGGGCAAAACAGTTTGGGGGCTATATACGGTACGGGCTATGCAGTCTCTAGAATGTACTGTACGAGGTAAAACAGTCTCTGGAATATGAGTTGTACGGGTAATGCAGTCTTTGAGCTTTGTAATGTACAGGCATACCGGATGAGACAGAACTTCAGTTAGGTTCATTTGTAGCATAGCTCTTCAACATAATGTCAAATCAGACGCTTAATAGAAGTGCAATTCCGAAGTTTGGATTTGGTTCATAAATGGGAAAAACGGTTGAGAAACTTTTTTTAAAGCAATGTTAACTCGTATCCTTTCCAAGCATTGTTTTGCAAGGAAAATATTAAGTACAGTGGCTGTTAGTTTACTTGCCTTATTTATATTTTCATGTATTTATCATTTTCTGTATATTACTATGATTATTATTATTATTATTATTATTATTATTATTATTTTATTATTTTATCATCATTTTTATTATTATTATTATTATTATTATTATTATTATTATTATTATTATTATTATTTGTATTAAAATTAGTGTTATTATTATTATTATTATTATTATTATTATTATTATTAGTTTTCAAGCTATATAATAACTAGTGCTGCCAGGTGGCGCTTTCATTTAAACTTTTCGCAGGCGATGTAAAAACCGGTTTTTACTGATTCATACAGATGGCTTAGCCTTGCCTAAAAAATGGCGGCGTACATGTACTGTGGTATTTTTCCGCAGACCTCAATGCTAATGTTTTTTGAAAAAATAAATATAATTTCTATCCTACGTCAGCATGCAGGTCACACACTGGCATAGAGAACAATGTTAGATTGTCAATTTGAGGATAACCAGGCTGTTGTTTATTTCTGAATTAGGTACATGAAATGTATGATAAACTGTTGTAAAAAATAAGCTACATGACTTCTTGTATATGAGGGTGGGGAATGTATCAAAATTGTTAAACAATAAATAAAAATATTGTATGATAGCCAGCGTTGATAGAGGATAGATTTTTACTTTCCATCAAACATTATGATACGTTATGTGGGGTGGGGGTAGGGGGTTGTCAGCAATAGGGACGGTCCGCCGACAGGAAACATCTATTTCATCATCAAGGAATAAATACTTATAATACTATATGGTTAGAAAACTTATATTGTAATTGCTTTCAAGTATATATCATAAGTTAATATTTTAATATGATTTATTAGTCTATACTTATTATCAATGCAGATTTAGATGTATTATTAATATTAATTTTATAATTATTGATTTATAATTATTGATTTCACAATGCAGTAAGTTGTATAAATTGTCATTGCTTATTATTGTTCTTCACTTATTGTACAGTGTGTGTGTGTGTGTGTGTGTGTGTGTGTGTGTGTGTGTGTGTGTGTGTAGTAACATTGGCATAGTGTATAATCATAATTGTGATTAAGCTGGCAGAGTGAATTATTATTGTATAGTGAACACCCCAGTAATGTCAGCTGGCCCCTGTGACATAGCAAGGGTGATCGGCGCCTGGTGCAATGTTTATTCTCCCCCATCCCCCATAGGCATAGCAGAGAGGATTTGGCACTATAGGTGACGGGATAAGTATGCTTGGCATAGTGTATTTTTTTGTGTATAGTGTACATTTCATGACATGCCAATCATGTCAACTAACCCATGTACATCTTAATAATGTTACATTGGCATAGTGTATTATTAGTGTAAAGTGTACATTTCCTGACACACCAATCATGTCAATTGGCCTATGTACATCTTAATGATGTTATATGGCATAGTGTATTATTAGTGTGTAGTGTACATTTCATGACATGCCAATCATGTCAACTAACCCATGTACATCTTAATAATGTTACATTGGCATAGTGTATTATTAGTGTAAAGTGTACATTTCATGACATGCCAATCATGTCAACTAACCAATGTACATCTTAATAATGTTACATTGGCATAGTGTATTATTAGTGTAAAGTGTACATTTCCTGACACACCAATCATGTCAATTGGCCTATGTACATCTTAATGATGTTATATGGCATTGTGTATTATTAGTGTGTAGTGTACATTTCTTTTCTTTAAACTAATTTGCTAGCTGCCAGAAATAACCCATCGTGAGTTAAATACATCTTTAAATCCACAGTATCATAAATCGGAAACTAACATCTTTCAATAGAAAAGAAAACATATTGATACAAACCGGTAATGACATTCAATGCACACATTATTGATGGTGAAAATAATGTACAACAACTTCAATTTAAATTTGAAATACATGTATATTCCTTAATATATTAGTTAAATGATATGTTTGCTGTGTAGAAAAGTAGAAATCACAGCAAATACAGATATAATTTTCCTGTCTTTTTAAATTTTAATTGTTGGCGTTATTCTTCTCTAAGTTATTCTCTAAGTTAAGTTATTATTCTTAACTTATTGATGTTAAGTATGTAATAGATCTGTATGTTTCTAGCACACTGGATTATCATAGGGTTTAAATAGAAAATATGGTGTTCAGTCATATATGTTAAGTTTTTTGCAGCTGATTTAATATTCTTAAGATACAGAAAAAAAGAATTGAAACCTGCAGGTGAACTTTTTGCAGGATAACGGTGGAATCTGTAAGTGAAGAGCTCCTAACATTGACAAAGGGAAGCAACTCTCTGATATATACATGTGGCAGTGACATTACATATGAAATGTTCGCAAGTTGTTTTTTTTTAAACAAGTTCCATCCTCATTAAATTTGCCTAAATATTGCTTGAAAACAAACTAAATGTATATTTTATTTGCAATCTCACTCTGATCCTGTTACCCTTAACATAGTGCATACTGTTATTATCTGCCTAAAACAAAAAATGATTATCTGCATTGCAAAAAGAATGTATGATTACTTTATTGTACACGTTGTGAGCAATTTGCTTTTTCCTTTTCTTCATTGAGATTGATAAATGTCAAAATATTTCAATTTCAGACCCACTCCTTCCTGTGGAAATCCTCAGTATGGATGATAATTCCATTCAGCTGTACAAAAAAGCGCTGCATGCTGGAAAGGAGATGGTTTACAATATAAGAGTGATGGTGGTAGGGCAATTTGGGGTTGGAAAAACTACCTTGATAAAGCGCCTCCTTGGTCAGCCAGTTGATATATCTGAGAGGAAAAGCACGGAAGGAATTGATGTGCATAAACACTGTTGCAAAATCTCTCTGGATAAAGGAGAATGGATACAGCAGGTTGAAGGTAAGCCATCACTATCCACAAAATTTTTAAAGAAAAATAATGTCATGATTTTGCCTGTCCAAAAGTGCAAGGGTAATGTTGTGTATTACCTTTTTAGTATCAAAATGGTAATTGTAAACATGAGATATTATAGGGGTTAACTGGAGATAAGTTTTGACCTCTCCACCAGTGAGGTGTAAATTTGCTTGTATAATCTCCAGGAAAAAATATACATTAATTATTCTTAAATGATTTTCATATAATATATATTTGGGGTCAGTCAGGCATGGGTCACACTTTTGTTACTACACAATAACAGCAAATTGATCCTCATGTGTTGAACTTTTAAGAAAATTGTTTTCAAAAAATGGTAACTGAAACTGATATCACTCATTTGTGGAAAATGGTAGATTGGACCTGGAAATTTTAATTAACGTTATGAAATTATCAACTTTTAGTAATATATTTCTGTTACAGTTTCTTTCCAAGCAGTGTTCCTAGTGCACCATAAATAATGGTATTCAACGAAATTTTGATCAATGGAAATCTCATGTCTAGTGGAAGCAGTACTTTCAGAAATAAATACCAATTAAATTAGAAAAATTATAAGGTAACATTTATTTATGTTGTTTTATCTTTAAGTTCAGTTTAAGTGCAGTCATCACAAATTCAAAGTGTTCTCTTGTTTTTAAACATAAAATGTGTCAATCGTCTGTAACAGCTATGTCAGCTAGCATTTCCTCTTGCTTAGAGTTAACCAAGTATATGTACCAATCATGTAAAAGGGAGTTGGCACCTGATCAAGCATGAAACATGTGTCAGTTATGAGTTATCTTGTGAAAGGACACAGAGCTGAGGTTGAAAACTTGCGCATATTTGATAGTAAAAATATGATTCAAACAAGTTTTATCTTAGAAGTTAACATGTGTCTTCACACATAGGCGACCTTTGGATTTACATTTGTGAATATTTGGCCGATGTCTGTTATTTCTGTTGACTCCAACTGTGATATACTAGAAGATATAGAACTGTATATATAAGCAAGAAAGAACTCTTAAGACTACTTGATGAATGAATAGCTTGAGTAAATTTGTGAATGCAACTGTTTTGATTCAGAATGTCAGAATGATAAATTTATAAGGCTTATGTTTTCAGGGTAAATTACGCATTTGTCCCAATAAGATATGAGTAAAGCTTAGACAGGGCTTGAATTTAACACATATATCTTGGTAGCCAGAAGGACTGGTGTACAGAGAAATGTACTAGTCCTATGTCACACACTTGTATTGAGGTTAACACCAATTTACTGTCATAAATATCATTATCATATGAAATGCAGAGGTACAAAAATATAAATCCTACTTCAAATCATCAATTAATTAACATTTCTTGTTTCTCAAGATATTCTGGATCCAATTCCAGAAAGGGATCCAGGTGTAATTTTTTGTCCTCCACTTGCACTCTGGGTCCATATGGGGTTTGTTCCGGTCTCCTTACCCGGCTCTCTGAATCATTCCACAAACGTATTGCTGGTGACGGATCATATGTTGGAATGTCATTTGTATGGAACATTATAAAGAGTAGGTTCGACAGAACCAAAGGTCTTAAACAAGATCTCCAGTCACTCATCACCATTTTCATCTCCGATTCAATTTTAAAGTTTAAATTAATCGGACCGCAATGTATTGTTGAAATTAATAATAAGCGGACATTTTTCAAATCTTAGTTGCCCATGCTGAGAGTTTTAATTCCCAACAAATGTATGGCATTCTGCTTGGATATCTCCACGTGTATTCAATTATTTGTTCAATCTTGTATGGGAATTTTTTGTTTTTTTAAAAACTATTTTTATTGTCATAGAAAAGATAGTTGTATGGAAATGATGTGTCAGTAATGTGATCATACTAAATTAATCTAAGTTTCATAATTATTTTGATGCAAACGTAAATTATGCAGTTCCCTGTTTGTGACTGTTAGCGCGTTTGGCTAGCAAACCAACACACAAAAAATTTTAAAAAATAAAAGGAAACAAACAAGCGAGCGTTCAAACTAATTTCTTTGATTAGTTGATATCATGTATTGTGGTTTTGTAGTTTGTTAATGTGGTTGCATGAATAAAGTGTGATACCAGGTTATTTTTAATTTAATTTGCTGTCAGATTAATTAGGATATCAATTACCAAACTTCCGTTGTTTGTTAATGATGGGACCGTGATTGGCGCTGTTAAGCGAAATGCACAAAATCACATGGCTTCTTGTAATAGAAACATACATTTCTGAGGCAGATATTGACTTAATCTTCTCATGCTAATATTTTATGATTGAGTTCACTGCACTGATTCTACAGAATATATGCTGAAGTCACGTCTTTATTAGGGTATTGAGTAATCAATGCTGACTGTTGATAGATAAAACTTACTAGCCCATTGGACTAAGAACATTATGATAGTTACTAGTCCAACAGGAAATATACTAGCCTCGGACTAGCAGACTACCGCTAATTTTGAGCCCAGAGCTATATGGAATATTATATTGAAGATTAATAATAATAATAATAAATATTTATGATCATTGTATTGTTTGATAGTAGAATATCCTTCCAGAGGCCTCCTGTCAATGCAGTTTGCTTTCCACTTTTCAGATTCTGATCAATTGCACACACTAAATCGTCTGATTAAACTTTTACCTGTACCTGATCAACAACCAGACATCAGCCAGGAGCAAGAGGGTATCATTGAGGTAATCTATCAGAGGGAGATTACTTCTGAAATAGATGCCACTAAAAGCAATGTACCTTCAACCACTTCAGTGTCAGACCAAGAAGTTCAATCCTCCACTCAAGTATCTATTACCAGGGAGTATGAGATTCATCCACTGAGTGATGCAAAGTCCAGTGAGAGTGAGAAGAAGACGAAGGATGCAATGATGGAAATCCTCCGTTTGGTCAATGAAAAAGCTGACAAACTAGTGAAAGATATAGAGAAATATGCAGCATTGTCAATATGGGACTTTGCAGGTCAATTCACTTTCTATACTACTCATCAAATGTTTCTCACGAGTCGAGCACTTTATCTCTTGGTCATTGATCTCAGTCAACAAATCACCGATGACATAAAAGCTGTGTAGCCTGTTCCGCGAAACCGCTTAGGTTAGGTTACACGAGATGCCTCTTTTAAACGGTCTTATCAGAAATTTAAAACATGTAAAATAATAATCACAAACGTAATTAGATAGACAATGTTACGCTTAGTGTAGCATAAGTGTTTTGGCACCAATATTGAATTATAAAAAATAAATGTTACACTTTCTGCTAGCGACTTTTGGACTTGAAGCAAAGCTCAAATTTTTGTGTCCGACAAATCAACCGGCCCACAAACTGCTCGGGAAAAAAATTTTATCTTAAGTAATAGGCATATGGGAGTAGTGTCAAAAGATGCAAAATTGAATTATCTTTCCAACGGTATAAAACAATGTGCCATAGCTTATACAGTTTGGAAGATATTTGAAAAACGGCTCATTCTGACATATGGTCCACATAGGGATTTATTTGATATAATGATGGTTTTGTGCTATTAATATAATATATATGGAACCGATATTGGTGTCATAATATGGGGGAATAAAAGAGCTAATTGTGGATGGTGTTATTTTGTTTATAACTCCACGGATAAAAAAAAAAATTAGTACATTATGACGTATACTAAAGATATGCGGTTTATTTAAATTGCATTTCTATTTAAAATTTAAATTAGTACGAAAATAGGATTAGTATATATAGAAAATAGAAGTTTCGTTTATTATATGTTAAGATTTCTAGTATTATAGCTTTAGTAAATATTACTTAAATAGCATTTCTAACGCCCTAAATATACATTCAAAACCAATTGCACAAGTAGGTAACTTTAAGGTTCAAATATAGACGTTTGCATAGAGCTATAGACATATATTAGGTATTAGTTATTAGTGACCAAACCAGTATTTAACACTAAATATGGGTAACATTTTTATTTTCAACCTTAAGGACAATATAACATTTTAAATATGACTTTTTTCATAGAATAAGAGATGAAAAGGCCGTTTTGGAATTCAGCTTTACCCCTAATTATAAATACTAATGAGTCATTTTTTATACCGAATTATACGTTGTCTTAAGCACTTTACTTAACTGCATTTAAATGGTACATAATATAATAGTGTTGAATTTAAAATTGATTCAAAACGTACACTATACAGGCATTACGTGGGCTTCTTTGAACAAAGCTACATTATGGAGTATTTTGGCCCATGTGTAAGTCAAAATCAGACAATACAAAGCTTGAATCGACCGTAAGAAGGCTCTCCCATAGGGAATAATTAGGGCTGATTTTGGCCGCATAAATGGCCATTATGTGAAGAAACAACGCCGTTCTTATAGCGAGTTTACATTTAAAATATAGACGTTTGCATCGAGTTATACACATATATTAGATATTATTTAATAGTGACCAAAGCAGGCAATGAAAATAATTATGTGTTATTTGTTTCTTTTCAATCTTAAGGACAATATCACATTTTAAATATCAATTGTTTCGCACAATAACAGATGAAAACGCCGTTTTTTTAAAACAGCAGTAATCCTATTCATAAATACTAATGAGTCATTTGTTATAACGAATTATACGTTGTCTAAAGCACTTTACTTTACTGCATTTAAATGATACATAATATAATAGGGTTGAATTTAAAACTGATTCAAAATGTACACTATACTGGCATTACGTGGGCTTCTTTAAACAAAGCTACATTATGGCTGATTGTGGCCCATGTGTAAGTCAAAATCAGACAATACAAAGCTGGAATCGACCGTAAGAAAGCTCTCCCATAGGGAATTATTATGGCTGATTTTGGCCGCATAAATGGCCATTATGTGAAGAAACAACGCCGTTCTTATAGCGAGTTTACATTTAAAATATAGACTTTTGCATCGAGTTATACACATATATTAGATATTAGTTAATAGTGACCAAAGCAGGCAATGAAAATAATTATGTGTTATTGGTTTCTTTTCAATCTTAAGGACAATATCACATTTTAAATATCAATTGTTTCGCACAATAACAGATGAAAACGCCGTTTTTTTAAAAAAGCAGTAATCCTATTTATAAATACTAATGAGTCATTTGTTATAACGAATTATACGTTGTCTTAAGCACTTTACTTAACTGCATTTAAATGATACATAATATAATAGGGTTGAATTTAAAACTGATTCAAAATGTACACTATACTGGCATTACGTGGGCTTCTTTAAACAAAGCTACATTATGGCTGATTGTGGCCCATGTGTAAGTCAAAATCAGACAATACAAAGCTGGAATCGACCGTAAGAAAGCTCTCCCGTTAGGGATTCTAATAGCTGATTTTGGCCGCATAAAAAGCCATTATGAGAGGAAACAAAGCCGTTCTTATAGCGAGTTTACATTTAAAATATAGACGTTTGCATCGAGTTATACACATATATTAGATATTAGTTAATAGTGATCAAAGCAGGCAATGAAAATAGTTATGTGTTATTTGTTTCTTTTCAATCTTAAGGACAATATCACATTTTATATATCAATTGTTTCGCACAATAACAGATGAAAACGCCGTTTTTTTAATACAGCAGTAAACCTATTTATAAATACTAATGAGTCATTTGTTATAACGAATTATACGTTGTCTTAAGCACTTTACTTAACTGCATTTAAATGATACATAATAGAATAGGGTTGAATTTAAAACTGATTCAAAATGTACACTATACTGGCATTACGTGGGCTTCTTTAAACAAAGCTACATTATGGCTGATTTTGGCCCAGGTGTAAGTCAAAATCAGACAATAAAAAGCTGGAATCGACCGTAAGAAAGCTCTCCCATTAGGGATTCTAATGGCTGATTTTGGCCGCATAAAAAGCCATTATGAGAAAAAACAAAGCCGTTCTTATAGCGAGTTTACATTTAAAATATAGACGTTTGCATCGAGTTATACACATATATTAGATATTAGTTAATGGTGACCAAAGCAGGCAATGAAAAAAATGATGTGTTATTTGTTTCTTTTCAATCTTAAGGACATTATCACATTTTAAATATCAATTGTTTCACACAATAAGAGATGAAAAGGCCGTTTTTTTAATACAGCAGTACCCCTATTTATAAATAATAATGAGTCATTTTTTATACCGAATTATACGTTGTCTTAAGCACTTTACTTTACTGCATTTAAATGGTACATAATATAATAGTGTTGAATTTAAAATTGATTCAAAACGTACACTATACAGGCATTACGTGGGCTTCTTTGAACAAAGCTACATTATGGAGTATTTTGGCCCATGTGTAAGTCAAAATCAGACAATACAAAGCTTGAATCGACCGTAAGAAGGCTCTCCCATTGGGAATAATTAGGGCTGATTTTGGCCGCATAAATGGCCATTATGTGAAGAAACAACGCCGTTCTTATAGCGAGTTTACATTTAAAATATAGACGTTTGCATCGAGTTATACACATATATTAGATATTATTTAATAGTGACCAAAGCAGGCAATGAAAATAATTATGTGTTATTTGTTTCTTTTCAATCTTAAGGACAATATCACATTTTAAATATCAATTGTTTCGCACAATAACAGATGAAAACGCCGTTTTTTTAAAACAGCAGTAATCCTATTCATAAATACTAATGAGTCATTTGTTATAACGAATTATACGTTGTCTTAAGCACTTTACTTTACTGCATTTAAATGATACATAATATAATAGGGTTGAATTTAAAACTGATTCAAAATGTACACTATACTGGCATTACGTGGGCTTCTTTAAACAAAGCTACATTATGGCTGATTGTGGCCCATGTGTAAGTCAAAATCAGACAATACAAAGCTGGAATCGACCGTAAGAAAGCTCTCCCATAGGGAATTATTAGGGCTGATTTTGGCCGCATAAATGGCCATTATGTGAAGAAACAACGCCGTTCTTATAGCGAGTTTACATTTAAAATATAGACTTTTGCATCGAGTTATGCACATATATTAGATATTATTTAATAGTGACCAAAGCAGGCAATGAAAATAATTATGTGTTATTGGTTTCTTTTCAATCTTAAGGACAATATCACATTTTAAATATCAATTGTTTCGCACAATAACAGATGAAAACGCCGTTTTTTTAAAAAAGCAGTAATCCTATTTATAAATACTAATGAGTCATTTGTTATAACGAATGATACGTTGTCTTAAGCACTTTACTTAACTGCATTTAAATGATACATAATATAATAGGGTTGAATTTAAAACTGATTCAAAATGTACACTATACTGGCATTACGTGGGCTTCTTTAAACAAAGCTACATTATGGCTGATTGTGGCCCATATGTAAGTCAAAATCAGACAATACAAAGCTGGAATCGACCGTAAGAAAGCTCTCCCGTTAGGGATTCTAATAGCTGATTTTGGCCGCATAAAAAGCCATTATGAGAGGAAACAAAGCCGTTCTTATAGCGAGTTTACATTTAAAATATAGACGTTTGCATCGAGTTATACACATATATTAGATATTAGTTAATAGTGATCAAAGCAGGCAATGAAAATAGTTATGTGTTATTTGTTTCTTTTCAATCTTAAGGACAATATCACATTTTATATATCAATTGTTTCGCACAATAACAGATGAAAACGCCGTTTTTTTAATACAGCAGTACCCCTATTTATAAATACTAATGAGTCATTTGTTATAACGAATTATACGTTGTCTTAAGCACTTTACTTAACTGCATTTAAATGGTACATAATAGAATAGGGTTGAATTTAAAACTGATTCAAAATGTACACTATACTGGCATTACGTGGGCTTCTTTAAACAAAGCTACATTATGGCTGATTTTGGCCCAGGTGTAAGTCAAAATCAGACAATAAAAAGCTGGAATCGACCGTAAGAAAGCTCTCCCATTAGGGATTCTAATGGCTGATTTTGGCCGCATAAAAAGCCATTATGAGAAGAAACAAAGCCGTTCTTATAGCGAGTTTACATTTAAAATATAGACGTTTGCATCGAGTTATACACATATATTAGATATTAGTTAATAGTGACCAAAGCAGGCAATGAAAAAAATGATGTGTTATTTGTTTCTTTTCAATCTTAAGGACATTATCACATTTTAAATATCAATTGTTTCACACAATAAGAGATGAAAAGGCCGTTTTTTTTAATACAGCAGTACCCCTATTTATAAATAATAATGAGTCATTTTTTATACCGAATTATACGTTGTCTTAAGCACTTTACTTAACTGCATTTAAATGGTACATAATATAATAGTGTTGAATTTAAAATTGATTCAAAACGTACACTATACAGGCATTACGTGGGCTTCTTTGAACAAAGCTACATTATGGAGTATTTTGGACCATGTGTAAGTCAAAATCAGACAATACAAAGCTTGAATCGACCGTAAGAAGGCTCTCCCATAGGGAATAATTAGGGCTGATTTTGGCCGCATAAATGGCCATTATGTGAAGAAACAACGCCGTTCTTATAGCGAGTTTACATTTAAAATATAGACGTTTGCATCGAGTTATACACATATATTAGATATTATTTAATAGTGACCAAAGCAGGCAATGAAAATAATTATGTGTTATTTGTTTCTTTTCAATCTTAAGGACAATATCACATTTTAAATATCAATTGTTTCGCACAATAACAGATGAAAACGCCGTTTTTTTAAAACAGCAGTAATCCTATTCATAAATACTAATGAGTCATTTGTTATAACGAATTATACGTTGTCTTAAGCACTTTACTTTACTGCATTTAAATGATACATAATATAATAGGGTTGAATTTAAAACTGATTCAAAATGTACACTATACTGGCATTACGTGGGCTTCTTTAAACAAAGCTACATTATGGCTGATTGTGGCCCATGTGTAAGTCAAAATCAGACAATACAAAGCTGGAATCGACCGTAAGAAAGCTCTCCCATAGGGAATTATTATGGCTGATTTTGGCCGCATAAATGGCCATTATGTGAAGAAACAACGCCGTTCTTATAGCGAGTTTACATTTAAAATATAGACTTTTGCATCGAGTTATACACATATATTAGATATTAGTTAATAGTGACCAAAGCAGGCAATGAAAATAATTATGTGTTATTGGTTTCTTTTCAATCTTAAGGACAATATCACATTTTAAATATCAATTGTTTCGCACAATAACAGATGAAAACGCCGTTTTTTTAAAAAAGCAGTAATCCTATTTATAAATACTAATGAGTCATTTGTTATAACGAATGATACGTTGTCTTAAGCACTTTACTTAACTGCATTTAAATGATACATAATATAATAGGGTTGAATTTAAAACTGATTCAAAATGTACACTATACTGGCATTACGTGGGCTTCTTTAAACAAAGCTACATTATGGCTGATTGTGGCCCATGTGTAAGTCAAAATCAGACAATACAAAGCTGGAATCGACCGTAAGAAAGCTCTCCCGTTAGGGATTCTAATAGCTGATTTTGGCCGCATAAAAAGCCATTATGAGAGGAAACAAAGCCGTTCTTATAGCGAGTTTACATTTAAAATATAGACGTTTGCATCGAGTTATACACATATATTAGATATTAGTTAATAGTGATCAAAGCAGGCAATGAAAATAGTTATGTGTTATTTGTTTCTTTTCAATCTTAAGGACAATATCACATTTTATATATCAATTGTTTCGCACAATAACAGATGAAAACGCCGTTTTTTTAATACAGCAGTACCCCTATTTATAAATACTAATGAGTCATTTGTTATAACGAATTATACGTTGTCTTAAGCACTTTACTTAACTGCATTTAAATGATACATAATAGAATAGGGTTGAATTTAAAACTGATTCAAAATGTACACTATACTGGCATTACGTGGGCTTCTTTAAACAAAGCTACATTATGGCTGATTTTGGCCCAGGTGTAAGTCAAAATCAGACAATAAAAAGCTGGAATCGACCGTAAGAAAGCTCTCCCATTAGGGATTCTAATGGCTGATTTTGGCCGCATAAAAAGCCATTATGAGAAAAAACAAAGCCGTTCTTATAGCGAGTTTACATTTAAAATATAGACGTTTGCATCGAGTTATACACATATATTAGATATTAGTTAATGGTGACCAAAGCAGGCAATGAAAAAAATGATGTGTTATTTGTTTCTTTTCAATCTTAAGGACATTATCACATTTTAAATATCAATTGTTTCACACAATAAGAGATGAAAAGGCCGTTTTTTTTAATACAGCAGTACCCCTATTTATAAATAATAATGAGTCATTTTTTATACCGAATTATACGTTGTCTTAAGCACTTTACTTAACTGCATTTAAATGGTACATAATATAATAGTGTTCAATTTAAAATTGATTCAAAACGTACACTATACAGGCATTACGTGGGCTTCTTTGAACAAAGCTACATTATGGAGTATTTTGGCCCATGTGTAAGTCAAAATCAGACAATACAAAGCTTGAATCGACCGTAAGAAGGCTCTCCCATTGGGAATAATTAGGGCTGATTTTGGCCGCATAAATGGCCATTATGTGAAGAAACAACGCCGTTCTTATAGCGAGTTTACATTTAAAATATAGACGTTTGCATCGAGTTATACACATATATTAGATATTATTTAATAGTGACCAAAGCAGGCAATGAAAATAATTATGTGTTATTTGTTTCTTTTCAATCTTAAGGACAATATCACATTTTAAATATCAATTGTTTCGCACAATAACAGATGAAAACGCCGTTTTTTTAAAACAGCAGTAATCCTATTCATAAATACTAATGAGTCATTTGTTATAACGAATTATACGTTGTCTTAAGCACTTTACTTTACTGCATTTAAATGATACATAATATAATAGGGTTGAATTTAAAACTGATTCAAAATGTACACTATACTGGCATTACGTGGGCTTCTTTAAACAAAGCTACATTATGGCTGATTGTGGCCCATGTGTAAGTCAAAATCAGACAATACAAAGCTGGAATCGACCGTAAGAAAGCTCTCCCATAGGGAATTATTAGGGCTGATTTTGGCCGCATAAATGGCCATTATGTGAAGAAACAACGCCGTTCTTATAGCGAGTTTACATTTAAAATATAGACTTTTTGCATCGAGTTATGCACATATATTAGATATTATTTAATAGTGACCAAAGCAGGCAATGAAAATAATTATGTGTTATTGGTTTCTTTTCAATCTTAAGGACAATATCACATTTTAAATATCAATTGTTTCGCACAATAACAGATGAAAACGCCGTTTTTTTAAAAAAGCAGTAATCCTATTTATAAATACTAATGAGTCATTTGTTATAACGAATGATACGTTGTCTTAAGCACTTTACTTAACTGCATTTAAATGATACATAATATAATAGGGTTGAATTTAAAACTGATTCAAAATGTACACTATACTGGCATTACGTGGGCTTCTTTAAACAAAGCTACATTATGGCTGATTGTGGCCCATGTGTAAGTCAAAATCAGACAATAGAAAGCTGGAATCGACCGTAAGAAAGCTCTCCCGTTAGGGATTCTAATAGCTGATTTTGGCCGCATAAAAAGCCATTATGAGAGGAAACAAAGCCGTTCTTATAGCGAGTTTACATTTAAAATATAGACGTTTGCATCGAGTTATACACATATATTAGATATTAGTTAATAGTGATCAAAGCAGGCAATGAAAATAGTTATGTGTTATTTGTTTCTTTTCAATCTTAAGGACAATATCACATTTTATATATCAATTGTTTCGCACAATAACAGATGAAAACGCCGTTTTTTTAATACAGCAGTACCCCTATTTATAAATACTAATGAGTCATTTGTTATAACGAATTATACGTTGTCTTAAGCACTTTACTTAACTGCATTTAAATGATACATAATATAATAGGGTTGAATTTAAAACTGATTCAAAATGTACACTATACTGGCATTACGTGGGCTTCTTTAAACAAAGCTACATTATGGCTGATTGTGGCCCATGTGTAAGTCAAAATCAGACAATACAAAGCTGGAATCGACCGTAAGAAAGCTCTCCCATAGGGAATTATTATGGCTGATTTTGGCCGCATAAATGGCCATTATGTGAAGAAACAACGCCGTTCTTATAGCGAGTTTACATTTAAAATATAGACTTTTGCATCGAGTTATACACATATATTAGATATTAGTTAATAGTGACCAAAGCAGGCAATGAAAATAATTATGTGTTATTGGTTTCTTTTCAATCTTAAGGACAATATCACATTTTAAATATCAATTGTTTCGCACAATAACAGATGAAAACGCCGTTTTTTTAAAAAAGCAGTAATCCTATTTATAAATACTAATGAGTCATTTGTTATAACGAATGATACGTTGTCTTAAGCACTTTACTTAACTGCATTTAAATGATACATAATATAATAGGGTTGAATTTAAAACTGATTCAAAATGTACACTATACTGGCATTACGTGGGCTTCTTTAAACAAAGCTACATTATGGCTGATTGTGGCCCATGTGTAAGTCAAAATCAGACAATACAAAGCTGTAATCGACCGTAAGAAAGCTCTCCCGTTAGGGATTCTAATAGCTGATTTTGGCCGCATAAAAAGCCATTATGAGAGGAAACAAAGCCGTTCTTATAGCGAGTTTACATTTAAAATATAGACGTTTGCATCGAGTTATACACATATATTAGATATTAGTTAATAGTGATCAAAGCAGGCAATGAAAATAGTTATGTGTTATTTGTTTCTTTTCAATCTTAAGGACAATATCACATTTTATATATCAATTGTTTCGCACAATAACAGATGAAAACGCCGTTTTTTTAATACAGCAGTACCCCTATTTATAAAGACTAATGAGTCATTTGTTATAACGAATTATACGTTGTCTTAAGCACTTTACTTAACTGCATTTAAATGATACATAATAGAATAGGGTTGAATTTAAAACTGATTCAAAATGTACACTATACTGGCATTACGTGGGCTTCTTTAAACAAAGCTACATTATGGCTGATTTTGGCCCAGGTGTAAGTCAAAATCAGACAATAAAAAGCTGGAATCGACCGTAAGAAAGCTCTCCCATTAGGGATTCTAATGGCTGATTTTGGCCGCATAAAAAGCCATTATGAGAAAAAACAAAGCCGTTCTTATAACGAGTTTACATTTAAAATATAGACGTTTGCATCGAGTTATACACATATATTAGATATTAGTTAATGGTGACCAAAGCAGGCAATGAAAAAAATGATGTGTTATTTGTTTCTTTTCAATCTTAAGGACATTATCACATTTTAAATATCAATTGTTTCACACAATAAGAGATGAAAAGGCCGTTTTTTTTAATACAGCAGTACCCCTATTTATAAATAATAATGAGTCATTTTTTATACCGAATTATACGTTGTCTTAAGCACTTTACTTAACTGCATTTAAATGGTACATAATATAATAGTGTTCAATTTAAAATTGATTCAAAACGTACACTATACAGGCATTACGTGGGCTTCTTTGAACAAAGCTACATTATGGAGTATTTTGGCCCATGTGTAAGTCAAAATCAGACAATACAAAGCTTGAATCGACCGTAAGAAGGCTCTCCCATTGGGAATAATTAGGGCTGATTTTGGCCGCATAAATGGCCATTATGTGAAGAAACAACGCCGTTCTTATAGCGAGTTTACATTTAAAATATAGACGTTTGCATCGAGTTATACACATATATTAGATATTATTTAATAGTGACCAAAGCAGGCAATGAAAATAATTATGTGTTATTTGTTTCTTTTCAATCTTAAGGACAATATCACATTTTAAATATCAATTGTTTCGCACAATAACAGATGAAAACGCCGTTTTTTTAAAACAGCAGTAATCCTATTCATAAATACTAATGAGTCATTTGTTATAACGAATTATACGTTGTCTTAAGCACTTTACTTTACTGCATTTAAATGATACATAATATAATAGGGTTGAATTTAAAACTGATTCAAAATGTACACTATACTGGCATTACGTGGGCTTCTTTAAACAAAGCTACATTATGGCTGATTGTGGCCCATGTGTAAGTCAAAATCAGACAATACAAAGCTGGAATCGACCGTAAGAAAGCTCTCCCATAGGGAATTATTAGGGCTGATTTTGGCCGCATAAATGGCCATTATGTGAAGAAACAACGCCGTTCTTATAGCGAGTTTACATTTAAAATATAGACTTTTTGCATCGAGTTATGCACATATATTAGATATTATTTAATAGTGACCAAAGCAGGCAATGAAAATAATTATGTGTTATTGGTTTCTTTTCAATCTTAAGGACAATATCACATTTTAAATATCAATTGTTTCGCACAATAACAGATGAAAACGCCGTTTTTTTAAAAAAGCAGTAATCCTATTTATAAATACTAATGAGTCATTTGTTATAACGAATGATACGTTGTCTTAAGCACTTTACTTAACTGCATTTAAATGATACATAATATAATAGGGTTGAATTTAAAACTGATTCAAAATGTACACTATACTGGCATTACGTGGGCTTCTTTAAACAAAGCTACATTATGGCTGATTGTGGCCCATGTGTAAGTCAAAATCAGACAATACAAAGCTGGAATCGACCGTAAGAAAGCTCTCCCGTTAGGGATTCTAATAGCTGATTTTGGCCGCATAAAAAGCCATTATGAGAGGAAACAAAGCCGTTCTTATAGCGAGTTTACATTTAAAATATAGACGTTTGCATCGAGTTATACACATATATTAGATATTAGTTAATAGTGATCAAAGCAGGCAATGAAAATAGTTATGTGTTATTTGTTTCTTTTCAATCTTAAGGACAATATCACATTTTATATATCAATTGTTTCGCACAATAACAGATGAAAACGCCGTTTTTTTAATACAGCAGTACCCCTATTTATAAATACTAATGAGTCATTTGTTATAACGAATTATACGTTGTCTTAAGCACTTTACTTAACTGCATTTAAATGATACATAATAGAATAGGGTTGAATTTAAAACTGATTCAAAATGTACACTATACTGGCATTACGTGGGCTTCTTTAAACAAAGCTACATTATGGCTGATTTTGGCCCAGGTGTAAGTCAAAATCAGACAATAAAAAGCTGGAATCGACCGTAAGAAAGCTCTCCCATTAGGGATTCTAATGGCTGATTTTGGCCGCATAAAAAGCCATTATGAGAAGAAACAAAGCCGTTCTTATAGCGAGTTTACATTTAAAATATAGACGTTTGCATCGAGTTATACACATATATTAGATATTAGTTAATAGTGACCAAAGCAGGCAATGAAAAAAATGATGTGTTATTTGTTTCTTTTCAATCTTAAGGACATTATCACATTTTAAATATCAATTGTTTCACACAATAAGAGATGAAAAGGCCGTTTTTTTTAATACAGCAGTACCCCTATTTATAAATAATAATGAGTCATTTTTTATACCGAATTATACGTTGTCTTAAGCACTTTACTTAACTGCATTTAAATGGTACATAATATAATAGTGTTGAATTTAAAATTGATTCAAAACGTACACTATACAGGCATTACGTGGGCTTCTTTGAACAAAGCTACATTATGGAGTATTTTGGATCATGTGTAAGTCAAAATCAGACAATACAAAGCTTGAATCGACCGTAAGAAAGCTCTCCCATAGGGAATTATTAGGGCTGATTTTGGCCGCATAAATGGCCATTATGTGAAGAAACAACGCCGTTCTTATAGCGAGTTTACATTTAAAATATAGACGTTTGCATCGAGTTATACACATATATTAGATATTATTTAATAGTGACCAAAGCAAGCAATGAAAATAATTATGTGTTATTTGTTTCTTTTCAATCTTAAGGACAATATCACATTTTAAATATCAATTGTTTCGCACAATAACAGATGAAAACGCGGTTTTTTTAAAACAGCAGTAATCCTATTCATAAATACTAATGAGTCATTTGTTATAACGAATTATACGTTGTCTTAAGTACTTTACTTTACTGCATTTAAATGATACATAATATAATAGGGTTGAATTTAAAACTGATTCAAAATGTACACTATACTGGCATTACGTGGGCTTCTTTAAACAAAGCTACATTATGGCTGATTGTGGCCCATGTGTAAGTCAAAATCAGAAAATACAAAGCTGGAATCGACCGTAAGAAAGCTCTCCCGTTAGGGATTCTAATAGCTGATTTTGGCCGCATAAAAAGCCATTATGAGAGGAAACAAAGCCGTTCTTATAGCGAGTTTACATTTAAAATATAGACGTTTGCATCGAGTTATACACATATATTAGATATTAGTTAATAGTGATCAAAGCAGGCAATGAAAATAATTATGTGTTATTTGTTTCTTTTCAATCTTAAGGACAATATCACATTTTATATATCAATTGTTTCGCACAATAACAGATGAAAACGCCGTTTTTTTAATACAGCAGTAAACCTATTTATAAATACTAATGAGTCATTTGTTATAACGAATTATACGTTGTCTTAAGCACTTTACTTAACTGCATTTAAATGATACATATAAGAATAGGGTTGAATTTAAAACTGATTCAAAATGTACACTATACTGGCATTACGTGGGCTTCTTTAAACAAAGCTACATTATGGCTGATTTTGGCCCAGGTGTAAGTCAAAATCAGACAATAAAAAGCTGGAATCGACCGTAAGAAAGCTCTCCCATTAGGGATTCTAATGGCTGATTTTGGCCGCATAAAAAGCCATTATGAGAAGAAACAAAGTCGTTCTTATAGCGAGTTTACATTTAAAATATAGACGTTTGCATCGAGTTATACACATATATTAGATATTAGTTAATAGTGACCAAAGCAGGCAATGAAAAAAATGATGTGTTATTTGTTTCTTTTTCAATCTTAAGGACATTATCACATTTTAAATATCAATTGTTTCACACAATAAGAGATGAAAAGGACGTTTTTTTTAATACAGCAGTACCCCTATTTATAAATAATAATGAGTCATTTTTTATACCGAATTATACGTTGTCTTAAGCAATTTACTTAACTGCATTTAAATGGTACACAATATAATAGTGTTGAATTTAAAATTGATTCAAAACGTACACTATACAGGCATTACGTGGGCTTCTTTGAACAAAGCTACATTATGGAGTATTTTGGCCCATGTGTAAGTCAAAATCAGACAATACAAAGCTTGAATCGACCGTAAGAAAGCTCTCCCATAGGGAATTATTAGGGCTGATTTTGGCCGCATAAATGGCCATTATGTGAAGAAACAACGCCGTTCTTATGGCGACTTTACATTTAAAATATAGACTTTTGCATCGAGTTATACACATATATTATATATTAGTTAATAGTGACCAAAGCAGACAATGAAAATAATTATGTGTTATTGGTTTCTTTTCAATCTTAAGGACAATATCACATTTTAAATATCAATTGTTTCGCACAATAACAGATGAAAACGCCGTTTTTTTAAAACAGCAGTAATCCTATTTATAAATACTAATGAGTCATTTGTTATAACGAATTATACGTTGTCTTAAGCACTTTACTTAACTGCATTTAAATGATACATAATATAATAGGGTTGAATTTAAAACTGATTCAAAATGTACACTATACTGGCATTACGTGGGCTTCTTTAAACAAAGCTACATTATGGCTGATTGTGGCCCATGTGTAAGTCAAAATCAGACAATACAAAGCTGGAATCGACCGTAAGAAAGCTCTCCCGTTAGGGATTCTAATAGCTGATTTTGGCCGCATAAAAAGCCATTATGAGAGGAAACAAAGCCGTTCTTATAGCGAGTTTACATTTAAAATATAGACGTTTGCATCGAGTTATACACATATATTAGATATTAGTTAATAGTGACCAAAGCAGGCATTGAAAAAAATGATGTGTTATTTGTTTCTTTTCAATCTTAAGGACATTATCACATTTCAAATATCAATTGTTTCACACAATAAGAGATGAAAAAGCCGTTTTTTTAATACAGCAGTAACCCTATTTATAAATACTAATGAGTCATTTTTTATACCGAATTATACGTTGTCTTAAGCACTTTACTTAACTGCATTTAAATGGTACATAATATAATAGGGTTGAATTTAAAACTGATTCAAAATGTACACTATACTGGCATTACGTGGGCTTCTTAAAACAAAGCTACATTTTGGCTGATTTTGGACCAGGTGTAAGTTAAAATCAGACAATACAAAGCTGGAATCAACCGTAAGAAAGCTCTCCCATAAGGGATTATTGTGGCTGATTTTGGACGCATAAAAGGCCATTATGAGAATAAACAAAGCCGTACTTATAGCGAGTTTACATTTCAAATATAGACGTTTGCATCGAGTTATACACATATATAAGATATTAGTTAATATTGACCAAACCAGCCAATGATAAAAATTATGTGTTACTTTTTAATTTTCAATCTTAAGGACAATATCACATTTTAAATATCAATTGTTTCGCACAATAAGAGATGAAAAGGCCGTTTTGGAATAGAGCAGTACCCCTAATTATAAATACTAATGAGTCATTTGTTAAAGCGAATTAAATGTTGTCTGAGGCACTATACAAAACTGCATTGAAATGGTACATATTATAATATGGTTGAATTTAAAATTGATTCTAAAAGTACACTATACTCTCATTTCGTGGGCTTCTTTAAACAAAGCTACATTTTTGAATATTTTGGTCCAGGTGTATGTCAAAATCAGACATTGCAAAGCTGGTATCGACCGTAATAAAGCTCTCCCATAGGGGATTCTTATGGCTTATTTTGGCCACATAAAAGGCCATTATGAGATAAAACAAGGCCGTTTTGTAATACAGCAGTACCCCTAATTATAAATACTAATGAGTCATTTGTTATACCGAATTAAATGTTGTCTGAGGCACTTGATATTACTGCATTTAAATGGTACATATTATAATAGGGTTTAATTTAAAATTGATTCTAAAAGTACACTGAACTGGCATTTCGTGGGCTTCTTCAAACAAAGCTACATTATTGAGTAATTTTGGCCCATGTGTATTTAAAAAGCAGACATACATACATACATACATACATACATACATACATACATACATACATACATACATACATACATACATACAGACAGACAGACAGACATACATACATACATACATACATACATAAGTATACCAAGAAACTATTCTAAATTATTCATTTCAAAACTTAAATGTATGTATGTTTGTCTGTCTGTCGGTCTGTCTGTCGGTCTGTATGTTTAGGATTAGTACAAGAAGCAAAATGAGAGAAAGAAAAGTAAGACAAGATTTGGTACTGTAATGCCAAGTACTGATTTACAACTTTTTGCTAAACATCACCTCTTGGGCCGATCCTAATCATCAAGCCTGCCAATAACATATGGTCCGATGGTGTAATCAGCGTGAATAAACTAACAATAATCTTCCAGCTGAGGAGAGGTGATACAGGTTCAAAATCAAATATTTTCGTCCATGCAGGATTGAAAACCAATTTTAGCAGGGCAATGTAAGATGGGCGCGAAAAAGGTCAAATGTATGTTTATTCCTAAATATACATACATACATACATACATACATACATACATACAGACAGACAGACAGACAGACAGACAGACAGACAGACTTTTAAATTTGAAAAGAATAATTTAGATTAATTTCTTGGTATACTATTATTTTTAACTGTTTTAAGTTATTCATATAGAGCCTGTTAATGATGTCATCTCAACAAGAGAAGAAACAACACCGTTCTTATAGCAAGTGTACATTTAAAATATAGACGTTTGCATCGAGTTATACATATATATTAGATATTAGTTAATAGTGATCGAACCAGGCAATGATAAAAATTATGTGTTACTTTTTTATTTTCAATCTTAAGGACAATATGACATTTTAAATATCAATTTTTTCATACAATAACAAAGGAAAAGGCCGTTTTGGAATAGAGCAGTACCCCTAATTATAAATACTAATGAGTCATTTGTTAAACCGAATTAAATGTTGTCTGAAGCACTTTACATAAATGCATTTAAATGGTACATAATATAATAGGGTTGAATTTAAAATTGATTCAAAATGTACACTATACTGGCATTACGTGGGCTTCTTTGAACAAAGCTACATTATGGAGTATTTTGGCTCATGTGTAAATCAAAATCAGAGAATACAAAGCTTTAATCGACCGTAACAAAGCTTTCCCATAGGGGATTCTTAGGGCTGATTTTGGACGCATACATACATACATACATACATACATACATACATACATACATACATACAGACAGACAGACAGACAGACAGACAGACATACATACATACATACAGACATACATACATACATACATACATACATACATACATACATACATACATACATACATACATACATACATACATACATACATACATAAGTATACCAAGAAACTATTCTAAATTATTCATTTCAAAACTTAAATGTATGTATGTTTGTCTGTCTGTCGGTCTGTCTGTCGGTCTGTATGTTTAGGATTAGTACAAGAAGCAAAATGAGAGAAAGAAAAGTAAGACAAGATTTGGTACTGTAATGCCAAGTACTGATTTACAACTTTTTGCTAAACATCACCTCTTGGGCCGATCCTAATCATCAAGCCTGCCAATAACATATGGTCCGATGGTGTAATCAGCGTGAATAAAGTAACAATAATCTTCCAGCTGAGGAGAGGTGATACAGGTTCAAAATCAAATATTTTCGTCCATGCAGGATTGAAAACCAATTTTAGCAGGGCAATGTAAGATGGGCGCGAAAAAGGTCAAATGTATGTTTATTCCTAAATATACATACATACATACATACATACATACAGACAGACAGACAGCTTTTTAAATTTCTGGGTATACTATTATTACATGCTATTATTTTTAACTGTTTTAAGTTATTCATATAGAGCCTGTTAATGATGTCATCTCAACAAGAGAAGAAACAACGCCGTTCTTATAGCAAGTTTACATTTAAAATATAGACGTTTGCATCGAGTTATACATATATATTAGATATTAGTTAATAGCGATCGAACCAGGCAATGATAAAAATTATGTGTTACTTTTTTATTTTCAATCTTAAGGACAATATGACATTTTAAATATCAATTTTTTCATACAATAACAAAGGAAAAGGCCGTTTTGGAATAGAGCAGTACCCCTAATTATAAATATTAATGAGTCATTTGTTAAACCGAATTAAATGTTGTCTGAAGCACTTTACATAAATGCATTTAAATGGTACATAATATAATAGGGTTGAATTTAAAATTGATTCAAAATGTACACTATACTGGCATTACGTGGGCTTCTTTGAACAAAGCTACATTATGGAGTATTTTGGCTCATGTGTAAATCAAAATCAGAGAATACAAAGCTTTAATCGACCGTAAGAAAGCTTTCCCATAGGGGATTCTTAGGGCTGATTTTGGACGCATACATACATACATACATACATACATACATACATACATACATACATAGATACATACAGACATACATACATACATAAGTATACCAAGAAACTATTCTAAATTATTCATTTCAAACTTAAAAGTATGTATGTAAGTCTGTCTGTCGGTGTGTCTGTCTGTCTGTATGTTTAGGATTATTACAAGAAGCAAAATTAGAGAAAGAAAAGTAAGACCAGATTTGGTACTGTAATGCCAAGTACTGATTTACAATTTTTTGCTAAACATCACCTCTTCGGCCGATCCTAATCATCAAGCATGCCAATAACATATGGTCCGATGGTTTATTCAGCGTGAATAAACTAACAATAATCTTCCAGACAGACAGACTTTTTAAGTCTGAAAAGAATAATTTAGATTAGTTTCTTGGTATACTGTTATATTTAACTGTTTTAAGTTATTCATATAGGGCCATAGTCCTATCATTTGTGTGATGCTAGAGCGAGAATGTTACGCAATCGCATTGCGCAACCACACCTCTTAATAAATAAGTATTAAGGGTTAACTCGGTAGCTGGAAAATTCATGTTACTTATTTCACACTGATTACACGAACTGACCATAACTGATTGGAAGGCTTCATGTATGTATGTATGTATGTATGTAAGTATGTATGTATGTATGTATGTATGTATGTATGTATGTATGTATGTATGTATGTATGTAGTAATGTAAGTATGTATGTATGTATGTATGTATGTATGTATGTATGTATGTATGTATGTATGTATGTATGTATGTATGTATGTATGTATGTATGTATGTATGTAGGTATGATAGTATGTATGTATGTATGTATGCAACAATGTATGTATTAATGTATGCATCGATGTATGTATGTATGTATGTATGTATGTATGTATGTATGTATGTATGTATGTATGTATGTATGTATGTATGTATGTATGTATGTATGTATGTCTGTATGTATGTATGTATGTATGTATGTATGTATGTATGTATGTATGTATGTATGTATGCACCCATTTTTGTTTGTTTCAAGTTGCTATCATTTTGCTTCTTGTACTAACATACATTTAGATTTTGTTTAATAATATTTATTAATAAACAAATTCTAAATGTATGTGTATGTTAGTACAAGAAGCAAAAGGAGAGAAATAAAAGGAAGAAGGGAGATGAGCCTGTTAATGATGTCATCCTCAACAAGAGAAGAAACAACGCCGTTCTTATAGCTAGTTTACATTTAAAATATAGACGTTTGCAACGAGTTATACACATATAATAGATATTAGTAAATAGTGACCAAACAAGTCAGTGAAAAAAATTGTGTAACTTTTTTATTTTCAATCTTAAGGACAATATCACATTTTAAATATCATTTTTTTGCGCGCAGGCAGCACTGTGTGTAATTTATGTTCTAGCGAATCGGAATTAGCTTTATTTTCTTTAACTTTCCAGGCAAACGTCCGCCTTTTGTCACTATATATGTGTTGTGCTATACTAACAAATTATAATAATACTAAGAAAACTATTCTTAACTAAAATGATTAAAATTGAAAATTAAATAATAATATAAGGTAGCTTTGCGAAAAGAATTCAGTTACACATTGTAAAACAAATTAACAAAATTAGCATATATCTAACTAAATAATGAGTCATTCTTTAATATTTTCACTGCACATGTCTTGTGCTATACTATCAAATTATAATAATACTAAGAAAACTATTCATAACTAAAATGATTAAAATTGAAAATTAAATAATAATATAAGGTAGCTTTGCGAAAAGAATTCAGTTACACATTGTAAAACAAATTAACAAAATAGCATATATCTAACTAAATAATGAGTCATTCTTTAATATTTTCACTGCACAGTCACTTCCGAAGTAACAATTCTCGCCCGATACATCCGCAGCAGGAAATCAATAATTCGGGAATACAGCCACCTATTCCCCGCGTTGTTCAAATGAACACCGTCATGATGCATGAAACGTCGACGAAATCCCTTGATGTTGCAGAGGAACACTCTATCATCATTGTAAAAAATATTATGAAGTCCCTGGTTCACTTGACGAACAACACCATTGTAAAAGGAAACAGTTAGCCCACGGGGGTTCAAGCGGGGCAATAATACTCCAACGCATATATATTGCACCCCACGGGCCAATAAACTGTGACATAAATCCAAAATGTTATGAATAATATCATTGGAACTCAAACGTCCTATATCATTCTCACCAACCTTCAAAAATATAACATCTGGTAAGGGATCCAGGGTGGGTGGTCTGATTAAAAAACTTTCAACCATTGCTCCCGACCGTCCGTCATAAAAAATTCGCATATCTTGTGGCTGCTGACAAACTGATGGAAGCCAAGTTAAATAACTCATTCGCCTCACAAAACTGTGGCCGCACATTAAAACATCCATGATCAAACTACTATACAACGGCTAAATCTTCTATATAAGTACCAACGAAGTAATAAACCTAAGCAATAAATTCTGATACAACAAATACACGAATTAAATCGCAGCCTCCTACCGTATAACACAACATAAAAGACACCTCTCTTGTCACATATCAATTAAATAACGAATCATAGAAATATAAAATAAAGTAATTTTCACTTAATATACATTTTATGTCAAGTTTTTGCAACCGCTTGTCTAATGACACTAAAGCTAGGGAACGTCCTCGGCGTCTTTCTGTTGGACAGTACACAAGAATAATTCAATGTATCAATCGTCAATTGGCCATATATGCAAAAACTAATCGTGCGGTACATATCATCGGGAATTTTCTCCATCATGACGGCGTCCATCGAAGTTGGACGGGTAGGAGATGGATGCAGCAGAAGTTTGTGGACTATATACATCAACTGTAAACTTCTATTTTTTTTTTGAGTAATTTTAAATACATGATCATAATCCATAACTAAGTTTGTTTCATTTCATCTGATAGAGTACTCATTTGTACAGTGGGTTATTTATCTCCCACGGAAATTGTGAACAACCTTTTATGGTTGGTGGAAATGTATTTACATATAGGAGTAAATACCATTCTTGTAGGAGCGTTCTTATCTAGGGAACGTCTACGGCGTCTTTCTGTTGGACAGTACACAAGAATATTTCAATGGATCAATCGTGAATTGGGCATATATGCAACAACTAATCGTGAGGTACATATCATCGGGAATTAAGGATTCCGCTGGAATTTTCTCCACCATGACGGCGTCCATCTAAGTTGGAGGGGTTGTGGACTATATTCATCAACTGTAAACTTTTTTTTATTTTTAGTATGATTAAATTTCATTTACAGTGACATTTTATTTTAATTACATGATCCTACTCCATAACTAAGTTTGTTTAATTTCATCTGATAGAGTACTCATTTGTACAGTTAGTTAATTGTTTGCACTTTACTATTTGTATGGCTGTATGTCATGGTATTTGATGTAAAAACATGATAAAAATGAGCCATTTTATTTAATGATGGTAACGTATTTTTTTGTTCACACATACATACACACATACACACACACATACATAAATACATACATATGTTCTTCACTCATTAACATCCTCCCCCGCACGTGAAAACTCAGACCAGTGTCTAGTGTTTAAAGCAAGAGAAGTTCCCTCGCGCCAGGGTAGACCCAGTTTCTAAAAAGCGTTTTCCTGTTATGTAAGTACGTACGTACGTACGTTTTGTCAGCACTTTGGATAATGTTAACATGAAGAGTACTCATTTGTACAGTTAGTTAATTGTTTGCACTTTACTATTTGTATGGCTGTATGTCATGGTATTTGATGTAAAAACATGATAAAAATGAGCCATTTTATTTAATGATGGTAACGTATTTTTTTTTTCACACATACATACACACATACACACACACATACATAAATACATACATATGTTTTTCACTCATTAACATCCTCCCCCGCACGTGAAAACTCAGACCAGTGTCTAGTGTTAAAAGCAAGAGAAGTTCCCTCGCGCCAGGGTAGACCCAGTTTCTAAAAAGCGTTTTCCTGTTATGTAAGTACGTACGTACGTACGTTTTGTCAGCACTTTGGATAATGTTAACATGAAGAGTACTCATTTGTACAGTTAGTTAATTGTTTGCACTTTACTATTTGTATGGCTGTATGTCATGGTATTTGATGTAAAAACATGATAAAAATGAGCCATTTTATTTAA
>JARLTB010000368.1:165000-250861 GCA_030141615.1 Unio pictorum
ACATACATACATACAAGCTATGACGGGATTTATAATTAAATGATTTTAACAGCATTACCCTTTTACTTCTCGAGAAATGAATTTTCGCCATCTTCACGCGACATGGGGTCATTCGAGACACCATAATCAAAAGTCAACTCTGCCCCTAAAGGAATATCAACCATCGCACGTAATAATACGTGCGGTTTACCGTTAAGCATTTGCGGCTTGGGGATCAGGTTAGGATGTGACTTGGAATGATTCACTAGCCTTCCTTTTGTTTGATCCTTAGAAAGGTGGTGACAGGAGCAAAATATATTGCCGTCAATGCAATACTTTGTGCCCTGGAACTCAAAGAACATCATATAATGGTTTATATCTGCTGGATAAGCGTCATACCGCTTGAGGCCTTCAGTATGAGAGATTAAGTCGCCATGATAATCACAGACTACCTGACCTTTCTGGATATCTTCCTTGGCATAAACAGCTTTGCCAATTTTTGGGTCATCGTGAGAACGAACGACACATGATTTCCAACTTTGTTTATCGATACACTCGATCCATTTTTTTTCCTCCTCTGCCTGGCGATTGACGCCCATAACTCGGCGCTCAGAGGGAGTCCATTTCTGTATAATATCACTAACAGCGCGTCTCGTGTACCAACCTTTAGTTTTTAAGAATTCAGTAATCTTATTTTCGGCAGGTAGCACACGAGGAAAAGAGGCGATAACATTTGCAACTCTTAGAGCATGACGTTCGTAACTGAGCCGGTTACGTATTCGTTTTATGGACAAATAGTCTAACGTGACACCGGGATGGGTTTCACTTGTGGCAAGTCTAACTTGTTCGAATGACGGCAGGTCTTGGTCGATAGAGATTTCTAGGTTGTCACAAATAGATTTGTACAATGCTTCCAACAATGTTTTATCCGGTTTAGAGGCGGGTTGAACGACATCGACTACTTTAATGGATGTACTGGATTTAGACGACATTTTATCGCCTTGACAAGCTATCTCTGACCTAATTGACGCGAGCGTTGATCGAATACTATTTAAGTTCGGAATCAAAGAAGGGTGTGATACCAACATTTCTGGAGATTTTTCTAAGAAATCTATAAATAATTTCAGGGACTTTATATAATTCAATTTGCTGCTGGACGCCATTTCCATTGGGATCTTTTCGAAAAATAGCCGAATATGGCTGGAATCGCAAAGGGCCTCCACTTTCTCCCCAGTTGGGTGGAGAAAGTGGAGGAGTCGATTTACGTTTCCAACTACTTGATTAATATAACTGGTTGTATTAGATTTGGTATTCTCTAACACATATTCTTTAAATTTAGTTAATACTGGGCATACGTCCAGTTTGAATTTGGCGTAAAGGCCACGTTTTTTCATACTTACATAAATGGACTTGTTGTAATTCATGGGACGAGAAACAGATACTGATTCAATTTCAATTAGCCTCTTAATCTTTGACAGCGGCAAATTGCCATCGCTGTCATCTGAGGAAGAAGACATTGTCCTTTTCCTCGGGGATTCTCGCACTGTAACAATTGGCTCGGCTGCCTCGACAGTGCCTTCATTAAATTCCATGTGAAAAGTTGGATTTTCTTCCTCGTCGTCTTCGAAAAGTTGCCCTTTACGACTGACATCTGTTATACCTGAAGGTCCCGCTACAGGTGAAACAGACCCCCCGGCGGAAGATGGCGAAACGGTTAATTTAGGTGCGTTAAGAGAATGCTGTGTAGTAAGGTCTTTATATACCAAAATTCCATTTTTCTTAAAAAGGTCCAAAACGTAATTAATTTTAACATATCCTACATTGTCCTGGCCTATCACACCTTCGCGATACAAATCAGATTCAAGAACTAATGCTTGACGCCATGTCTGATAACGCGCTTCTTCTTGAGCTTTAAAAATAAGGCGCTGGGTTTGATTATAATCTTTACGTAGGCACGTCCGGCGTAGATGACGTTTCAAACTACCGACACGCTTGTAGCAATGTGGACACACTGCTTTTACCTTTGAACTTCCAGGCAAAATTGTCTCCTTTCGAGATAAATTATTTGCCTTACTAGTTTTAAAGGATACAAACGTTTCGTTAGCTTTCTTATGTGTTTTTTTTAGTGGCTCTAGGGGGAAGGCAGTAAGAGACGGGAGAGGGGGGAGATTAACAGCTACATTTGGCGGGCTAGCAGCAAGGCTAGAATTGGTTGGTTCAGAAACCAACGTTGCGCCCGTTACCTTAATCAGTTTAAGAGACAATGTACCTGAAGTAGATTTATTTTGTTCAACATTGCAATCTGGCTCCTCCGTTGATAATGGAACCTGAAAAAAAAAAATTGTACACAATATATGCAACTGTGCGACGTTATATATTAAACACTATTTTAATTTTGTTGGGGTATGTTTTTATCGGGTTAATATGTGTTGTATTTCTTTAATGGAATCGGCATTTTAAAATTGTATCTTATTCTCGGCTGTTATTGTTTTTTTTAGCGCCACCGTCGCTGACTCATAGGATGGGAGCACCGTAATCAAAGCAGAGCTTACGTCCTCCACTTATATTGTTAATAGCTTCGAACAGTAAATGGGGGCGGCCATCTAAAATATGTACCTTAGAGATGACGTTAGCTGACTGTATGGAGTGCTCCAGCATCCTTCCTTTTATTTGGTCTGAAGGCATTTGATGGCAAATACATGGTTTGTTGCCATCAATGCAATATTGCGTGTCGCGAAATGTGAAGAAAAACATACGTTGCCGGTAGCTGTGATCGACGCAGCTGTCGTACCGACTCATCCCTTCTTCGTGCGAAATAGCTTCAGCGTGATAATCGCACACTAATTCCCCTTTGAGGATAAACCGCTTTGAGTGCAGAACTCCTTGATTGATGGAACAGCTATGCCATTTTTGGGAGGCGATTTTACTATTAATACGCGATTGCAATAGCTTTTGAATATTTAAATCCAACGCTGAATGTGCGTTATGACCAGGGTTCCAAGTTTTCTCGACCATCGCATTCGTGTGTAGGTTATACCAACCTTTCTGCGTCAGATATTGTGAAATTTCATCTTTTGATGGTCTCATGAAGGGGAAATTAGACACTACATTGCTTGCACGTTTCGACATACGTTCATAATCTAAGCGCCCGCGAATCCTTTTAAAATCGGTTGCATTTAAAGATGAACCTCCTTTTATTTCTTGGGCGATTAATTTAATGTCCAGACTGCTCGGTATTTCCATATCGACTGTAATTTTAACTTGTTCTAGAATAGACTTATAAATTATTGGATTTTGGTCTAACTTCGTGTCGACTTTGACGATGGCAGGCTTTGTCGAGGTATCGGGATCAGTCGCCGATGATGAAGTGGTCTCTGTGGAGTCATTCTGTAGTACGGGCCGGTTCGTCCATGACTGGGGATCTTGCAAAATCGCCATTGCTGATACCATCCCCTTGATCTTGCCCTCGGTAATCTCTACATAGTTGACGTTAGCTGTACCTACGGTATGGGCAAGATAGTTCGCAAGCTCAACACGTTGGTCAGGTTGTAACAGCTCGGAGGACTTGGTCTCGTACGAATGTCTCGCTTGTGTAGAAGTTATTAAAGGGAGACCGAGATGGATCTGCGTTGTACGTAGGTCAGATGACGCGTTGCATATTTTCCTGCCATTGCTATTTAAAAATACATTATTGGGACTGTTGCTGTTGGCAAGTCTATCGCGTACTTTGGTGATATATTGCTGAATTGATTCATATTCAGATTCGGAAAACGATACCGTAGCTAATTGGGTACGTGCAGTTTTATGTTCAACGACGCCAACGCTCAGTTTGACTTCGCCGTTGTCCATTTTAATCTTAACGGGCTTCTCAAATTCGTTAAGCGTCATGTTAACAAACACTGACGGTCGATGAGCGTTCTTGAGAGTGATTAAGGCGTTGAAATATGTGTTTAGGCGCTTTAGGTTCTCAACCGAGAGGTGTGAATCAACATCAAGATACTTAATGGAGCGTTGCTTTAACTCTTCTACAAGTTTAAGTATGTCATCAATAGACACAGGTTGATTTTCTCCACGAAATTGAGCAGCTCGTCGCTCTGCCAGCCTTCTACTTGTCAGCTTAGACAAACCGGTCTGTATGCTGGAAAGGCATTCCCGAATGGTAGGCAGGGCCTTAATTAATGTTGGATACCGCGTACGCACTGATGTCGTCTGTGAACAAAACGACAGGAAACTGAAGAGGGATTTAATATAATTTGCCTTGGTACTAGCAACTAATTGGGATGGCAAAAGATTAAAGTACTTTGTAATCGCTTCCGTATTGGCAAGACAGTCTGGATTTTCTGACGTCGGATATAAGTGAAATAATATCCTGTTTACATTTGCCACTATCTGATTTCGATAGAGACTCTTCGGAATGTAAAGTGTATTTTGTAAATGGGCATGAAATTGCTGTAATATCGGACAGGATCCGATATCAAATTTGTTGTAAAAACCAAGTCTTGACATTTTCACGTTGATGTCTTTTTTAGTGTAGTTTTTTTGTGCTTTGACCGAAATTGTTGACCCAGAACCAGGAGAAATGTCCTCCGACTTACATTTCTTTACTTCTGGAATCTCAATATTTAATAAATCCAACTTTCGTTTTGTGGGGAGTCGTTCGATTAACACAAAAGGTCTCAGTTTGCAATTCTTTACATCAACAATTATGTTAGCGCCTCTTTGTGGTGATGTGGCGGATGACGACGAGTCCTTCACGGATGTTGCTGGTGATGTGGCGGATGACGACGAGTCCTTCACGGATGTTGCTGGTGACGATTCCTGTATTAACGACGCTGGCGAACCGTTAATAGATTCCCGAGTGCAGGCATTTTCTGAGTACGGCTTCACCAAGGATTGACAGGGTACTGGCGACGTTTGTGTGGAGCGTTGGTCTTGCAAAGTTGGTGACGTTTGTGTGGAGCGTCGGTGTTGCAAACGTGATGACGTTTGTGTGGAGCCTTGGTGTTGCTCCTGTGGCGACGTTTGTGTGGAGCGTTGTTCTTGCAAATGTGGCGCTATTCCTAATTGTTCTTCTTTAACCGGCAACGTTTGTGTTGACCATGAGCGTAGTGAAGGTGGCGCTAAATTTATCATATTACTAAAAGCCGCGACGTCGCGATGAATTAAAACACCGCACCGCTCGAATAAGTGGATCATATAGTCTACATAAGTAGTGCCTTGGAAAAACAGGGAGTTATTTATTTCTGATACTCTTACAACAGAATTTTTTTTATCGGCACGTGGGGAGAGAATTTGTTTCATAAACAACTTACGCTCTTCTGCTGTATGGCCCTGCGCGTCAGTCATGCAAGTGCGGCTTAAGTGGTCACCGATGCGTTTCACATGTCGCGAACATCTCGGACATGCAATTGTTTCCTTTCTCGGACCAGTTGGATCGATCTCATCAATGACTGTGGTTGTGTCTCTTGGCTGAGGGTCAATATATTGATCTAACCATTGCTGGACCAATGATGTTTCTTGAACTGGAGTTTTAGACTGGTCAACTGGTTCAGTTTTAGACTCGACGGTTACGTCTTGAGTCAAACAGGCCGTTGACGAATTTTCAGGTCCGAACATCCAGTTCATTATATTATCGATTGGGTCAGATGGTCTTGCAGTTACCGCTGGAGTGTAGTCTATTTTGGGAGAAGCGGATTTAAAGGGGGGGATTGAGGAAATGGGGTCGGGCTCGAGTGACATACGCGAAGACGTCGCAGTCGGGAGTACTGTAACCTTTTTTTTGGTACTTTTTGATTTGATTTTATGCCTACTAGTTAGACTATACGTTGTGCCTTTTTTGGATTTTATACCCTTTAAATTGGACAAATTTTTAAATTTAAGGACAGGATGGGTACTAACTAATGTTTTTTTGGTTATGTTCTCTGAGGCAGGGACGGTCCGAGGTAAAGATGCCGAGGGCGCAGCTTTTACAACCTCTGCGTACGTCCTACGCGTACTTTCTGGCACAACCTACAAGAAAAGAGTCTTGTTATTTAATAAAAAATATATTGATACCAGACAAGTAGTAACATTAATTCAGCGTCTGATATTGTATCGTAATATATAGATGGATAGATCACTTATTATGTCAATTATTTTATTTATAATTTTTTATCATAATTTTATATTGCTTATAATTAATTATAATTATAATTATAACTATTTAAATATTACACAAGATGAACTATTAATAAAGAGTAAAATGAATCAATTACCTCTATTCTCCAGGGACCAGATTTACTGTTAAGTTGGGAAAGCTCTTCTTGGCGAATGGAAGTTTTCTTGGCACCTTGATCCATCTTTATAAATACCTACCTGCATAAATACAAACATATATTCATACATACATTCCTAACTACATAAATACATACCTAGCTGCATGGTTTCATGCAAGAATGAATGTATACACGAAACACACACATATGATGATAATAATAATAATAATAATAATAATAATAATAATAATAATAATAATAATAATAATAATAATTAGCCTGAATAACTTTGTATTTTACAGTTACTATAGATAGTATTAGTTTCATAACACCCATGTTTGCTTGTTTCAAGTAGCTATTATTTCAGTTAAGAAGTCTATTTCATCATTGTATAATTCAATACATTATATTAGGTGGAGAATTTTAATATTTGTATTATTTTTTTAAATTGCTGTGTTCTGCGGTACGGTTAGTTGTAGGTTCCTGACAACAACAATAATTCCTACTCGCTATAATTGTTTTACTATCCATCTTTTCAAAGCGCGACATTTGGTTTATTCCAATTATCGGTGAACGTAAAATGCTTAAACGCCTGTTTGTCTGTCTGTCTGTCTGTTCTACTCATTAACCTTATATACTTATGTATGTATGTATGTATTGTCTATATATGTTATGTCTGTATATATGTTATGTCTGTATATATGTTATGTCTGTATATATGTTATGTCTGTATGTCTGTATGTCTGTATGTATGTATGTATGTATGTATGTATGTATGTATGTATGTATGTTTTTATGTATGTATGTATGTATGTATGTATGTATGTATGTATGTATGTATGTATGTATGTATGTATGTATGTATGTCTGTCTGTCTGTCTGTCTGTCTGTCTGTATGTATGTAGGTTCTACTCATTCATTTTTTTTACTATAATGTGTTAGCTTATTCATTACGTAATTGTTTTGACAATAAATTTGCCGGTGAGTGAGCTACCAGGAAATGCACGGACTCCCCGAGACGAAGCCAAGAAATACGGCGCTGGGTAATAATAGCTTTCCATAGAGAACATTTAGAATGGACATTGTCTTTATCATTACGGGGTGGTGGGGTGTAAAAAGACGGTAGAACAACAACATATGGTTAAATTTAGGGGCGATTAACACAGTACTGGTCATTACAGTACCAAATCTGGTTTTACTCTTCGTTCTCTCAGTTTGCTTCTTGTACTAATCCTAAACATGCAGACAAACAGACCGACAGACATACATACATACATAAATACTTTTTAGTTTGAAAAGAATAATTTAGAATAGTTTCTTGGTATACTTATGTATGTATGTATGTTATGTATGTATGTCTGTATGTATATCATATCCACTATCAAAACAACTCACGGATTAGATAGGCTGTATAGTTTAGAATTGTTTCTTTTCCCAACAAAGCATGCTATCATATGAAATCACGGGTGATTTAATTGTTTACTCTGTGGAGATTTGTGAAAATCTACACAGAAAGCCCGTTTAAAGGGAAATATAAAATAATCTTTTGGAATGGAATAAGGAATTAATAATAAATAAATAAAGATCACAAAACAGATCGAAACGGGTGAAGTGCAAACAATAATAAAAAAATTGTACGAATCCCATTTCGATCTAAGTGATCTAGTATATAAATAAGGAATTTACCAAACATGGAACATAATAGAACTAACATTAAAACAATAGATTGGTTTCAACCATTTTAAATTAAAACTAAGACACCATGTTTAGTACCAAATTCAAAATTTTTAAAGTAATTAAATACAACAAAAATATATATATATTGAAATAAATACCGTTTAGTGGTATTTATATGGTTAGAAAAACTGGGAAATATTTGACAAGAATGGTTATCCTTACAAAAACATACAGTATTCATATGAATACATATAGCAACATACACATAGCACAACACAAATAGCATACACAGGATACAGGAAAACCCCTAGCCAGGGTTAACTTTAAAAGATAAAGACAGACACCCATGATGGACCTTTAGGTTCGGGTGGAAATGTCATAGGAAAACACTAAGGACCAAAATATCCTCCTATTATCATATAATCCCGATGGGAAAAAATTAAGGATAGGTTTAAATTAAATGGAATTTATTAAAAAACACAAAACTACATATCGGGGGGAACACACTCACACATGAAACTTTTTTATTAGTTTTTTCAATAGGGGGAGGGGGCATCTGTCTGGTGCCCCCCCCCCCAAAAAAAAATAGCATTGTGTTTGGATTACCTTTTAGTGATGTCGCATATAGAATCTATTTGCAAATTGGAGACAATGAACTGCATATCAAAAATCCTGCCTTAATTGAGACAGCAATACCCGAATTGCTAATTGGACATGGCATTATTGCTGTAGCCAGTGCAAACCGTTTGAAAATATTCCAATTCCTGACCGAGATATTCCATGGACCTTTTGTTCGGTAATATAATTAGCCTGACCATCGACATTTTTGGAAAGAAGGCAAATTTAAATGCATATCAAAAATCCTTGTGACAGAAATAACAATTGTTTTCGAGCTACCGAAACCTGGAGTTCGTTATATTTTAGTTGGATCACTTCTCCGGTTGCGCCCAAGAGGAATTACAGTGATGGAGTATCACAGGAAGATATGACGGGTAAGATATGGTTTATAAGTTAATATCTTTTATTGTTAATCATATATATTAATTAATTAATTGTCATCTTTCTTTAGATCTAGAGTGACCGATTTAAATTTTTATTTGCAGCCAACATACATTTTTGTAGTTCTTTCAAGATTTTCTATTCTTAGATCTAGAGTGACCGATTTAAATTTTTATTTGCAGCCAACATACATTTTGTAGTTCTTTCAAGATTTTCTATTCTTAATTGTAATCACGTGGTTTACTACTGTTATAAGCTTGTGAATGGAATTACATCAGCCTAGTCAGGTGATAGTTTGTTGTTATTGTGTGTTTTGTACATTTGTAGGACTTGCAGTGAGGGAGTAACTAATACTATACACGCACACACACGAATGACAATAATAATAATAATTAGCCTGTATGACACCCAATTTTGCTTGTTACAAGTAGCTATTATTTTAGTTAAGAAGTCTATTCCATCATTATAGAATTATGTGGAGTTAAAATTTTAACCTACAATAGGTATAGGTTCCTTGGGACAAGTTCGCCTTCATGATGGGACAAGTTCGCCTTCATGTAAATGTATGCCCACATATGCTCAAACTTAACCTCTAAAAGGTTTTTCTCCAGAATTTTAACCTACAATCAATAGTTGTACGTTCCTTACTACAATAAATACTGGGCGCTATGCACATTTTTTTAAAAGGAAAGTTGATGCGTTTATTTAATCTTGTTCAAAACAATAATAATAATAATAATAATTTGGGAGTGTTTACGAAAGCAGTTTTTGACTGAAAAAATCCCATCTTTATTACAGGCAGAGCGACGAGCTGCGCAATTTCGTGGAGAACACCCTGGGTCTATTGATGACATACTTAACATTGAAGACTTAAAAGAAAATCTGTGAAAATTTGGATTATCTAACTCGTAGTCTTTCGAACACTTGCCCTTTACGACTGACAGCTGTTATACCTCAAGGTCCCGCTACAGGTGAAACAGACTCCTCCCCGGCGGAACATGGCGAAAAGGTTAATTTAGATGCGTTAAGAGAATGCTGTTCAGTAAGGTCTTTATATACCAAATGATGCCTTTATTTACTCTTGTTCATAAATAATAATAATAATAATAATAATAATAATTTCTATCACAAGTTTCCATCACAAATTTCTTAAATTGACATGCGGTTATGTGTTATCAATTTATTGTATCCAATCACATTTTTGTATTTCTTTTACGAGTTTTTCACAAACTTTACATTGTAATTATTTTTACCCTGTTGCTTAAATTGACATGACAAATTTCTTAAATACACGCACACACACAAATGACAATAATAATAATAATAATAATAATAATAATAATGACCCTTATTTCGCAGTTATTCATTTCTTTAACTGCTTTATTTGCGTCTTGTTTGTTTGTATACATGACATACGCATATCCTCAGTTTCACATTTCGCAGTTATTCATTACGGATCGGCGAACTAGTTAGTAGGCTAGAGTCTCGTTAGTTATCGGAATTAACCAGACAAATCGTTTCACATGTATTTGCCATCAAATGCCTTCAGAATCACATTTTTGTATTTCTTTTAAGAGTTTTTCCACAAACTTTACATTGTAATTATTTTTACCCTGTTGCTTAAATTGACATGACAAATTTCTTAAATACACGCACACACACAAATGACAATAATAATAATAATAATAATAATAATAATAATAATAATAATAATAATAATAATAATGACCCTTTCTTATTTCGCAGTTATTCATTTCTTTAACTGCTTTATTTGCGTCTTGTTTGTTTGTATACATGACATACGCATATCCTCTATTGGATCCACTAAAATCCATCATCAGTCTAAATTCATAGATTTTTCCAATTCTGCTAAATGCGGGGACAAGTTCGCCTTCTTTCAGGAGTGGCGAAACGGTTAATTTAGGTGCGTTAAAAGAATGCTGTTCAGTAAGGTCTTTATATACCGAAATCCCCTTACTCTTAAAAAGGTCCAAAACGTAATTAATTTTAACATGTCCTACATTATCCTGGCCTAATAATAATAATAATAATAATAATTATTAAAAAATAGTTAATCTTCCACCTCTCCCGTCCAATTCTGTTAAATCATTAACATTCTTCATTATAAAATTAAAACAAGACGTGCGCTTCTTCTACTACTGGTAGATATTAATAATGATAAAGAACCATTCAACGTGAACAGCTTATTACAAACTACAAATTACGGATCGGCGAACTAGTTAGTAGGCTAGAGTCTCGTTAGTTATCGGAATTAACCAGACAAATCGTTTCACATGTATTTGCCATCAAATGCCTTCACAATCACATTTTTGTATTTCTTATAAGAGTTTTTCACAAACTTTACATTGTAATTATTTTTACCCTGTTGCTTAAATTGACATGACACATTTCTTAAATACACGCACACACACAAATGACAATAATAATAATAATAATAATAATAATAATAATAATAATAATAATAATGACCCTTTCTTATTTCGCAGTTATTCATTTCTTTAACTGCTTTATTTGCGTCTTGTTTGTTTGTATACATGACATACGCATATCCTCTATTGGATCCACTAAAATCCATCATCAGTCTAAATTCATAGATTTTTCCAATTCTGCTAAATGCGGGGACAAGTTCGCCTTCTTTCAGGAGTGGCGAAACGGTTAATTTAGGTGCGTTAAAAGAATGCTGTTCAGTAAGGTCTTTATATACCGAAATCCCCTTACTCTTAAAAAGGTCCAAAACGTAATTAATTTTAACATGTCCTACATTGTCCTGGCCTAATAATAATTATTAAAAAATAGTTAATCTTCCACCTCTCCCGTCCAATTCTGTTAAATCATTAACATTCTTCATTATAAAATTAAAACAAGACGTGCGCTTCTTCTACTACTGGTAGATATTAATAATGATAAAGAACCATTCAACGTGAACAGCTTATTACAAACTACAAATTACGGATCGGCGAACTAGTTAGTAGGCTAGAGTCTCGTTAGTTATCGGAATTAACCAGACAAATCGTTCAGTGCTGTTCAGTAAGGTCTTTATATACCGAAATCCCCTTACTCTTAAAAAGGTCCAAAACGTAATTAATTTTAACATGTCCTACATTGTCCTGTCAATCTTTACAGTGTCCGGGCCGGGTGAGTTTTCCCGTGTTGGGTCAAATTAAGCCGCAGGCTCCACTCCTGGTGGTGCCCTTCCGTCAATTCCTATAAGTTTCAGCTTTGCAACCATACTTAACTGGCTCAGTTACGAACGTCATGCTCTAAGAGTAATCCGATTGTGTTTATGTAATCGTTTGCTGGCTAACGTCGTCGCAATCAAACAAGACGTTTTTTTAAAACAGTGTGTATTTATAGTTCTATTTTTTACCCCCGTTTCCTTACCCGTTATCGCTTTATTTAATACTGGTCATAAGTCAAGTTTGAATTTTCCGTATAAAATCATCACCCCTTATGCTGGTGGACAATTGTGGTTGTGGTTGTTCTTGCACAGTTCTTTGGTCATCCCAGGCCTTATCCCTTTTTCCTTATAAAATTATATCAAGACATGCGCTTCTTCTACTACTTGTAGATTTGCTTAAGAAAATCTTTATTACTGTTATTACACTATTCTTGTTTTTATGCCATGACAATATCTTGGTGTTATTAGATTTTGCATTATCTAACACATATTGTTTAAATTTATTTAATACTAGGCATAATTCAAGTTTGAATTTTCCGTACAAAATCATCACCCCTTATGCTGGTGGACCCTTGTGGTTGTGGTTGATATGAATCAATTCAGCAATATATCACCAAAGTGCGCGACAGACATGCCAACAACAACAGTCCCAATAATGTATTTTTAAATAGCAAATGTAGGAAAATATACAACACGTCATCTGAACTCCGTACAACGCAGATCTTGCAAAGTTCTTTGGTCATGCCAGGCCTTATCCCTTTTTCCTTATAAAATTATAACAAGACATGCGCTTCTTCTACTACTTGTAGATTTGCTTAGTAAAATCTTTATTTCGCTGTTATTCATTGATTAACTGCTTTATTTGCGTCTTGTTTGTCTGTAAACATGACAAACGCACATTATCTATTGGATCCACTAAAATCTATCATCAGTCTAAATTCATAGATTTTTCCTATTCTGCTAAATGCGGGGACAAGTTCGCCTTTTTTTTGGTGTTAAAAGTTGGATGATTTTAGCCCCCTACTCATCAGGAACTGATTGATTGATATAACCTAGCCCCTATGGGGCTGCAAAACAAACCTTTGATACTGATAATTACAGTACAACAGGACAATTTTTATTTTATTCATTCTTCTTCATATCTTTTCTAACAAAGTACATAAAACAATATTTAAAAAAATGGAGCTAAGATTCAATACATAATTTTAACGGTGTTATAAAATAATTTATTTTACATAAGTATATACTCTTGTTCATAACATAATAATAATAATAATAATAATAATATAATAATATAATAATAATAATAATAAAGCACCATTCCAAGTGAACAGTTTATTGCAAACTACACCTCTGAATGGTTTTTCTACAGTTGCCATGGACATACAAACACAGAAACACACACGAACTATTATTTCTTAAATTGACATGCGGTTATGTGTCATCAAATTATCGTATCCAATTAGAAACGTTTATGTAATCGTTTGCTGGCTAACGTCGTTGCAATCAAACAAGAAGACGTTTTTTCAAAACTGTGTATTTATAGTTTTATTTTTTACCCCCGTTTCCTTTCCCGTTATCGCTTTATTTAATAATGGTCATAAGTCAAGTTTGAAAATACATCATAAGTCTAAATTCATAGATTTTTCCTATTCTGCTAGAACCATTCAACGTGAACAGCTTATTACAAACTACAAATTACGGATCGGCGAACTAGTTAGTAGGCTAGAGTCTCGTTAGTTATCGGAATTAACCAGACAAATCGTTTCACATGTATTTGCCATCAAATGCCTTCAGAATCACATTTTTGTATTTCTTTTAAGAGTTTTTCCACAAACTTTACATTGTAATTATTTTTACCCTGTTGCTTAAATTGACATGACAAATTTCTTAAATACACGCACACACACAAATGACAATAATAATAATAATAATAATAATAATAATAATAATAATGACCCTTATTTCGCAGTTATTCATTTCTTTAACTGCTTTATTTGAGTCTTGTTTGTTTGTATACATGACATACGCATATCCTCTATTGGATCCACTAAAATCCATCATCAGTCTAAATTCATAGATTTTTCCAATTCTGCTAAATGCGGGGACAAGTTCGCCTTCTTTCAGGAGTGGCGAAACGGTTAATTTAGGTGCGTTAAAAGAATGCTGTTCAGTAAGGTCTTTATATACCGAAATCCCCTTACTCTTAAAAAGGTCCAAAACGTAATTAATTTTAACATGTCCTACATTGTCCTGGCCTAATAATAATAATAATAATAATAATTATTAAAAAATAGTTAATCTTCCACCTCTCCCGTCCAATTCTGTTAAATCATTAACATTCTTCATTATAAAATTAAAACAAGACGTGCGCTTCTTCTACTACTGGTAGATATTAATAATGATAAAGAACCATTCAACGTGAACAGCTTATTACAAACTACAAATTACGGATCGGCGAACTAGTTAGTAGGCTAGAGTCTCGTTAGTTATCGGAATTAACCAGACAAATCGTATCACATGTATTTGCCATCAAATGCCTTCAGAATCACATTTTTGTATTTCTTTTAAGAGTTTTTCACAAACTTTACATTGTAATTATTTTTACCCTGTTGCTTAAATTGACATGACACATTTCTTAAATACACGCACACACACAAATGACAATAATAATAATAATAATAATAATAATAATAATAATGACCCTTTCTTATTTCGCAGTTATTCATTTCTTTAACTGCTTTATTTGCGTCTTGTTTGTTTGTAAACATGACATACGCATATCCTCTATTGGATCCACTAAAATCCATCATCAGTCTAAATTCATAGATTTTTCCAATTCTGCTAAATGCGGGGACAAGTTCGCCTTCTTTCAGGAGAGGCGAAACGGTTAATTTAGGTGCGTTAAAAGAATGCTGTTCAGTAAGGTCTTTATATACCGAAATCCCCTTACTCTTAAAAAGGTCCAAAACGTAATTAATTTTAACATGTCCTACATTTATAATAATAAAGCACCATTCCAAGTGAACATTTTATTGCAAACTACACCTCTGAATGGTTTTTCTACAGTTGCCATATAACCTTTTCCTAGGCACGTCCGGCATAGATGACGTTTCAAACTACCGACACGCTTGTAGACCAAAATCAAATAATTTATAAGTCTATCCTAGAAAAAGTTAAAATTAGTCGATATGGACCTACCAAGCGGTCTGGACATTAAATTAATCGCCAAACAAATTAAAGGAGGTTCATCTTTAAATGCAAAAGATTTTAAAAGGATTCAAAGTGAACAGTTTATTACACACTTCAACTTTGAAAGGTTTTTCTACAGTTGCCATGGACATACAATCACAGCCACACACACGAAATATTATTTCCTAAATTTACATGACTGGTTTGAAAAACTATCCTGTTTGTCATTACATATAACACAAAAGCAACACAAGTTGCAAAACTAATTAAACAAGGGTATATCGAAATTAAGCAGATGCATATAATAATAATAATAATAATAATAATAATAATAATAATAATAATATTAATAATAATAAAGAACCATTCCACGTGAACAGTTTCTTACAAGCTACACCTGAATGATTTTTCTACAGTTGCCATGGACATACACACAGACACGAAATATTATTTCATAAAGTGTGCCTGTATTCTTTCAGGTTTTTCATTCTTATATAATTGATAGAATTAAAATGTGGTCATTTTAATTTAGACTTTTCGTACATTTAATTCAGTTATTACTACTACAAATAGTTATATTAATATTATTAAGACGAAAAAAAGAAATATATAAAGAAAAATTACAAACTTCACATCTGAATACATTTTACCCTTTTCTTTAAATTGACATGCGGTTATGTGTTATCAAATTATCGTATCCAATTAGGAACTCGCCACTTAGTCCGAATTTAATCCGATTGTGTTACATTTTTTGTATTTCTTTCATATCCCCGGACAATATCTTGGTGTTATTAGATTTTGCATTATGTATCAATTTCCTCCATATGTGCCCGTAAGTCATTAGCCCATACTAATAATAATAATAACATATACCATAACTCTTTTGTATTGCTTAAATTTACATGACAAATTTCTTAAATTGACATACGGTTATGTGTTTCCATTCATCGTATCCCATTAGATTTTTGTAGTTCTTTCAGGAGTGGCGAAACGGTTAATTTACGTGCGTTAAGAGACGGATGTTTATGCAGATTTATGCCCACATATGCTCATAATGTTATTTAATGTTGTCTTAGGCACTTTAAATAACGGCATTACCCAAAATCCATCATAAGTCTAAATTCATACATTTTTCCAACTCTGCTAAATGCGGAACAAGTTCGCCTTTCAGGAGTGGCGAAACGGTTAATTTAGGTGCTTTAAGAGAATGATGTCAAAGTGTGCCTGTATTCTTTCAGGTTTTTCATTCTTATATATTTGATATATTTAAAATGTGGTCATTTTAATTTAGACTTTTCGTAGATTTAATTCAGTTATTACTACTACAAATAGTTATATTAATATTATTAAGACGAAAAAAAAATATATAAAGAAAAATTAAATAAGGAAATGACATTATATTAGAATACATATTAATATAGTGGAAATTATAAATAAAATAAAACTTACCGATCTGATGCTGGAAAATGATGATCTGTAAAGAATAGTTGAATTAGTATGCAGAAAAAATTCAGATGTCGCTTGTGTTCAAAAGAATTGTCAATGTCAATAGTTTCTCTCGATCACAAAACAATTGTGGAAATTTCTTCTTGCAATAATGATACAATATTAAGAAATGTCGCTAATGATCGCTTTGAAAAAAGTGATTTTCAAGTATGATTCCGAAGAATATACGTTTGAAAGGGAACTAGTAACTAACTACATGGGTATTTATATGTGATGCACGGCTAGGACTAATCAGGACCAGGACTCCACTAAAAGACCAGGACTAATCAGGAACTGATTGATTGATATAACCTAGCCCCTATGGGGCTGCAAAACCAACCTTTGATACTGATAATTACAGTACAACAGGACAATTTTTATTTTATTCATTCTTCTTCCTATCTTTTCTAACAAAGTACATAAAACAATATTTAAAAAAATGGAGCTAAGATTCAATACATAATTTTAACGGTGTTATAAAATAATTTATTTTACATAAGTATATACTCTTGTTCATAACATAATAATAATAATAATAATAATAATAATAATAATAATATAATAATATAATAATATAATAATATAATAATAATAATAAAGCGCCATTCCAAGTGAACAGTTTCTTGCAAACTACACCTCTGAATGGTTTTTCTACAGTTGCCATGGACATACAAACACAGAAACACACACGAACTATTATTTCAGAAAGTGTGCCTGTATTCTTTTTAAGTTTTTCAATTTATCATATCCCATTATCAATCTATTATGTTTTAGGGTTACATGATTGCTGTTCAGTTTTATCTGATGAGCTATAATCATTTTGGAATTTGATCGCCGCGGGTGTGACAATAGGTTTAATCCTACATGGTTTCATGCATGAATGAAAGTATACACGCACACACACAAATGACAATAATATGAAAAATTATGATGATGATGGATTTTAGTGGATCCAATAAAGGATGTGCGTTTGTCAACTGTTTGTATTATTTTACAGATCAATAAATTATAGCAAATATATAATCATATTACATAGCTAATTTTCTGTTTGTATTTTTGTACAGATCATTAAATTATATCAAATATATAATATTCATATTCATTGTCATTTATTCAATGTTCGCATGTTTTGAATGTAATTTTTAAGCTTATTTGTGGAGTTAGAATCGAAAAATAAAAAATAAAGCAATGCCTTGCTGCTTTTGTTGAAATCGGTATAATATAAATTTCTGTTGTATGTCCGTTCGTCCGTGCAAGATAGATAACCAATTTGTTCAGGGCAATGTTTTTCAATTTATCATATCCCATTATCAATCTATTATGTTTTAGGGTTACATGATTGCTGTTCAGTTTTATCTGATGAGCTATAATCATTTTGGAATTTGATCGCCGCGGGTGTGACAATAGGTTTAATCCTACATGGTTTCATGCATGAATGAAAGTATACACGCACACACACAAATGACAATAATATGAAAAATTATGATGATGATGGATTTTAGTGGATCCAATAAAGGATGTGCGTTTGTCAACTGTTTGTATTATTTTACAGATCAATAAATTATAGCAAATATATAATCATATTACATAGCTAATTTTCTGTTTGTATTTTTGTACAGATCATTAAATTATATCAAATATATAATATTCATATTCATTGTCATTTATTCAATGTTCGCATGTTTTGAATGTAAATTTTAAGCTTATTTGTGGAGTTAGAATCGAAAAATAAAAAATAAAGCAATGCCTTGCTGCTTTTGTTGAAATCGGTATAATATAAATTTCTGTTGTATGTCCGTTCGTCCGTGCAAGATAGATAACCAATTTGTTCAGGGCAATGTAAGATGCGCGTGTCAAGTCGCCGCTAAAAGTGTCGACTAAAGTTTTATAGTATATCATTATCTATGAAATTCTGTTTACAGGATAGTAACGTAATTTCATGGCCGCATGTTTGTAGTATTTATCAATCCATGTACATACAAACACACACACACGAAATATGTATGTATGTATTAAAGATATTTTTAAAAGGGCTTTTTGTTGATGATCAACCGTCTGCAGAGAACATTTTGAATGGACATTTTGTCTTTATCATTACGGGGTGGGGGGATTACGTTTGAAAAGACGGTAGAACAACAACATATGGTTAAGTTTAAAATTTTCTTGTTGCAATAGAGGACAATGGGTGATCTTTCTCATAAGACCAACTATTATCCACTCTCCTGGGAGCTCCTGCAGCTGGAAGATTCACGTCAGTTTTCGCGGTGATCACACGAACTGACCAAAAATGATTGGCAATCTTTATTTAAGCCCCCTGATTACACGGATAACAACAAAGTGGTTAAATAACCGTGTTCATAAATCAACTCGCACCAGATTTGTGCTGCCAAGAGAAACTATTGACCGACCGAAAACACAGTTTTTGGCTAATAACTCGGTCCCCAATGGGAATATTTCAATGGGGTTTGATGCTGTAATTCGTTCTAGAAAACAAAACATGAGACTGAAGTAGGCAGCAATTACAGATATTTTTAAAAGGGCTTTGTTTTGTTGATGATTAACCGTCTGCAGAGAACATTTTGAATGGACATTTTGTCTTTATCATTAGGGGGGGGGGGTGTAAAAAGACGGTAGAACAACAACATATGGTTAAAGGTGATCTTTCTCATAAGACGGCGCTGATTAACACAGTACTGGGCATTACAGTACCAAATCTGGTCTTACTTTTCTTTCTCTCATTTTGCTTCTTGTACTAATCCTAAACATACAGACAGAAAGACCGACAGACAGACATACATACATACTTTTAAGTTTGAAAAGAATAATTTAGAATAGTTTCTTGGTATACTTATGTATGTATGTATACATAAAAGCATACATACATACATACATACATACATACATACATACATACATACATACATACATACATACATACATACATGCATGCATGCATACATGCATGCATACATGCATGCATGCATACATACATGCATGCATACATGCATACATACATGCATGCATACATGCATGCATACATGCATGCATACATGCATGCATGCATGCATACATGCATGCATACATGCATGCATACATGCATGCATACATGCATGCATACATGCATGCATACATGCATGCATACATGCATGCATACATGCATGAATACATACATGCATACATACATACATACATACATACATACATACATACATACATACATACATACATACATACATACATACATACATAATTACATACATTCATACATACATTCATACATGCATATGCGTCTCTGCCTGCCCTGTCTGACGGTGTATGGCATGTCACCGTATTAACTAGGGCCTAGAAGGAAATTGGAATAAACCCAATGTCGCGCTTTGAAAAGATGGAAAAAAGATGAAAAGCTTTGAAAAGATGGACAGTACCATCCATTGAATAAAATAGTTTAAAGGTTTTTACATACATATAACTAGGAGGAAATTGGAATAAACCCAATGTCGCGCTTTGAAAAGATGGATAGTAACATCCATTGAATAAAATAGTTTAAAGGTTTTTACATACATATAACTACACAAATAAGTTTCAGTTTATATTATTATAATATGTACCATTTCAATGCAGTTCTGTATAGTGCCTCAGACAATATTTAATTCGCTTTAACAAATGACTCATTAGTATTTATAATTAGGGGTACTGCTCTATTCCAAAACGGCCTTTTCATCTCTTATTGTGCGAAACAATTGATATTTAAAATGTGATATTGTCCTTAAGATTGAAAATTAAAAAGTAACACATAATAATGAATAGATGCATACATTCATACATGCATGGATACATACATACATACATACATACATACATACATACATACATACATACATACATACATACATACATACATACATATTTACATACATATTTACATACATGCATACATTATTACATACATGCAAACATGCATACATGCATACATGCATACATACATACATACATACATACATACATACATACATACATACATTCATACATGCATATGCGTCTCTGCCTGCCCTGTCTGACGGTGTATGGCATGTCACCGTATTAACTAGGGCCTAGGAGGAAATTGGAATAAACCCAATGTCGCGCTTTGAAAAGATGGAAAAAAGATGAAAAGCTTTGAAAAGATGGACAGTACCATCCATTGAATAAAATAGTTTAACGGTTTTTACATACATATAACTAGGAGGAAATTGGAATAAACCCAATGTCGCGCTTTGAAAAGATGGATAGTAACATCCATTGAATAAAATAGTTTAAAGGTTTTTACATACATATAACTACACAAATAAGTTTCAGTTTTTAACAAAAAAAATATATATTAATAAACAAAATCTAAGTGTATGTTAGTACAAGAAGCAAAATGAGCGAAAGAAAAGGAAGAAGGGAAAAGAGCGTGTTAATGATGTCATCTCAAACAAGGTCAGATTTGGTACTGTAATGACCAGTACAGATTTACAACTTTGTTCTATATCACTCCTACAAGCATACATTCATACATGCATACATTAATACATGAATACATGCATACATTCATACATGCATGGATACATACATACATACATACATACATACATACATACATACATACATACATACATACATACATACATACATACCTACATACTTACATACATACATTCATAATTACATACATTCATACATAGATTCATACATGCATATGCGTCTCTGCCTGCCCTGTCTGACGGTGTATGGCATGTCACCGTATTAACTAGGGCCTAGGAGGAAATTGGAATAAACCCAATGTCGCGCTTTGAAAAGATGGATAGTACCATCCGTCTGCTCTCTCTCGCAGATGAACGGACGATCCGATTTTCATGTAGTTTTCACCGTCAGATCCGTCACTGCCTGCCCTGTTTGACGGTGTATGGCATGTCACCGTATTGACTAGGGTATATGAAAAATGTGGAATAAACCCAATGTCGCGCTTTAAAAAGATGGATAGTACCATTCGTCTCCTGCCTCGCGCAGAAGAAGGGACGATCCGATTTTCATCGGGTTTTCACCGTCAGATGCGTAACTCCCTGCCCTGTCTGAAGTTGTATGGCATGTCACCCTATTGACTAGGGCCTAGGAGAAAATTGGGATAAACCCAATGTCGCGCATCCCTGCCCTGTCTGAAGTTGTATGGCATGTCACCCTATTGACTAGGGCCTAGGAGAAAATTTGGATAAACCCAATGTCGCGCTTTGAAAATTATACAACTACGTACCCTTGTACCTAATGTATGACATATATCGATGATATTACTATAGATTTCAAGTATGCAACATTATATAATACTTGTAGCTACCCTATTTATTAAATATTGTTCAGTCAGTCCGATAACCGTAACCCTAGCATGTTTTATCCATGTGTAACTAATTTATACAAATCGCATACCACCATCTATTTTCACAAATTGAATATCAATCTATAGGATTCTCAACATTCTAAATCCATCTGTGACAATAGAAATGATAAAAATGCATATTAACAAAAATCTATATCTTTGAATCCAATATCACTTAGTGGTCTTACAGAAAACAACAAAATCAATAATTACTATAATTATTCAACTTCAACCGAGTTTTTAAAAATAAGATATTTGTTCCTATGTTTTCGATATTGATAAAAACATTGGCTTAATTAATTTTTATTAAAACTTTGAATAAAATAGTTTAAAGGTTTTTACATACATACATACATATGGTATTCATCATTATTTCTCTGTAATAATGAGAAGGAATCAACACAAAGTCACTATTAACTAATACCTAATATATGTAACTTTATTTTATAACCGATTTCAACAAATGTAGCAAGGACATACACACACACACACATACACACACACACACATACATACATACATACATACATACATACATACATACATACATACATACATACAGACATACAGACAGACAGACAGATAGACAGAGAGACATGTAGTTTTCACCGTCAGATGCGTCACTGCCTGCCCTGTCTGACGGTGTATGGCATGTCACCGTATTGACTAGGGCCTAGGGGAAAATTGGGATAAACCCAATGTCGCGCATTGAAAATTATACAACTACGTACCCTTGTAACTAATGTATGATATATATCGATGATATTACTTTAGATTTCAAATATGCAACAGTATATAATACTTGTATCTACCCTATTTATTAAATATTGTTTTGTCAGTCCGATATCAGTAACCCTAACATGTTTTATCTATGTGTAACTAATTTATACAAATCGCATACCTAACCCTAACCCTAACCCTAACCCTAACCCTAACCCTACCTGTATAACTAATTTATACAAATCGCATACCACCATCTATTTTTAAAAATAAGATATTTGTTCCTATGTTTTCGATATGGATAAAAACATTGGCTTAATTAATTTTTATTAAAACTTTAATTAAAAAAGTTTAAATGTTATAGTGAGTCTCCCTAAGTACAACTCACGGTTGTTTATTGAAAATTTTCTTTCTAATTCTATTATAACTACACAAATAAGTTTCAGTTTTTAACAAAAAAAATATATATTAATAAACAAAATCTAAATGTATGTTAGTACAAGAAGCAAAATGAGCGAAAGAAAAGGAAGAAGGGAAAAGAGCGTGTTAATGATGTCATCTCAAACAAGGTCAGATTTGGAACTGTAATGACCAGTACAGATTTACAACTTTGTTCTATATCACTCCTACATGCATACATTCATACATGCATACATTAATACATGAATACATGCATACATTCATACATGCATGGTTACATACATACATACATACATACATACATACATACATACATACATACATACATACATACATACATACATACATACATACATACATACATTCATAATTACATACATTCATACATAGATTCATACATGCATATGCGTCTCTGCCTGCCCTGTCTGACGGTGTATGGCATGTCACCGTATTAACTAGGGCCTAGGAGGAAATTGGAATAAACCCAATGTCGCGCTTTAAAAATATGGATAGTACCATTCGTCTCCTGCCTCGCGCAGAAGAAGGGACGATCCGATTTTCATCGGGTTTTCACCGTCAGATGCGTAACTCCCTGCCCTGTCTGAAGTTGTATGGCATGTCACCCTATTGACTAGGGCCTAGGAGAAAATTGGGATAAACCCAATGTCGCGCATCCCTGCCCTGTCTGAAGTTGTATGGCATGTCACCCTATTGACTAGGGCCTAGGAGAAAATTGGGATAAACCCAATGTCGCGCTTTGAAAATTATACAACTACGTACCCTTGTACCTAATGTATGACATATATCGATGATATTACTATAGATTTCAAGTATGCAACATTATATAATACTTGTGGCTACCCTATTTATTAAATATTGTTTTGTCAGTCCGATAACCGTAACCCTAACATGTTTTATCCATGTGTATCTAATTTATACAAATCGCATACCACCATCTATTTTCACAAATTGAATATCAATCTATAGGATTTTCAACATTCTAAATCCATCTGTGACAATAGAAATGATTAAAATGCATATTAACAAAAATCTATATCTTTGAATCCAATATCACTTAGTGGTCTTACAGAAAACAACAAAATCAATAATTACTATAATTATTCAACTTCAACCGAGTTTTTAAAAATAAGATATTTGTTCCTATGTTTTCGATATTGATAAAAACATTGGCTTAATTAATTTTTATTAAAACTTTGAATAAAATAGTTTAAAGGTTTTTACATACATACATACATATGGTATTCATCATTATTTCTCTGTAATAATGAGAAGGAATCAACACAAAGTCACTATTAACTAATACCTAATATATGTAACTTTATTTTATAACCGATTTCAACAAATGTAGCAAGGACATACACACACACACACATACACACATACATACATACATACATACATACATACATACATACATACATACAGACAGACAGACAGACAGACAGACAGACATTTAGACAGAGAGACATGTAGTTTTTACCGTCAGATGCGTCACTGCCTGCCCTGTCTGACGGTGTATGGCATGTCACCGTATTGACTAGGGCCTAGGGGAAAATTGGGATAAACCCAATGTCGCGCATTGAAAATTATACAACTACGTACCCTTTTAACTAATGTATGATATATATCGATGATATTACTTTAGATTTCAAATATGCAACAGTATATAATACTTGTATCTACCCTATTTATTAAATATTGTATTGTCAGTCCGATATCAGTAACCCTAACATGTTTTATCTATGTGTAACTAATTTATACAAATCGCATACCACCATCTATTTTTAAAAATAAGATACTTGTTCCTATGTTTTCGATATGGATAAAAACATTGGCTTAATTAATTTTTATTAAAACTTTAATTAAAAAAGTTTAAATGTTATAGTGAGTCTCCCTAAGTACAACTCACGGTTGTTTATTGAAAATTTTCTGTCTAATTCTATTATAACTACACAAATAAGTTTCAGTTTGTAACAAAAAAAATATATATTAATAAACAAAATCTAAATGTATGTTAGTACAAGAAGCAAAATGAGCGAAAGAAAAGGAAGAAGGGAAAAGAGCGTGTTAATGATGTCATCTCAAACAAGGTCAGATTTGGAACTGTAATGACCAGTACAGATTTACAACTTTGTTCTATATCACTCCTACATGCATACATTCATACATGCATACATTAATACATGAATAAATGCATACATTCATACATGCATGGATACATAGATACATAGATACATACATACATACATACATACATACATACATACATACATACATACCTACATACATACATACATACATTCATAATTACATACATTCATACATAGATTCATACATGCATATGCGTCTCTGCCTGCCCTGTCTGACGGTGTATGGCATGTCACCGTATTAACTAGGGCCTAGGAGGAAATTGGAATAAACCCAATGTCGCGCTTTGAAAAGATGGATAGTACCATCCGTCTGCTCTCTCTCGCAGATGAACGGACGATCCGATTTTCATGTAGTTTTCACCGTCAGATCCGTCACTGCCTGCCCTGTTTGACGGTGTATGGCATGTCACCGTATTGACTAGGGTATATGAAAAATGTGGAATAAACCCAATGTCGCGCTTTAAAAGGATGGATAGTACCATTCGTCTCCTGCCTCGCGCAGAAGAAGGGACGATCCGATTTTCATCGGGTTTTCACCGTCAGATGTGTAACTCCCTGCCCTGTCTGAAGTTGTATGGCATGTCACCCTATTGACTAGGGCCTAGGAGAAAATTGGGATAAACCCAATGTCGCGCCCCCCTGCCCTGTCTGAAGTTGTATGGCATGTCACCCTATTGACTAGGGCCTAGGAGAAAATTGGGATAAACCCAATGTCGCGCTTTGAAAATTATACAACTACGTACCCTTGTACCTAATGTATGACATATATCGATGATATTACTATAGATTTCAAGTATGCAACATTATATAATACTTGTAGCTACCCTATTTATTAAATATTGTTCAGTCAGTCCGATAACCGTAACCCTAACATGTTTTATACATGTGTAACTAATTTATACAAATCGCATACCACCATCTATTTTCACAAATTGAATATCAATCTATAGGATTCTCAACATTCTAAATCCATCTGTGACAATAGAAATGATTAAAATGCATATTAACAAAAATCTATATCTTTGAATCCAATATCACTTAGTGGTCTTACAGAAAACAACAAAATCAATAATTACTATAATTATTCAACTTCAACCGAGTTTTTAAAAATAAGATATTTGTTCCTATGTTTTCGATATTGATAAAAACATTGGCTTAATTAATTTTTATTAAAACTTTGAATAAAAAAGTTTAAAGGTTTTTACATACATACATACATATGGTATTCATCATTATTTCTCTGTAATAATGAGAAGGAATCAACACAAAGTCACTATTAACTAATACCTAATATATGTAACTTTAATTTATAACCGATTTCAACAAATGTAGCAAGGACATACACACACACACACACATACACACACACACATACATACATACATACATACATACATACATACATACATACATACATACATACATACATACATACATACATAAATACATACATACATACATACATACATACATACATACATACATACAGACAGACAGACAGACAGACAGACAGATAGACAGAGAGACATGTAGTTTTCAACGTCAGATGCGTCACTGCCTGCCCTGTCTGACGGTGTATGGCATGTCACCGTATTGACTAGGGCCTAGGGGAAAATTGGGATAAACCCAATGTCGCGCATTGAAAATTATACAACTACGTACCCTTGTAACTAATGTATGATATATATCGATGATATTACTTTAGATTTCAAATATGCAACAGTATATAATACTTGTATCTACCCTATTTATTAAATATTGTTTTGTCAGTCCGATATCAGTAACCCTAACATGTTTTATCTATGTGTAACTAATTTATACAAATCGCATACCACCATCTATTTTTAAAAATAAGATATTTGTTCCTATGTTTTCGATATGGATAAAAACATTGGCTTAATTAATTTTTATTAAAACTTTAATTAAAAAAGTTTAAATGTTATAGTGAGTCTCCCTAAGTACAACTCACGGTTGTTTATTGAAAATTTTATGTCTAATTCTATTATAACTACACAAATAAGTTTCAGTTTTTAACAAAAAAAATATATATTAATAAACAAAATCTAAATGTATGTTAGTACAAGAAGCAAAATGAGCGAAAGAAAAGGAAGAAGGGAAAAGAGCGTGTTAATGATGTCATCTCAAACAAGGTCAGATTTGGTACTGTAATGACCAGTACAGATTTACAACTTTGTTCTATATCACTCCTACAAGCATACATTCATACATGCATACATTAATACATGAATACATGCATACATTCATACATGCATGGATACATAGATACATACATACATACATACATACATACATACATACATACATACATACATTCATAATTACATACATTCATACATAGATTCATACATGCATATGCGTCTCTGCCTGCCCTGTCTGACGGTGTATGGCATGTCACCGTATTAACTAGGGCCTAGGAGGAAATTGGAATAAACCCAATGTCGCGCTTTGAAAAGATGGATAGTACCATCCGTCTGCTCTCTCTCGCAGATGAACGGACGATCCGATTTTCATGTAGTTTTCACTGTCAGATCCGTCACTGCCTGCCCTGTTTGACGGTGTATGGCATGTCACCGTATTGACTAGGGTATATGAAAAATGTGGAATAAACCCAATGTCGCGCTTTAAAAAGATGGATAGTACCATTCGTCTCCTGCCTCGCGCAGAAGAAGGGACGATCCGATTTTCATCGGGTTTTCACCGTCAGATGCGTAACTCCCTGCCCTGTCTGAAGTTGTATGGCATGTCACCCTATTGACTAGGGCCTAGGAGAAAATTGGGATAAACCCAATGTCGCGCATCCCTGCCCTGTCTGAAGTTGTATGGCATGTCACCCTATTGACTAGGGCCTAGGAGAAAATTGGGATAAACCCAATGTCGCGCTTTGAAAATTATACAACTACGTACCCTTGTACCTAATGTATGACATATATCGATGATATTACTATAGATTTCAAGTATGCAACATTATATAATACTTGTAGCTACCCTATTTATTAAATATTGTTTTGTCAGTCCGATAACCGTAACCCTAACATGTTTTATCCATGTGTAACTAATTTATACAAATCGCATACCACCATCTATTTTCACAAATTGAATATCAATCTATAGGATTTTCAACATTCTAAATCCATCTGTGACAATAGAAATGATTAAAATGCATATTAACAAAAATCTATATCTTTGAATCCAATATCACTTAGTGGTCTTACAGAAAACAACAAAATCAATAATTACTATAATTATTCAACTTCAACCGAGTTTTTAAAAATAAGATATTTGTTCCTATGTTTTCGATATTGATAAAAACATTGGCTTAATTAATTTTTATTAAAACTTTGAATAAAATAGTTTAAAGGTTTTTACATACATACATACATATGGTATTCATCATTATTTCTCTGTAATAATGAGAAGGAATCAACACAAAGTCACTATTAACTAATACCTAATATATGTAACTTTATTTTATAACCGATTTCAACAAATGTAGCAAGGACATACACACACACACACATACACACATACATACATACATACATACATACATACATACATACATACATACATACAGACAGACAGACAGACAGACAGACAGATAGACAGAGAGACATGTAGTTTTTACCGTCAGATGCGTCACTGCCTGCCCTGTCTGACGGTGTATGGCATGTCACCGTATTGACTAGGGCCTAGGGGAAAATTGGGATAAACCCAATGTCGCGCATTGAAAATTATACAACTACGTACCCTTTTAACTAATGTATGATATATATCGATGATATTACTTTAGATTTCAAATATGCAACAGTATATAATACTTGTATCTACCCTATTTATTAAATATTGTTTTGTCAGTCCGATATCAGTAACCCTAACATGTTTTATCTATGTGTAACTAATTTATACAAATCGCATACCACCATCTATTTTTAAAAATAAGATACTTGTTCCTATGTTTTCGATATGGATAAAAACATTGGCTTAATTAATTTTTATTAAAACTTTAATTAAAAAAGTTTAAATGTTATAGTGAGTCTCCCTAAGTACAACTCACGGTTGTTTATTGAAAATTTTCTGTCTAATTCTATTATAACTACACAAATAAGTTTCAGTTTGTAACAAAAAAAAATATATATTAATAAACAAAATCTAAATGTATGTTAGTACAAGAAGCAAAATGAGCGAAAGAAAAGGAAGAAGGGAAAAGAGCGTGTTAATGATGTCATCTCAAACAAGGTCAGATTTGGAACTGTAATGACCAGTACAGATTTACAACTTTGTTCTATATCACTCCTACATGCATACATTCATACATGCATACATTAATACATGAATAAATGCATACATTCATACATGCATGGATACATAGATACATACATACATACATACATACATACATACATACATACATACATACATACATACATACATACATACCTACATACATACATACATACATTCATAATTACATACATTCATACATAGATTCATACATGCATATGCGTCTCTGCCTGCCCTGTCTGACGGTGTATGGCATGTCACCGTATTAACTAGGGCCTAGGAGGAAATTGGAATAAACCCAATGTCGCGCTTTGAAAAGATGGATAGTACCATCCGTCTGCTCTCTCTCGCAGATGAACGGACGATCCGATTTTCATGTAGTTTTCACCGTCAGATCCGTCACTGCCTGCCCTGTTTGACGGTGTATGGCATGTCACCGTATTGACTAGGGTATATGAAAAATGTGGAATAAACCCAATGTCGCGCTTTAAAAGGATGGATAGTACCATTCGTCTCCTGCCTCGCGCAGAAGAAGGGACGATCCGATTTTCATCGGGTTTTCACCGTCAGATGTGTAACTCCCTGCCCTGTCTGAAGTTGTATGGCATGTCACCCTATTGACTAGGGCCTAGGAGAAAATTGGGATAAACCCAATGTCGCGCCCCCCTGCCCTGTCTGAAGTTGTATGGCATGTCACCCTATTGACTAGGGCCTAGGAGAAAATTGGGATAAACCCAATGTCGCGCTTTGAAAATTATACAACTACGTACCCTTGTACCTAATGTATGACATATATCGATGATATTACTATAGATTTCAAGTATGCAACATTATATAATACTTGTAGCTACCCTATTTATTAAATATTGTTCAGTCAGTCCGATAACCGTAACCCTAACATGTTTTATCCATGTGTAACTAATTTATACAAATCGCATACCACCATCTATTTTCACAAATTGAATATCAATCTATAGGATTCTCAACATTCTAAATCCATCTGTGACAATAGAAATGATTAAAATGCATATTAACAAAAATCTATATCTTTGAATCCAATATCACTTAGTGGTCTTACAGAAAACAACAAAATCAATAATTACTATAATTATTCAACTTCAACCGAGTTTTTAAAAATAAGATATTTGTTCCTATGTTTTCGATATTGATAAAAACATTGGCTTAATTAATTTTTATTAAAACTTTGAATAAAAAAGTTTAAAGGTTTTTACATACATACATACATATGGTATTCATCATTATTTCTCTGTAATAATGAGAAGGAATCAACACAAAGTCACTATTAACTAATACCTAATATATGTAACTTTATTTTATAACCGATTTCAACAAATGTAGCAAGGACATACACACACACACACACATACACACACACACACATACATACATACATACATACATACATACATACATACATACATACATACATAAATACATACATACATACATACATACATACATACATACATACATACATACATACAGACAGACAGACAGACAGACAGACAGACAGATAGACAGAGAGACATGTAGTTTTCAACGTCAGATGCGTCACTGCCTGCCCTGTCTGACGGTGTATGGCATGTCACCGTATTGACTAGGGCCTAGGGGAAAATTGGGATAAACCCAATGTCGCGCATTGAAAATTATACAACTACGTACCCTTGTAACTAATGTATGATATATATCGATGATATTACTTTAGATTTCAAATATGCAACAGTATATAATACTTGTATCTACCCTATTTATTAAATATTGTTTTGTCAGTCCGATATCAGTAACCCTAACATGTTTTATCTATGTGTAACTAATTTATACAAATCGCATACCACCATCTATTTTTAAAAATAAGATATTTGTTCCTATGTTTTCGATATGGATAAAAACATTGGCTTAATTAATTTTTATTAAAACTTTAATTAAAAAAGTTTAAATGTTATAGTGAGTCTCCCTAAGTACAACTCACGGTTGTTTATTGAAAATTTTATGTCTAATTCTATTATAACTACACAAATAAGTTTCAGTTTTTAACAAAAAAAATATATATTAATAAACAAAATCTAAATGTATGTTAGTACAAGAAGCAAAATGAGCGAAAGAAAAGGAAGAAGGGAAAAGAGCGTGTTAATGATGTCATCTCAAACAAGGTCAGATTTGGTACTGTAATGACCAGTACAGATTTACAACTTTGTTCTATATCACTCCTACAAGCATACATTCATACATGCATACATTAATACATGAATACATGCATACATTCATACATGCATGGATACATAGATACATACATACATACATACATACATACATACATACATACATACATACATACATACATACATTCATAATTACATACATTCATACATAGATTCATACATGCATATGCGTCTCTGCCTGCCCTGTCTGACGGTGTATGGCATGTCACCGTATTAACTAGGGCCTAGGAGGAAATTGGAATAAACCCAATGTCGCGCTTTGAAAAGATGGATAGTACCATCCGTCTGCTCTCTCTCGCAGATGAACGGACGATCCGATTTTCATGTAGTTTTCACCGTCAGATCCGTCACTGCCTGCCCTGTTTGACGGTGTATGGCATGTCACCGTATTGACTAGGGTATATGAAAAATGTGGAATAAACCCAATGTCGCGCTTTAAAAAGATGGATAGTACCATTCGTCTCCTGCCTCGCGCAGAAGAAGGGACGATCCGATTTTCATCGGGTTTTCACCGTCAGATGCGTAACTCCCTGCCCTGTCTGAAGTTGTATGGCATGTCACCCTATTGACTAGGGCCTAGGAGAAAATTGGGATAAACCCAATGTCGCGCATCCCTGCCCTGTCTGAAGTTGTATGGCATGTCACCCTATTGACTAGGGCCTAGGAGAAAATTGGGATAAACCCAATGTCGCGCTTTGAAAATTATACAACTACGTACCCTTGTACCTAATGTATGACATATATCGATGATATTACTATAGATTTCAAGTATGCAACATTATATAATACTTGTAGCTACCCTATTTATTAAATATTGTTTTGTCAGTCCGATAACCGTAACCCTAACATGTTTTATCCATGTGTAACTAATTTATACAAATCGCATACCACCATCTATTTTCACAAATTGAATATCAATCTATAGGATTTTCAACATTCTAAATCCATCTGTGACAATAGAAATGATTAAAATGCATATTAACAAAAATCTATATCTTTGAATCCAATATCACTTAGTGGTCTTACAGAAAACAACAAAATCAATAATTACTATAATTATTCAACTTCAACCGAGTTTTTAAAAATAAGATATTTGTTCCTATGTTTTCGATATTGATAAAAACATTGGCTTAATTAATTTTTATTAAAACTTTCAATAAAAAAGTTTAAAGGTTTTTACATACATACATACATATGGTATTCATCATTATTTCTCTGTAATAATGAGAAGGAATCAACACAAAGTCACTATTAACTAATACCTAATATATGTAACTTTATTTTATAACCGATTTCAACAAATGTAGCAAGGACATACACACACACACACACACATACACACACTCACACATACATACATACATACATACATACATACATACATACATACATACATACATACATACATAAATACATACATACATACATACATACATACATACATACAGACAGACAGACAGACAGACAGACAGATAGACAGAGAGACATGTAGTTTTCACCGTCAGATGCGTCACTGCCTGCCCTGTCTGACGGTGTATGGCATGTCACCGTATTGACTAGGGCCTAGGGGAAAATTGGGATAAACCCAATGTCGCGCATTGAAAATTATACAACTACGTACCCTTGTAACTAATGTATGATATATATCGATGATATTACTTTAGATTTCAAATATGCAACAGTATATAATACTTGTATCTACCCTATTTATTAAATATTGTTTTGTCAGTCCGATATCAGTAACCCTAACATGTTTTATCTATGTGTAACTAATTTATACAAATCGCATACCACCATCTATTTTTAAAAATAAGATATTTGTTCCTATGTTTTCGATATGGATAAAAACATTGGCTTAATTAATTTTTATTAAAACTTTAATTAAAAAAGTTTAAATGTTATAGTGAGTCTCCCTAAGTACAACTCACGGTTGTTTATTGAAAATTTTATGTCTAATTCTATTATAACTACACAAATAAGTTTCAGTTTTTAACAAAAAAAATATATATTAATAAACAAAATCTAAATGTATGTTAGTACAAGAATCAAAACGAGCGAAAGAAAAGGAAGAAGGGAAAAGAGCGTGTTAATGATGTCATCTCAAACAAGGTCAGATTTGGTACTGTAATGACCAGTACAGATTTACAACTTTGTTCTATATCACTCCTACAAGCATACATTCATACATGCATACATTAATACATGAATACATGCATACATTCATACATGCATGGATACATAGATACATACATACATACATACATACATACATACATACATACATACATACATACATACATACATACATTCATAATTACATACATTCATACATAGATTCATACATGCATATGCGTCTCTGCCTGCCCTGTCTGACGGTGTATGGCATGTCACCGTATTAACTAGGGCCTAGGAGGAAATTGGAATAAACCCAATGTCGCGCTTTGAAAAGATGGATAGTACCATCCGTCTGCTCTCTCTCGCAGATGAACGGACGATCCGATTTTCATGTAGTTTTCACCGTCAGATCCGTCACTGCCTGCCCTGTTTGACGGTGTATGGCATGTCACCGTATTGACTTGGGTATATGAAAAATGTGGAATAAACCCAATGTCGCGCTTTAAAAAGATGGATAGTACCATTCGTCTCCTGCCTCGCGCAGAAGAAGGGACGATCCGATTTTCATCGGGTTTTCACCGTCAGATGCGTAACTCCCTGCCCTGTCTGAAGTTGTATGGCATGTCACCCTATTGACTAGGGCCTAGGAGAAAATTGGGATAAACCCAATGTCGCGCATCCCTGCCCTGTCTGAAGTTGTATGGCATGTCACCCTATTGACTAGGGCCTAGGAGAAAATTGGGATAAACCCAATGTCGCGCTTTGAAAATTATACAACTACGTACCCTTGTACCTAATGTATGACATATATCGATGATATTACTATAGATTTCAAGTATGCAACATTATATAATACTTGTATCTACCCTATTTATTAAATATTGTTTTGTCAGTCCGATAACCGTAACCCTAACATGTTTTATCCATGTGTAACTAATTTATACAAATCGCATACCACCATCTATTTTCACAAATTGAATATCAATCTATAGGATTCTCAACATTCTAAATCCATCTGTGACAATAGAAATGATTAAAATGCATATTAACAAAAATCTATATCTTTGAATCCAATATCACTTAGTGGTCTTACAGAAAACAACAAAATCAATAATTACTATAATTATTCAACTTCAACCGAGTTTTTAAAAATAAGATATTTGTTCCTATGTTTTCGATATTGATAAAAACATTGGCTTAATTAATTTTTATTAAAACTTTGAATAAAATAGTTTAAAGTTTTTTACATACATACATACATATGGTATTCATCATTATTTCTCTGTAATAATGAGAAGGAATCAACACAAAGTCACTATTAACTAATACCTAATATATGTAACTTTATTTTATAACCGATTTCAACAAATGTAGCAAGGACATACACACACACACACACACACACACACACACACATACATACATACATACATACATACATACATACATACATACATACATACATACATACATACATACATAAATACATACATACATACATACATACATACATACATACATACATACATACAGACAGACAGACAGACAGACAGACAGATAGACAGAGAGACATGTAGTTTTCACCGTCAGATGCGTCACTGCCTGCCCTGTCTGACGGTGTATGGCATGTCACCGTATTGACTAGGGCCTAGGGGAAAATTGGGATAAACCCAATGTCGCGCATTGAAAATTATACAACTACGTACCCTTGTAACTAATGTATGATATATATCGATGATATTACTTTAGATTTCAAATATGCAACAGTATATAATACTTGTATCTACCCTATTTATTAAATATTGTTTTGTCAGTCCGATATCAGTCCGATATCAGTAACCCTAACATGTTTTATCTATGTGTAACTAATTTATACAAATCGCATACCACCATCTATTTTTAAAAATAAGATATTTGTTCCTATGTTTTCGATATGGATAAAAACATTGGCTTAATTAATTTTTATTAAAACTTTAATTAAAAAAGTTTAAATGTTATAGTGAGTCTCCCTAAGTACAACTCACAGTTGTTTATTGAAAATTTTCTGTCTAATTCTATTATAACTACACAAATAAGTTTCAATTTTTAACCCAAAAAATATATATTAATAAACAAAATCTAAATGTATGTTAGTACAAGAAGCAAAATGAGCGAAAGAAAAGGAAGAAGGGAAAAGAGCGTGTTAATGATGTCATCTCAAACAAGGTCAGATTTGGTACTGTAATGACCAGTACAGATTTACAACTTTGTTCTATATCACTCCTACATGCATACATTCATACATGCATACATTAATACATGAATACATGCATACATTCATACATGCATGGATACATACATACATACATACATACATACATACATACATACATACATACATACATACATACATACCTACATACATACATTCATAATTACATACATTCATACATAGATTCATACATGCATATGCGTCTCTGCCTGCCCTGTCTGACGGTGTATGGCATGTCACCGTATTAACTAGGGCCTAGATGTTAGATTTGCAGTAATGCACAGTACTGATTTACAACTTTCATCGCTGAGAGGCGTAACCAATCAATTTTGTACGAACAAAGTCTTATCCAGATAGGTGGTTGTATAACATCAGAACCTAGCCAGCTAGGTCCCAAAGTACGCCATTAAGGTAACTTAGGTAACAAACATATTTCGTTTTGCTTCCATTCAGTTAGAACAACAGCCACATTAGATACCACAGATAAGCAGACCCCTGAAAAAAGAATACGGATCAGAGAGGACTATAGAAGTTTCATAGAAATCATGCAAAACAACGAGGAGGATTTGATTAACCCAGAATCAGATGCAATCAATGAAATACTACCGAAGGCTGAAGTTGTCAAGTTTCAGCCCGTAGAATTTGCAGAGAAATTGATCACATTTCTGGGAGAGCCGAGCACAAGTTCACAAGGAACAAGGATATCGTCAGAAGGATGGCAGAAACTTGGAGTATCTGTACAACCATTATTTTGAAAATCTCCTGCATTTCATTGTATGTTTGGGTCATTTGAAAGAGAAAGAGAAGCTACACCTCAGAAAGAGCCCCTACATTTAAAGGGGAAGGAGAAGGATAATAAAGAGACTGCTCCTAGACAGTTGCAAAGTTTAGGAGAGGAGGAAAAGAATGAGGCCACAACAGTTGAAGTTGATAGAATACACAGGATCTTGCTTCAGCAATATGCAGAATATAAATAGAGGCCACTATCCTTTATTGAATTTGTGATAAACCCCCACTCATTTGGACAGACAATCGAGAACATTTTTCATGTGTCCTTTCTTGTGAGGGATGGCCATGTTAGTATATACTTGGATGATGATGGATTACCAGTAATAGAACCAGTTATGGATCAGGAGGAAGGTAGAGGTAAAGAAAATCTAAAGAGGAAACAGACAGCTGTAACCTTGACACCTCAGGAATGGGCGGATATTGTCAAAGTATTCAAAATTGAGGAGCCGACAATACCAGCAAGGACAAGTAATGCTCAATCCCAAAACTGTAATAGTGATTTCTTGTGAGTCATTTTGTAGCATTATACATTTTTTATAGTAGTGTAGTATTTGATATATCCTATTAAGTTCATTTTAAGTTCAAAAACCAATATATTAAATGTATGCCAAATGTTGTTGAAGAGATGTGTTTGCTATGTTATGGATCAGGAGGAAGGTAGAGGTAAAGAAAATCTAAAGAGGAGGCAGACAGCTGTAACCTTGACACCTCAGGAATGGGCGGATATTGTCAAAGTATTCAAAATTGAGGAGCAGACAATACCAGCTAGGACAAGTAATGCTAAATCCCAAAACTGTAATATTGATTTCTTGTGAGTCATTTTGTAGCATAATAGTAGTGTAGTATTTGATATATCATATTAAGTTCATTTTAAGTTCAAAAACCAATATATTAAATTTATGCCAAATGTTCTTGAAGAGATGTGTTTTCTGTGTAATTTTGCCTGAATAAAAAAACTGTAAATTCCAAATGTTTTTGTGACATTGTATGTTATATAATAATTTTCCAATAACATAGCGAATTACATACATACATACATACATACATACATACATACATACATACATACATACATACATACATACATACATCCATACATAACATACATACATAAGTATACCAAGAAACTATTCTAAATTATTCATTTCAAAACTTAATTGTATGTATGTTTGTCTGTCTGTCGGTCTGTCTGTCTGTCTGTATGTTTAGGATTAGTACAAGAAGCAAAATGAGTGAAATAAAAGTAAGACAAGATTTGGTACTGTAATGCCAAGTACTGATTTACAACTTTTTGCTAAACATCACCTCTTCGGCCGATCCTACTCATCAAGCCTGCCAATAACATATGGTCCGATGGTGTAATCAGCGTGAATAAACTAACAATAATCTTCCAGCTGAGGAGAGGTGATACAGGTTCAAAATCAAATATTTTCGTCCATGCAGGATTGAAAACCAATTTTAGCAGGGCAATGTAAGATGGGCGCGAAAAAGGTCAAATGTATGTTTATTCCTAAATATACATACATACATAAATACAGACAGACAGACTTTTAAATTTGAAAAGAATAATTTAGATTAGTTTCTTGGTATACTATTATTTTTAACTGTTTTAAGTTATTCATATAGAGCCTGTTAATGATGTCATCTCAACAAGAGAAGAAACAACGCCGTTCTTATAGCAAGTGTACATTTAAAATATAGACGTTTGCATCGATTTATACATATATATTAGATATTAGTTAACAGTGATCGAACCAGGCAATGATAAAAATTATGTGTTACTTTTTATTTTCAATCTTAAGGACAATATGACATTTTAAATATCAATTTTTTCCCACAATAACAAATGAAAAGGCCGTTTTTGAATAAAGCAGTACCACTAGATTATATATGCGACATCACTAAAAGGTAATCCAAACACAATGCTAGATCCACCCCAGCTGGAAAGCTCCGTTCTGACCAGGGTCCCGCCTTGGAAAGCTATTATATAATGCCTGTATATCCGCTCGTCTCGGCGAGCCCGTGAATTTCTCGCACTCACCGGCAGAATTATGGTCGAAACAATTACGTAATGGATAAGCTAACACATTATAGTGAAAAAAGATCAATGTCTATAACTCATTTCATGTTATTCTTTATAACCGATTTCAACAAATGCAGCAAATACAGACAGACAGACAGACAGACAGACAAACTTACACCCCACCCCCCATAATGATGAAGACAAAATGTACGTTCAAAATGTTCTCTATGGAAACCTATTATTACCCAGCGCCGTATTTCTTGGCTTCGTCTCGGGGAGTCTGTGCATATCCTGGTAGCTCACTCACCGACAGATTTATGGTCGAAACAATTACGTAATGAATAAGCTAACACATTATAGTAAAATACAATCATACATACATACATACATACATACATACATACATACATACATACATACATACATACATACATACATACATACATACATACATACATACCTACCTAACCGATTTTCATGGGGTTTTCACCGTCAGATGCGTCTCTGCCTGCCCTATCTGACGATGTATAGCATGTTACCATATTGACTAGGGCCTTGGAGAAAATGATGTCATCTCAACAAGAGAAGAAACAACGCCGTTCTTATAGCAAGTGTACATTTAAAATATAGACGTTTGCATCGATTTATACATATATATTAGATATTAGTTAATAGTGATCGAACCAGGCAATGATAAAAATTATGTGTTACTTTTTTATTTTCAATCTTAAGGACAATATGACATTTTAAATATCAATTTTTTCCCACAATAACAAATGAAAAGGCCGTTTTTGAATAAAGCAGTACCACTAATTATAAACACTAATGAGTCATTTGTTAAACTGAATTAAATGTTGTCTAATGCACTTTACATAACTGCATTTAAATGGTACATAATATAATAGGGTTGAATTTAAAATTGATTCAAAATGTACACTATACTGGCATTACGTGGGCTTCTTTGAACAAAGCTACATTATGGATTATTTTGGCTCATGTGTAAATCAAAATCAGAGAATACAAAGCTTTAATCGACCGTAACAAAGCTTTCCCATAGGGGATTCTTAGGGCTGATTTTGGCCGCAGACATACATACATACATACATACATACATACATACATACATACATACATACATACATACATACATACATACATACATACATAAATACATACATACATACATACATAAATACATACATACATACATACATACATACATACATACATACATACATACATACATACATACATACATACATACATACATACATACATACATACATACATACATAAGTATACCAAGAAACTATTCTAAATTATTCATTTCAAAACTTAAATGTATGTATGTTTGTCTGTCTGTCGGTCTGTCTGTCGGTCTGTATGTTTAGGATTAGTACAAGAAGCAAAATGAGAGAAAGAAAAGTAAGACAAGATTTGGTACTGTAATGCCAAGTACTGATTTACAACTTTTTGCTAAACATCACCTCTTCGGCCGATCCTAATCATCAAGCCTGCCAATAACATGTGGTCCGATGGTGTAATCAGCGTGAATAAACTAACAACAATCTTCCAGCTGAGGAGAGGTGATACAGGTTCAAAATCAAATATTTTCGTCCATGCAGGATTGAAAACCAATTTTAGCAGGGCAATGTAAGATGGGCGCGAAAAAGGTCAAATGTATGTTTATTCCTAAATATACATACATACATACATACATACATACAGACAGACAGACTTTTAAATTTGAAAAGAATAATTTAGATTAATTTCTTGGTATACTATTATTTTTAACTGTTTTAAGTTATTCATATAGAGCCTGTTAATGATGTCATCTCAACAAGAGAAGAAACAACGCCGTTCTTATAGCAAGTTTACATTTAAAATATAGACGTTTGCATCGAGTTATACATATATATTAGATATTAGTTAATAGTGATCGAACCAGGCAATGATAAAAATTATGTGTTACTTTTTTATTTTCAATCTTAAGGACAATATGACATTTTAAATATCAATTTTTTCATACAATAACAAAGGAAAAGGCCGTTTTGGAATAGAGCAGTACCCCTAATTATAAATACTAATGAGTCATTTGTTAAACCGAATTAAATGTTGTCTGAAGCAATTTACATAAATGCATTTAAATGGTACATAATATAATAGGGTTGAATTTAAAATTGATTCAAAATGTACACTATACTGGCATTACGTGGGCTTCTTTGAACAAAGCTACATTATGGAGTATTTTGGCTCATGTGTAAATCAAAATCAGAGAATACAAAGCTTTAATCGACCGTAACAAAGCTTTCCCATAGGGGATTCTTAGGGCTGATTTTGGCCGCAGACATACATACATACATACATACATACATACATAAGTATACCAAGAAACTATTCTAAATTATTCATTTCAAAACTTAAATGTATGTATGTTTGTCTGTCTGTCGGTCTGTCTGTCGGTCTGTATGTTTAGGATTAGTACAAGAAGCAAAATGAGAGAAAGAAAAGTAAGACAAGATTTGGTACTGTAATGCCAAGTACTGATTTACAACTTTTTGCTAAACATCACCTCTTCGGCCGATCCTAATCATCAAGCCTGCCAATAACATATGGTCCGATGGTGTAATCAGCGTGAATAAACTAACAACAATCTTCCAGCTGAGGAGAGGTGATACAGGTTCAAAATCAAATATTTTCGTCCATGCAGGATTGAAAACCAATTTTAGCAGGGCAATGTAAGATGGGCGCGAAAAAGGTCAAATGTATGTTTATTCCTAAATATACATACATACATACATACATACATACATACATACAGACAGACAGACAGACTTTTAAATTTGAAAAGAATAATTTAGATTAATTTCTTGGTATACTATTATTTTTAACTGTTTTAAGTTATTCATATAGAGCCTGTTAATGATGTCATCTCAACAAGAGAAGAAACAACGCCGTTCTTATAGCAAGTTTACATTTAAAATATAGACGTTTGCATCGAGTTATACATATATATTAGATATTAGTTAATAGTGATCGAACCAGGCAATGATAAAAATTATGTGTTACTTTTTTATTTTCAATCTTAAGGACAATATGACATTTTAAATATCAATTTTTTCATACAATAACAAAGGAAAAGGCCGTTTTGGAATAGAGCAGTACCCCTAATTATAAATACTAATGAGTCATTTGTTAAACCGAATTAAATGTTGTCTGAAGCACTTTACATAAATGCATTTAAATGGTACATAATATAATAGGGTTGAATTTAAAATTGATTCAAAATGTACACTATACTGGCATTACGTGGGCTTCTTTGAACAAAGCTACATTATGGAGTATTTTGGCTCATGTGTAAATCAAAATCAGAGAATACAAAGCTTTAATCGACCGTTAGAAAGCTTTCCCATAGGGGATTCTTAGGGCTGATTTTGGACGCATACATACATACATACATACATACATACATACATACATACATACATAGACATACATACATCCATGCATGTATGAATGTCTGCATCTATTCATGTATGAATGTATGCATGTATGAATGTATGCATGTATGCATGTATGAATGTATGTATGTATGAATGTATGCGTGTATGCATGTATGTATGTATGTATGTATTTAATTATGAATGTATGTATGAATGTATGTGCTGGCGAGAGACACAAGGATCAACACCCCACCCCCATAGACGTTTGCAGCTAGTTATACACATATATTAGGTATTAGTTAATAGTGACTTTGTGTTTATTCCTTCTCATTATTACAGAGAAATAATGATGAATACCATAATTTTCGACTATCTTTGATTTTGAACCTGTGTCCCCTCTCCACAGCTTGAAGATTGTTGTCAGTTTATTAACGCTGATTACATCATCGGACCATAAGTTATTGGCAGGCTGGATGTAAATCAGTACTGGGCATTTCTCTCATTTTGCTTCTTGTACTAACATACCTTTAGATTTTGTTTATTAATTAATATTATTATTGTTAAAAACTTCAGTGAAACTTGTTTGTGGAGTTAGAATAGAAAGAAGGAAATATAAATTAAATTCCTTGCTGCATTCGTTGAAATCGGTTATAAACGGTAAAATAAGCGGCTGTCCTGTTAGCCAAGCACACTTTGTTCTTACAAAATGTGCTTGTTACACCTCTCCGCGACGATGACGCCGACAGCCATGGGAGAGGACCCACCAACACCCCCTACCGGAAATGACAATTTCGAATTTACTTTCTTAAAAGCGTAGTAGACAAAAAAGATATGGATAAACAATGGAAGAATCTGATCAAAGCGTAACATATGCCAGGAATATAATGGTAGAAGAAGCGCATGTCTTCTTTCAATTTCATAAATAAGGTATCCTTATATTATTTGTAAGTCTAGCACTCTTACTGCCAAAAACTCCCAGTTCAACTCTCTTATTCTATCTAAGAATAAATGCGCTTCCTGAAACGTCCAGAATTCCAGCAAACTCATCCATCCATAATTGGTGTATTCAGCATACAAATCGTATTGTTCAACAATATTTTCCATTACATTCTCCATATTTAAGTATTCCATTCTGATTAGAATAACTACTGCAGGTATCTGCGCCATTTTTGGTAATGACCGAATCGTAATAATCTAAGCAACGCCAGCCTCGTTTTGAAAAGAGCCCTTTTCTCATGTCAGAACCTCCAGCTGTAGGAACAATGCACGACACCATACTATTGTTGAAATGATGTCAAGGTCCTCTATCAAGTCCGCTACGAGTGAATAAATCTAGATTGGTTATAGCTTCTATCTAGTGAGATATGACGATCAGAGGCGAGGCGAGAAAATTACCAAAAATTAGACTCTGTTTTCTGTGACAGAAGCTAGGACTATAACTATGCCGTTTCTGACATGAAAAACAAACTCCCAATTTATCACCAGTTACTCCAGTAAAGTAATCCACATAGATATATACATACAGACAGACATGCACACTAAATATTATCTCCTTTAAGTTAGCATTCTTCCGTTTTTTATTATGGTTATATTTGGGAAACATAGAAAGGGAGAAAAATCTTATAGAAAATGTGACTGTTATCTTTATGTACCAAAAGCGTTTCTTCCTGTCTTGAAAAGAATAAAACAATTTACACTTTATAACCAGGTATTTATACACTGATTATATAAAAATAATTCCAACCTAAATACGTATATGTATAAATATATACACAATATTACACTTTTCGGTCATTTAAGTTGGCATTCTTCTGTTATTTAAGATGGTCGGACTTTGGGACACGTACAAAGGGAGAGAAATCATAAATAAAATGGACATTTTGTCTTTATCATTACGGTGGGGGGGGGGGTACAAAAGACTTAAGTATGTTATTCCTATGGTGTTGATATTAATTAAGTTCGTAATTAGAATGTTATACAGGTTACTTTACGATACATATATTCAATTATATAATAACTAATAGTTTCTGACATTCGATACAAGAAAAAAACTAAGTCACCCTAAAATTTCAAAGTCCAAAAACATCACCAGTTTATGCCATCCGATACAAGAAAAAAACTAAGTCACCCTAAAATGTATTAGTCCACAAACATCACCTGTTTCTGACATCCGATACAAGAAAAAATAGTCAAAGTCCAAAAACATCACCAGTTTCTGATGATATACTCCCCCCCATTAATAATTATCTCGATTTATATGATGGCTACACGTACAAAGGGAGAGAAATCTTAAATAAAATGGACATTTTGTCTTTATAATTACGGGGGGGGGGGGGGACAAAAGACTTCTTAAGCATGTTATTCCTATGGTGTTGATATTAATTAAGATCGTAATTAAAATGTTATACAGGTTACTTTACGATACATATATTAAATTATATAATAATTAATAGTTTCTGACATTCGATAAAAGAAAAAAACTAAGTCACCCTAAAATTTATAAGTCCATAAACATCACCAGTTTGTGACATACGATACAAAAAAAAAGTAAAAGTCCAAAAAAATCACCAGTTTCTGATGATACACTCCCCCCCCCCATTAAGAATTATCTCGATTTATATGATGGCTACACGTACTGAGGGAGAGAATTATTTTTAAAAAAAACTGTGACTATCTAAAACATAAATTTTTTATTTAACCAAATAGTTCCTGCTTTGAAATCATTAAATCATCCTAATCTATCTAATCTATCTAATGAATAAACCCTTATTTTATTCTAACTCAAATAATGAATGCGTAAATATATGTACGCATCTTAGCTTATTCCAAAGCCCAATGCGGTTCATTGTTCCTATTGAAGTTAAAATGTGTAATTTCTATGTCTCCCATTGACATCCGTGAAGATAGTTACTATTTCCTTGTATATTTTTGAACATTGCATTAAAATACTTTCAATTATGCCTTTTTTGACCAATTCCCAGTTAAAAAACGTGTAATTCCTATTAAAAATGAGTAATTATAACAAATCGGCCAACTCAAAGCCCAAATATGGTCACATATGTGACCAAAATCAGCCATTTCAAAGTTCTTTGTTATCATTTCCTCGTCTCCCCTTGACATCCGTGAATATAGTTATTATTTCATTGTATATTTTTCAACATTGCATTAAAATAATTTCAATTATGCCTTATTTGACCAATTCCCAGTAAAAAAACGTGTAAAAAACGTGTAATTCCTATTAAAAACGAGTAATTTATAACAAATCGGCCAATTCAAAGCCCAATGCGCAACAATGGTCACATATGTGACCAATATCAGCCACTTCAAAGCCCAACCCGCACATATCTGCGCATATCTGCGTATATCTGCGTATCACGTGACCAAGTCAGCCAAGCTTTGAATAAAAGTCAGCCAGCTTTGTTTTGTCGGCCACTTCAAAGCCAGCGGGTCAAGCTGTTGAAACCCTTTACCCGCTTGGATTTGGTTAATACTTGGTTTATTGGCTGCGCACCATTGGATAGTACGTCACCATACTTTAAAACCGGTTCCCACCATTTTTTTCAGCATGACTTTTGATGAAAAACGGACTTTTTTGTTTTTCATGTTATGGATCAGTTGGGCTTAGATAAAAGCTGTTGAAACCCTTTACCCCGCTTGGATTTGGTTAATACTTGGTTTATTGGCTGCGCACCATTGGATAGTACGTCACCATACTTTAAAACCGGTTCCCACCATGCATGACTTTTGATGAAAAACGGACTTTTTTGTTTTTCATGTTATGGATCAGTTGGGCTTAGATAAAAGCTGTTGAAACCCTTTACCCCGCTTGGATTTGGTTAATACTTGGTTTATTGGCTGCGCACCATTGGATAGTACGTCACCATACTTTAAAACCGGTTCCCACCATTTTTTTCAGCATGACTTTTGATGAAAAACGGACTTTTTTGTTTTTCATGTTATGGATCAGTTGGGCTTAGATAAAAGCTGTTGAAACCCTTTACCCCGCTTGGATTTGGTTAATACTTGGTTTATTGGCTGCGCACCATTGGATAGTACGTCACCATACTTTAAAACCGGTTCCCACCATTTTTTTCAGCATGACTTTTGATGAAAAACGGACTTTTTTGTTTTTCATGTTATGGATCAGTTGGGCTTAGATAAAAGCTGTTGAAACCCTTTACCCCGCTTGGATTTGGTTAATACTTGGTTTATTGGCTGCGCACCATTGGATAGTACGTCACCATACTTTAAAACCGGTTCCCACCATTTTTTTCAGCATGACTTTTGATGAAAAACGGACTTTTTTGTTTTTCATGTTATGGATCAGTTGGGCTTAGATAAAAGCTGTTGAAACCCTTTACCCCGCTTGGATTTGGTTAATACTTGGTTTATTGGCTGCGCACCATTGGATAGTACGTCACCATACTTTAAAACCGGTTCCCACCATTTTTTTCAGCATGACTTTTGATGAAAAACGGACTTTTTTGTTTTTCATGTTATGGATCAGTTGGGCTTAGATAAAAGCTGTTGAAACCCTTTACCCCGCTTGGATTTGGTTAATACTTGGTTTATTGGCTGCGCACCATTGGATAGTACGTCACCATACTTTAAAACCGGTTCCCACCATTTTTTTCAGCATGACTTTTGATGAAAAACGGACTTTTTTGTTTTTCATGTTATGGATCAGTTGGGCTTAGATAAAAGCTGTTGAAACCCTTTACCCCGCTTGGATTTGGTTAATACTTGGTTTATTGGCTGCGCACCATTGGATAGTACGTCACCATACTTTAAAACCGGTTCCCACCATTTTTTTCAGCATGACTTTTGATGAAAAACGGACTTTTTTGTTTTTCATGTTATGGATCAGTTGGGCTTAGATAAAAGCTGTTGAAACCCTTTACCCCGCTTGGATTTGGTTAATACTTGGTTTATTGGCTGCGCACCATTGGATAGTACGTCACCATACTTTAAAACCGGTTCCCACCATTTTTTTCAGCATGACTTTTGATGAAAAACGGACTTTTTTGTTTTTCATGTTATGGATCAGTTGGGCTTAGATAAAAGCTGTTGAAACCCTTTACCCCGCTTGGATTTGGTTAATACTTGGTTTATTGGCTGCGCACCATTGGATAGTACGTCACCATACTTTAAAACCGGTTCCCACCATTTTTTTCAGCATGACTTTTGATGAAAAACGGACTTTTTTGTTTTTCATGTTATGGATCAGTTGGGCTTAGATAAAAGCTGTTGAAACCCTTTACCCCGCTTGGATTTGGTTAATACTTGGTTTATTGGCTGCGCACCATTGGATAGTACGTCACCATACTTTAAAACCGGTTCCCACCATTTTTTTCAGCATGACTTTTGATGAAAAACGGACTTTTTTGTTTTTCATGTTATGGATCAGTTGGGCTTAGATAAAAGCTGTTGAAACCCTTTACCCCGCTTGGATTTGGTTAATACTTGGTTTATTGGCTGCGCACCATTGGATAGTACGTCACCATACTTTAAAACCGGTTCCCACCATTTTTTTCAGCATGACTTTTGATGAAAAACGGACTTTTTTGTTTTTCATGTTATGGATCAGTTGGGCTTAGATAAAAGCTGTTGAAACCCTTTACCCCGCTTGGATTTGGTTAATACTTGGTTTATTGGCTGCGCACCATTGGATAGTACGTCACCATACTTTAAAACCGGTTCCCACCATTTTTTTCAGCATGACTTTTGATGAAAAACGGACTTTTTTGTTTTTCATGTTATGGATCAGTTGGGCTTAGATAAAAGCTGTTGAAACCCTTTACCCCGCTTGGATTTGGTTAATACTTGGTTTATTGGCTGCGCACCATTGGATAGTACGTCACCATACTTTAAAACCGGTTCCCACCATTTTTTTCAGCATGACTTTTGATGAAAAACGGACTTTTTTGTTTTTCATGTTATGGATCAGTTGGGCTTAGATAAAAGCTGTTGAAACCCTTTACCCCGCTTGGATTTGGTTAATACTTGGTTTATTGGCTGCGCACCATTGGATAGTACGTCACCATACTTTAAAACCGGTTCCCACCATTTTTTTCAGCATGACTTTTGATGAAAAACGGACTTTTTTGTTTTTCATGTTATGGATCAGTTGGGCTTAGATAAAAGCTGTTGAAACCCTTTACCCCGCTTGGATTTGGTTAATACTTGGTTTATTGGCTGCGCACCATTGGATAGTACGTCACCATACTTTAAAACCGGTTCCCACCATTTTTTTCAGCATGACTTTTGATGAAAAACGGACTTTTTTGTTTTTCATGTTATGGATCAGTTGGGCTTAGATAAAAGCTGTTGAAACCCTTTACCCCGCTTGGATTTGGTTAATACTTGGTTTATTGGCTGCGCACCATTGGATAGTACGTCACCATACTTTAAAACCGGTTCCCACCATTTTTTTCAGCATGACTTTTGATGAAAAACGGACTTTTTTGTTTTTCATGTTATGGATCAGTTGGGCTTAGATAAAAGCTGTTGAAACCCTTTACCCCGCTTGGATTTGGTTAATACTTGGTTTATTGGCTGCGCACCATTGGATAGTACGTCACCATACTTTAAAACCGGTTCCCACCATTTTTTTCAGCATGACTTTTGATGAAAAACGGACTTTTTTGTTTTTCATGTTATGGATCAGTTGGGCTTAGATAAAAGCTGTTGAAACCCTTTACCCCGCTTGGATTTGGTTAATACTTGGTTTATTGGCTGCGCACCATTGGATAGTACGTCACCATACTTTAAAACCGGTTCCCACCATTTTTTTCAGCATGACTTTTGATGAAAAACGGACTTTTTTGTTTTTCATGTTATGGATCAGTTGGGCTTAGATAAAAGCTGTTGAAACCCTTTACCCCGCTTGGATTTGGTTAATACTTGGTTTATTGGCTGCGCACCATTGGATAGTACGTCACCATACTTTAAAACCGGTTCCCACCATTTTTTTCAGCATGACTTTTGATGAAAAACGGACTTTTTTGTTTTTCATGTTATGGATCAGTTGGGCTTAGATAAAAGCTGTTGAAACCCTTTACCCCGCTTGGATTTGGTTAATACTTGGTTTATTGGCTGCGCACCATTGGATAGTACGTCACCATACTTTAAAACCGGTTCCCACCATTTTTTTCAGCATGACTTTTGATGAAAAACGGACTTTTTTGTTTTTCATGTTATGGATCAGTTGGGCTTAGATAAAAGCTGTTGAAACCCTTTACCCCGCTTGGATTTGGTTAATACTTGGTTTATTGGCTGCGCACCATTGGATAGTACGTCACCATACTTTAAAACCGGTTCCCACCATTTTTTTCAGCATGACTTTTGATGAAAAACGGACTTTTTTGTTTTTCATGTTATGGATCAGTTGGGCTTAGATAAAAGCTGTTGAAACCCTTTACCCCGCTTGGATTTGGTTAATACTTGGTTTATTGGCTGCGCACCATTGGATAGTACGTCACCATACTTTAAAACCGGTTCCCACCATTTTTTTCAGCATGACTTTTGATGAAAAACGGACTTTTTTGTTTTTCATGTTATGGATCAGTTGGGCTTAGATAAAAGCTGTTGAAACCCTTTACCCCGCTTGGATTTGGTTAATACTTGGTTTATTGGCTGCGCACCATTGGATAGTACGTCACCATACTTTAAAACCGGTTCCCACCATTTTTTTCAGCATGACTTTTGATGAAAAACGGACTTTTTTGTTTTTCATGTTATGGATCAGTTGGGCTTAGATAAAAGCTGTTGAAACCCTTTACCCCGCTTGGATTTGGTTAATACTTGGTTTATTGGCTGCGCACCATTGGATAGTACGTCACCATACTTTAAAACCGGTTCCCACCATTTTTTTCAGCATGACTTTTGATGAAAAACGGACTTTTTTGTTTTTCATGTTATGGATCAGTTGGGCTTAGATAAAAGCTGTTGAAACCCTTTACCCCGCTTGGATTTGGTTAATACTTGGTTTATTGGCTGCGCACCATTGGATAGTACGTCACCATACTTTAAAACCGGTTCCCACCATTTTTTTCAGCATGACTTTTGATGAAAAACGGACTTTTTTGTTTTTCATGTTATGGATCAGTTGGGCTTAGATAAAAGCTGTTGAAACCCTTTACCCCGCTTGGATTTGGTTAATACTTGGTTTATTGGCTGCGCACCATTGGATAGTACGTCACCATACTTTAAAACCGGTTCCCACCATTTTTTTCAGCATGACTTTTGATGAAAAACGGACTTTTTTGTTTTTCATGTTATGGATCAGTTGGGCTTAGATAAAAGCTGTTGAAACCCTTTACCCCGCTTGGATTTGGTTAATACTTGGTTTATTGGCTGCGCACCATTGGATAGTACGTCACCATACTTTAAAACCGGTTCCCACCATTTTTTTCAGCATGACTTTTGATGAAAAACGGACTTTTTTGTTTTTCATGTTATGGATCAGTTGGGCTTAGATAAAAGCTGTTGAAACCCTTTACCCCGCTTGGATTTGGTTAATACTTGGTTTATTGGCTGCGCACCATTGGATAGTACGTCACCATACTTTAAAACCGGTTCCCACCATTTTTTTCAGCATGACTTTTGATGAAAAACGGACTTTTTTGTTTTTCATGTTATGGATCAGTTGGGCTTAGATAAAAGCTGTTGAAACCCTTTACCCCGCTTGGATTTGGTTAATACTTGGTTTATTGGCTGCGCACCATTGGATAGTACGTCACCATACTTTAAAACCGGTTCCCACCATTTTTTTCAGCATGACTTTTGATGAAAAACGGACTTTTTTGTTTTTCATGTTATGGATCAGTTGGGCTTAGATAAAAGCTGTTGAAACCCTTTACCCCGCTTGGATTTGGTTAATACTTGGTTTATTGGCTGCGCACCATTGGATAGTACGTCACCATACTTTAAAACCGGTTCCCACCATTTTTTTCAGCATGACTTTTGATGAAAAACGGACTTTTTTGTTTTTCATGTTATGGATCAGTTGGGCTTAGATAAAAGCTGTTGAAACCCTTTACCCCGCTTGGATTTGGTTAATACTTGGTTTATTGGCTGCGCACCATTGGATAGTACGTCACCATACTTTAAAACCGGTTCCCACCATTTTTTTCAGCATGACTTTTGATGAAAAACGGACTTTTTTGTTTTTCATGTTATGGATCAGTTGGGCTTAGATAAAAGCTGTTGAAACCCTTTACCCCGCTTGGATTTGGTTAATACTTGGTTTATTGGCTGCGCACCATTGGATAGTACGTCACCATACTTTAAAACCGGTTCCCACCATTTTTTTCAGCATGACTTTTGATGAAAAACGGACTTTTTTGTTTTTCATGTTATGGATCAGTTGGGCTTAGATAAAAGCTGTTGAAACCCTTTACCCCGCTTGGATTTGGTTAATACTTGGTTTATTGGCTGCGCACCATTGGATCAGTACGTCACCATACTTTAAAACCGGTTCCCACCATTTTTTTCAGCATGACTTTTGATGAAAAACGGACTTTTTTGTTTTTCATGTTATGGATCAGTTGGGCTTAGATAAAAGCTGTTGAAACCCTTTACCCCGCTTGGATTTGGTTAATACTTGGTTTATTGGCTGCGCACCATTGGATAGTACGTCACCATACTTTAAAACCGGTTCCCACCATTTTTTTCAGCATGACTTTTGATGAAAAACGGACTTTTTTGTTTTTCATGTTATGGATCAGTTGGGCTTAGATAAAAGCTGTTGAAACCCTTTACCCCGCTTGGATTTGGTTAATACTTGGTTTATTGGCTGCGCACCATTGGATAGTACGTCACCATACTTTAAAACCGGTTCCCACCATTTTTTTCAGCATGACTTTTGATGAAAAACGGACTTTTTTGTTTTTCATGTTATGGATCAGTTGGGCTTAGATAAAAGCTGTTGAAACCCTTTACCCCGCTTGGATTTGGTTAATACTTGGTTTATTGGCTGCGCACCATTGGATAGTACGTCACCATACTTTAAAACCGGTTCCCACCATTTTTTTCAGCATGACTTTTGATGAAAAACGGACTTTTTTGTTTTTCATGTTATGGATCAGTTGGGCTTAGATAAAAGCTGTTGAAACCCTTTACCCCGCTTGGATTTGGTTAATACTTGGTTTATTGGCTGCGCACCATTGGATAGTACGTCACCATACTTTAAAACCGGTTCCCACCATTTTTTTCAGCATGACTTTTGATGAAAAACGGACTTTTTTGTTTTTCATGTTATGGATCAGTTGGGCTTAGATAAAAGCTGTTGAAACCCTTTACCCCGCTTGGATTTGGTTAATACTTGGTTTATTGGCTGCGCACCATTGGATAGTACGTCACCATACTTTAAAACCGGTTCCCACCATTTTTTTCAGCATGACTTTTGATGAAAAACGGACTTTTTTGTTTTTCATGTTATGGATCAGTTGGGCTTAGATAAAAGCTGTTGAAACCCTTTACCCCGCTTGGATTTGGTTAATACTTGGTTTATTGGCTGCGCACCATTGGATAGTACGTCACCATACTTTAAAACCGGTTCCCACCATTTTTTTCAGCATGACTTTTGATGAAAAACGGACTTTTTTGTTTTTCATGTTATGGATCAGTTGGGCTTAGATAAAAGCTGTTGAAACCCTTTACCCCGCTTGGATTTGGTTAATACTTGGTTTATTGGCTGCGCACCATTGGATAGTACGTCACCATACTTTAAAACCGGTTCCCACCATTTTTTTCAGCATGACTTTTGATGAAAAACGGACTTTTTTGTTTTTCATGTTATGGATCAGTTGGGCTTAGATAAAAGCTGTTGAAACCCTTTACCCCGCTTGGATTTGGTTAATACTTGGTTTATTGGCTGCGCACCATTGGATAGTACGTCACCATACTTTAAAACCGGTTCCCACCATTTTTTTCAGCATGACTTTTGATGAAAAACGGACTTTTTTGTTTTTCATGTTATGGATCAGTTGGGCTTAGATAAAAGCTGTTGAAACCCTTTACCCCGCTTGGATTTGGTTAATACTTGGTTTATTGGCTGCGCACCATTGGATAGTACGTCACCATACTTTAAAACCGGTTCCCACCATTTTTTTCAGCATGACTTTTGATGAAAAACGGACTTTTTTGTTTTTCATGTTATGGATCAGTTGGGCTTAGATAAAAGCTGTTGAAACCCTTTACCCCGCTTGGATTTGGTTAATACTTGGTTTATTGGCTGCGCACCATTGGATAGTACGTCACCATACTTTAAAACCGGTTCCCACCATTTTTTTCAGCATGACTTTTGATGAAAAACGGACTTTTTTGTTTTTCATGTTATGGATCAGTTGGGTTTAGATAAAAGCTGTTGAAACTCTTTACCCCGCTTGGATTTGGTTAATACTTGGTTTATTGGCTGCGCACCATTGGATAGTACGTCACCATACTTTAAAACCGGTTCCCACCATTTTTTTCAGCATGACTTTTGATGAAAAACGGACTTTTTTGTTTTTCATGTTATGGATCAGTTGGGCTTAGATAAAAGCTGTTGAAACCCTTTACCCCGCTTGGATTTGGTTAATACTTGGTTTATTGGCTGCGCACCATTGGATAGTACGTCACCATACTTTAAAACCGGTTCCCACCATTTTTTTCAGCATGACTTTTGATGAAAAACGGACTTTTTGTTTTTCATGTTATGGATCAGTTGGGCTTAGATAAAAGCTGTTGAAACCCTTTACCCCGCTTGGATTTGGTTAATACTTGGTTTATTGGCTGCGCACCATTGGATAGTACGTCACCATACTTTAAAACCGGTTCCCACCATTTTTTTCAGCATGACTTTTGATGAAAAACGGACTTTTTTGTTTTTCATGTTATGGATCAGTTGGGCTTAGATAAAAGCTGTTGAAACCCTTTACCCCGCTTGGATTTGGTTAATACTTGGTTTATTGGCTGCGCACCATTGGATAGTACGTCACCATACTTTAAAACCGGTTCCCACCATTTTTTTCAGCATGACTTTTGATGAAAAACGGACTTTTTTGTTTTTCATGTTATGGATCAGTTGGGCTTAGATAAAAGCTGTTGAAACCCTTTACCCCGCTTGGATTTGGTTAATACTTGGTTTATTGGCTGCGCACCATTGGATAGTACGTCACCATACTTTAAAACCGGTTCCCACCATTTTTTTCAGCATGACTTTTGATGAAAAACGGACTTTTTTGTTTTTCTTGTTATGGATCAGTTGGGCTTAGATAAAGCTGTTGAAACCCTTTACCCCGCTTGGATTTGGTTAATACTTGGTTTATTGGCTGCGCACCATTGGATAGTACGTCACCATACTTTAAAACCGGTTCCCACCATTTTTTTCAGCATGACTTTTGATGAAAAACGGACTTTTTTGTTTTTCATGTTATGGATCAGTTGGGCTTAGATAAAAGCTGTTGAAACCCTTTACCCCGCTTGGATTTGGTTAATACTTGGTTTATTGGCTGCGCACCATTGGATAGTACGTCACCATACTTTAAAACCGGTTCACACCATTTTTTTCAGCATGACTTTTGATGAAAAACGGACTATTTTGTTTTTCATGTTATGGATCAGTTGGGCTTAGATAAAAGCTGTTGAAACCCTTTACCCCGCTTGGATTTGGTTAATACTTGGTTTATTGGCTGCGCACCATTGGATAGTACGTCACCATACTTTAAAACCGGTTCCCACCATTTTTTTCAGCATGACTTTTGATGAAAAACGGACTTTTTTGTTTTTCATGTTAAGGATCAGTTGGTCTTAGATAAAAGCTGTTGAAACCCTTTACTCCGCTTGGATTTGGTTAATACTTGGGTTTATTGGCTGCGCACCATTGGATAGTACGTCACTATACTTTAAAACCGGTTCCCACCATTTTTTTCAGCATGACTTTTGATGAAAAACGGACTTTTTTGTTTTTCATGTTATGGATCAGTTGGGCTTAGATAAAAGCTGTTGAAACCCTTTACCCCGCTTGGATTTGGTTAATACTTGGTTTATTGGCTGCGCACCATTGGATAGTACGTCACCATACTTTAAAACCGGTTCCCACCATTTTTTTCAGCATGACTTTTGATGAAAAACGGACTTTTTTGTTTTTCATGTTATGGATCAGTTGGGCTTAGATAAAAGCTGTTGAAACCCTTTACCCCGCTTGGATTTGGTTAATACTTGGTTTATTGGCTGCGCACCATTGGATAGTACGTCACCATACTTTAAAACCGGTTCCCACCATTTTTTTCAGCATGACTTTTGATGAAAAACGGACTTTCTTGTTTTTCATGTTATGGATCAGTTGGGCTTAGATAAAAGCTGTTGAAACCCTTTACCCCGCTTGGATTTGGTTAATACTTGGTTTATTGGCTGCGCACCATTGGATAGTACGTCACCATACTTTAAAACCGGTTCCCACCATTTTTTTCAGCATGACTTTTGATGAAAAACGGACTTTTTTGTTTTTCATGTTATGGATCAGTTGGGCTTAGATAAAAGCTGTTGAAACCCTTTACCCCCGCTTGGATTTGGTTAATACTTGGTTTATTGGCTGCGCACCATTGGATAGTACGTCACCATACTTTAAAACCGGTTCCCACCATTTTTTTCAGCATGACTTTTGATGAAAAACGGACTTTTTTGTTTTTCATGTTATGGATCAGTTGGGCTTAGATAAAAGCTGTTGAAACCCTTTACCCCGCTTGGATTTGGTTAATACTTGGTTTATTGGCTGCGCACCATTGGATAGTACGTCACCATACTTTAAAACCGGTTCCCACCATTTTTTTCAGCATGACTTTTGATGAAAAACGGACTTTTTTGTTTTTCATGTTATGGATCAGTTGGGCTTAGATAAAAGCTGATGAAACCCTTTACCCCGCTTGGATTTGGTTAATACTTGGTTTATTGGCTGCGCACCATTGGATAGTACGTCACCATACTTTAAAACCGGTTCCCACCATTTTTTTCAGCATGACTTTTGATGAAAAACGGACTTTTTTGTTTTTCATGTTATGGATCAGTTGGGCTTAGATAAAAGCTGTTGAAACCCTTTACCCCGCTTGGATTTGGTTAATACTTGGTTTATTGGCTGCGCACCATTGGATAGTACGTCACCATACTTTAAAACCGGTTCCCACCATTTTTTTCAGCATGACTTTTGATGAAAAACGGACTTTTTTGTTTTTCATGTTATGGATCAGTTGGGCTTAGATAAAAGCTGTTGAAACCCTTTACCCCGCTTGGATTTGGTTAATACTTGGTTTATTGGCTGCGCACCATTGGATAGTACGTCACCATACTTTAAAACCGGTTCCCACCATTTTTTTCAGCATGACTTTTGATGAAAAACGGACATTTTTGTTTTTTCATGTTATGGATCAGTTGGGCTTAGATAAAAGCTGTTGAAACCCTTCACCCGCTTGGATTTGGTTAATACTTGGTTTATTGGCTGCGCACCATTGGATAGTACGTCACCATACTTTAAAACCGGTTCCCACCATTTTTTTCAGCATGACTTTTGATGAAAAACGGACTTTTTTGTTTTTCATGTTATGGATCAGTTGGGCTTAGATAAAAGCTGTTGAAACCCTTTACCCCGCTTGGATTTGGTTAATACTTGGTTTATTGGCTGCGCACCATTGGATAGTACGTCACCATAGTTTAAAACCGGTTCCCACCATTTTTTTCAGCATGACTTTTGATGAAAAACGGACTTTTTTGTTTTTCATGTTATGGATCAGTTGGGCTTAGATAAAAGCTGTTGAAACCCTTTACCCCGCTTGGATTTGGTTAATACTTGGTTTATTGGCTGCGCACCATTGGATAGTACGTCACCATACTTTAAAACCGGTTCCCACCATGTTTTTCAGCATGACTTTTGATGAAAAACGGACTTTTTTGTTTTTCATGTTATGGATCAGTTGGGCTTAGATAAAAGCTGTTGAAACCCTTTACCCCGCTTGGATTTGGTTAATACTTGGTTTATTGGCTGCGCACCATTGGATAGTACGTCACCATACTTTAAAACCGGTTCCCACCATTTTTTTCAGCATGACTTTTGATGAAAAACGGACTTTTTTGTTTTTCATGTTATGGATCAGTTGGGCTTAGATAAAAGCTGTTGAAACCCTTTACCCCGCTTGGATTTGGTTAATACTTGGTTTATTGGCTGCGCACCATTGGATAGTACGTCACCATACTTTAAAACCGGTTCCCACCATTTTTTTCAGCATGACTTTTGATGAAAAACGGACTTTTTTGTTTTTCAAGTTATGGATCAGTTGGGCTTAGATAAAAGCTGTTGAAACCCTTTACCCCGCTTGGATTTGGTTAATACTTGGTTTATTGGCTGCGCACCATTGGATAGTACGTCACCATACTTTAAAACCGGTTCCCACCATTTTTTTCAGCATGACTTTTGATGAAAAACGGACTTTTTTGTTTTTCATGTTATGGATCAGTTGGGCTTAGATAAAAGCTGTTGAAACCCTTTACCCCGCTTGGATTTGGTTAATACTTGGTTTATTGGCTGCGCACCATTGGATAGTACGTCACCATACTTTAAAACCGGTTCCCACCATTTTTTTCAGCATGACTTTTGATGAAAAACGGACTTTTTTGTTTTTCATGTTATGGATCAGTTGGGCTTAGATAAAAGCTGTTGAAACCCTTTACCCCGCTTGGATTTGGTTAATACTTGGTTTATTGGCTGCGCACCATTGGATAGTACGTCACCATACTTTAAAACCGGTTCCCACCATTTTTTTCAGCATGACTTTTGATGAAAAACGGACTATTTTGTTTTTCATGTTATGGATCAGTTGGGCTTAGATAAAAGCTGTTGAAACCCTTTACCCCGCTTGGATTTGGTTAATACTTGGTTTATTGGCTGCGCACCATTGGATAGTACGTCACCATACTTTAAAACCGGTTCCCACCATTTTTTTCAGCATGACTTTTGATGAAAAACGGACTTTTTTGTTTTTCATGTTAAGGATCAGTTGGTCTTAGATAAAAGCTGTTGAAACCCTTTACCCCGCTTGGATTTGGTTAATACTTGGTTTATTGGCTGCGCACCATTGGATAGTACGTCACCATACTTTAAAACCGGTTCCCACCATTTTTTTCAGCATGACTTTTGATGAAAAACGGACTTTTTTGTTTTTCATGTTATGGATCAGTTGGGCTTAGATAAAAGCTGTTGAAACCCTTTACCCCGCTTGGATTTGGTTAATACTTGGTTTATTGGCTGCGCACCATTGGATAGTACGTCACCATACTTTAAAACCGGTTCCCACCATTTTTTTCAGCATGACTTTTGATGAAAAACGGACTTTTTTGTTTTTCATGTTATGGATCAGTTGGGCTTAGATAAAAGCTGTTGAAACCCTTTACCCCGCTTGGATTTGGTTAATACTTGGTTTATTGGCTGCGCACCATTGGATAGTACGTCACCATACTTTAAAACCGGTTCCCACCATTTTTTTCAGCATGACTTTTGATGAAAAACGGACTTTCTTGTTTTTCATGTTATGGATCAGTTGGGCTTAGATAAAAGCTGTTGAAACCCTTTACCCCGCTTGGATTTGGTTAATACTTGGTTTATTGGCTGCGCACCATTGGATAGTACGTCACCATACTTTAAAACCGGTTCCCACCATTTTTTTCAGCATGACTTTTGATGAAAAACGGACTTTTTTGTTTTTCATGTTATGGATCAGTTGGGCTTAGATAAAAGCTGTTGAAACCCTTTACCCCGCTTGGATTTGGTTAATACTTGGTTTATTGGCTGCGCACCATTGGATAGTACGTCACCATACTTTAAAACCGGTTCCCACCATTTTTTTCAGCATGACTTTTGATGAAAAACGGACTTTTTTGTTTTTCATGTTATGGATCAGTTGGGCTTAGATAAAAGCTGTTGAAACCCTTTACCCCGCTTGGATTTGGTTAATACTTGGTTTATTGGCTGCGCACCATTGGATAGTACGTCACCATACTTTAAAACCGGTTCCCACCATTTTTTTCAGCATGACTTTTGATGAAAAACGGACTTTTTTGTTTTTCATGTTATGGATCAGTTGGGCTTAGATAAAAGCTGTTGAAACCCTTTACCCCGCTTGGATTTGGTTAATACTTGGTTTATTGGCTGCGCACCATTGGATAGTACGTCACCATACTTTAAAACCGGTTCCCACCATTTTTTTCAGCATGACTTTTGATGAAAAACGGACTTTTTTGTTTTTCATGTTATGGATCAGTTGGGCTTAGATAAAAGCTGTTGAAACCCTTTACCCCGCTTGGATTTGGTTAATACTTGGTTTATTGGCTGCGCACCATTGGATAGTACGTCACCATCTTTAAAACCGGTTCCCACCATTTTTTTCAGCATGACTTTTGATGAAAAACGGACTTTTTTGTTTTTCATGTTATGGATCAGTTGGGCTTAGATAAAAGCTGTTGAAACCCTTTACCCCGCTTGGATTTGGTTAATACTTGGTTTATTGGCTGCGCACCATTGGATAGTACGTCACCATACTTTAAAACCGGTTCCCACCATTTTTTTCAGCATGACTTTTGATGAAAAACGGACTTTTTTGTTTTTCATGTTATGGATCAGTTGGGCTTAGATAAAAGCTGTTGAAACCCTTTACCCCGCTTGGATTTGGTTAATACTTGGTTTATTGGCTGCGCACCATTGGATAGTACGTCACCATACTTTAAAACCGGTTCCCACCATTTTTTTTCAGCATGACTTTTGATGAAAAACGGACTTTTTTGTTTTTCATGTTATGGATCAATTGGGCTTAGATAAAAGCTGTAGAAACCCTTTACCCCGCTTGGATTTGGTTAATACTTGGTTTATTGGCTGCGCACCATTGGATAGTACGTCACCATACTTTAAAACCGGTTCCCACCATTTTTTTCAGCATGACTTTTGATGAAAAACGGACTTTTTTGTTTTTCATGTTATGGATCAGTTGGGCTTAGATAAAATTTGTTGAAACCCTTTACCCCGCTTGGATTTGGTTAATACTTGGTTTATTGGCTGCGCACCATTGGATAGTACGTCACCATACTTTAAAACCGGTTCCCACAATTTTTTTCAGCATGACTTTTGATGAAAAACGGACTTTTTTGTTTTTCATGTTATGGATCAGTTGGGCTTAGATAAAAGCTGTTGAAACCCTTTACACCGCTTGGATTTGGTTAATACTTGGTTTATTGGCTGCGTACCATTGGATAGTACGTCACCATACTTTAAAACCGGTTCCCACTATTTTTTTCAGCATGACTTTTGATGAAAAACGGACTTTTTTGTTTTTCATGTTATGGATCAGTTGGGCTTAGATAAAAGCTGTTGAAACCCTTTACCCCGCTTGGATTTGGTTAATACTTGGTTTATTGGCTGCGCACCATTGGATAGTACGTCACTATACTTTAAAACCGGTTCCCACCATTTTTTTCAGCATGACTTTTGATGAAAAACGGACTTTTTTGTTTTTCATGTTATGGATCAGTTGGGCTTAGATAAAAGCTGTTGAAACCCTTTACCCCGCTTGGATTTGGTTAATACTTGGTTTATTGGCTGCGCACCATTGGATAGTACGTCACCATACTTTAAAACCGGTTCCCACCATTTTTTTCAGCATGACTTTTGATGAAAAACGGACTTTTTTGTTTTTCATGTTATGGATCAGTTGGGCTTAGATAAAAGCTGTTGAAACCCTTTACCCCGCTTGGATTTGGTTAATACTTGGTTTATTGGCTGCGCACCATTGGATAGTACGTCACCATACTTTAAAACCGGTTCCCACCATTTTTTTCAGCATGACTTTTGATGAAAAACGGACTTTTTTGTTTTTCATGTTATGGATCAGTTGGGCTTAGATAAAAGCTGTTGAAACCCTTTACCCCGCTTGGATTTGGTTAATACTTGGTTTATTGGCTGCGCACCATTGGATAGTACGTCACCATACTTTAAAACCGGTTCCCACCATTTTTTTCAGCATGACTTTTGATGAAAAACGGACTTTTTTGTTTTTCATGTTATGGATCAGTTGGTCTTAGATAAAAGCTGTTGAAACCCTTTACCCCGCTTGGATTTGGTTAATACTTGGTTTATTGGCTGCGCACCATTGGATAGTACGTCACCATACTTTAAAACCGGTTCCCACCATTTTTTTCAGCATGACTTTTGATGAAAAACGGACTTTTTTGTTTTTCATGTTATGGATCAGTTGGGCTTAGATAAAAGCTGTTGAAACCCTTTACCCCGCTTGGATTTGGTTAATACTTGGTTTATTGGCTGCGCACCATTGGATAGTACGTCACCATACTTTAAAACCGGTTCCCACCATTTTGTTCAGCATGACTTTTGATGAAAAAGGGACTTTTTTGTTTTTCATGTTATGGATCAGTTGGGCTTAGATAAAAGCTGTTGAAACCCTTTACCCCGCTTGGATTTGGTTAATACTTGGTTTATTGGCTGCGCACCATTGGATAGTACGTCACCATACTTTAAAACCGGTTCCCACCATTTTTTTCAGCATGACTTTAGCAGCAGAATGGGTGAACAGACCAGGTTTTCAAGCAAAAATAAGGCTTCTACGGAAACGAAATTTTTTAAAAAAATGCAGAGTGTGTGAACAGACAAACTTTTTTAGGCGTCAATTTACTAAACTGAGGCTTCCCAAAATTGCTTATATAAGCCCCAATTTACTAAACTGAGGCTTCCTTGAAAATACTTAATTAATTTTTAATAATAATTTGAGCAAAGAATAAAAAAAAAAAGACGCCATTTAGTTGACGTTCACCTCCTCTGCTGCTAATGCGCTAACAATTTTTTTACGATGAAAGTCTTTAAGACGAAAATCCTTTCAGGACTGTACAAACAAACTAATTTGCAAAACTTCACCTCGTAGATCAATTAAATTATTAGATTGGTCAGTGAGTTTGAAATTAATTCTCGTTAACAAATTATTATGACATCGCATATAGACTAGATTAGTTGGGTCTTCAATAATTAGAAATCCTGGAGGAGCCGTTGGTGCAAATGAATATAAAATATATCCCTGCTGAGCTTGATTTGTTTGCTCAAGATTTATTTGATAGTTTCCTTCGATAACGTCACATACTAAATTTAATGATATCACCGAGGATATATTTACGTTGTTCGGAGCGATATGTCTCCCACCGCCATCTTGGTCCTTATTAAACGTCAAAATATTTGTTTTTTGTCGTGATAATTTCTTCCAATCGTCATGGATTTTCTTAAACCCAATATCGATGGCATAACTGAGATATTTTTTTAATTCGTCGGGTTTATACCCAGGGATTTTAGATGTTTGAATATCCTCTTTTGGGATATTGAATTCTACCGCAAACACTTCTTTATAAATTTCACTCATTAATACTTGTTGAATAATTTGCGTATGAAATGTTTCCATATCGTTGATGATTTTGTTACCTGTTTGTACTACACTAATAAACTCGTTTTTGGTGAGAGAGCCGGATTTGATGGATATTAACAATAATGAAAAATCATTATTCATCGCTGTTAAGTTTTCTTTGATTAAGTTGGTGTAAAATATCATATTTTTTTTGTTGTCGTATCCTATAAATTTGTTGGGAGAATAATCTTGATAACTTTTTATTGGATTATCAGGTTTCATCTTGTCTGTGACATAATCGGATTTTACAGGTTCTAGTATATCAACAGTTTCTCGTTGAGGTGGTAGTTCAGGCCATCCTAACACTGATCTTATAGAACTTTGATAAATATCTACAACATACCCAGGGGAATTAATCTCGATCGCAGATGATAACGTCGGCTCGTGAACCGTTATAGCGATTTTTGATTCTTTTCCAGTGAGAGATTTTATTCTTCGTTGAAATTCAGCGTTGATCTGTTCGATTTGATATGACCCAGTTGGTAACGAGACAACGTTCCAGTCTGGGGTTCCGTCTTCACGATTTTTCCACGCGAACACCAAGGAATTATTTGGTTGTTGACCACCAAATGCTACCGATCTGATATTGGGCCAGCTATGATACACTCGTAGTTTTGCTAGCGCGATCTCGCTCACGGGAACGGGAATCGGAAAATTCACACTGAATTCAGGACGCGTTGAGGTTACTGATATTGTGCTTGTTTTCACCGGTGTTGTATTTGTTACTATTTGTTGAAGTAGTTCTTGCGACGACATTATTATTATTATTATTCTGCTCTAATTTCAGCATTGTTGATTTATACAATTGAGCCATCGTTGAAAATTCGCTATCTGATATTGTTGTGTCATCGAGTGACGATGATATCAACGAGGATAATTGTGAGTAACCGGCAGATGCAATATGAAATTTAATTACGTAATTATGTAGTTTACTCTGGCTACACGATGATAATTTTTTTGTGATCCCGGTTAATATACCCGCAATTGTAGCTATCGAAGAAATAACTATTGGAACTACAACCGGAGCAATCATTGTAACCGAAGATAGTATTATCCCAGCAGCAGTGATTACTCCCGACACTGAGTATACGGTGATATCAACTGCGGTTATTCTTCGTTGGTATTTTTTTATTTTTATTTGATACTCCTCACAGAGAGAATTGAGTTTAGTTTGAAACTCTTTGACTTGATCATAGCGATACTGATTCGATGATGGAGTCATTTTATTTTAAAAGCGCTAGCATTTTCAATTCAAAATTCTGAAAGAATTTTTAAATCAATTTAATTGTTTACTTAAATCCACTACGAATTCTACGTACCACGTTACTGAAACCTTGGCTAGATTTCCATCTGTATTTGTTATCGTGAATTGTTCAGTTGTATCCTTGTTGATGATCGTTGATATCGTATTATTGACTCCAGATGAACTACTTGATGATATATTAAACTGATTCGGTGATACTATTATTAATCGATAAATACCCTTGACTGCTGCGGTTATGTTTAAGATGTTGTTTGTGGGAGTCCACGTAAATGATCCATGTTGCATCGTGTGTACTACGTTGCTGACGATAGATTTATCATGAGGAATTTTTACTTTTTCAACAACGCTTATCATTCTCGTTGCATCATCCCTTATTGCGCTGTTGAATGTTTTAAGTTCATCGATGGATTTTTTAATATCGGGAAGTGTTATTTCAATTTTATCAAATGGGCTCCCAATAAACTTGTCCATGAGGTTTTTACGAAACGTCATAAATAGTTTCGTGTGTTTTTCATATTCGGATTGAAGAGTTGTTAGTTCCAATATAGCATTTTTTATTACGGTGAGTTTTGGTGTGGTTACTGGTGGATTTCCAAAAAATTCTAGTATGGGTTTGTCAATTTGGTCAATTGTATTTCTTTGTGTTTCACTAAACTGATCAAATACAATTATATGATCGTCATATTTATCGCTTAGTGATTTTAATGAATTCACTGTGTTATCATATGTTGCTAATTTATCCGTAATTGTTGAAACAAGTACACCTGGTTTGAGTTTACCCCCATCAGAAAATAACGCGATAGTATCCTCTGCTGCGTCTCGTTGTTTAACCAAAATATCATTAAGAGAGATATTACTACTTTTCAACTTACCCTGACGATCTTGAAAAACAACTATTTCACCAGGATCAACATTTGCTAGATTCAACATTTCAGCTATTTCATCTTCGATTAGTTTTTTAACATCCTTGTTATCAACAGTTTCAACTCCACTATCAGGTTTTTTCAGCGATGATAAAGGTCGTCCCCAAATATCAATCATTATTATAGAAATCTTTTTATCATTTAAATCCTATGGATTTCTAATCCTATGGATTTTCAATCCAACGACCGCTAGTATACTCATTTACCACTACATGAGGTGGTTTTAAAGATTCTTTCGAAATAGCATTAAGGACATTTAATACTTCTCGACCGCATATTGGTGGGTCATTCAACGTTTGTGTTGGTAGTGTAGAATAAAAAATTGGAAATCTTTTAAATTTCTTAATATAACGCATAAATTCTTTTGGGGGCGCTAATCCATATGAATCGAAATAAACAATCACACGAGGATCAATCGCGTAACAAACCCAATGTGTTCCAGGTCCATCGCTGTTATCTAGATTAATAATACCGGTTTCAACATCATTTGGTTGTGTCGGTAACTGATCTCTCATAAAAACACCTCTGAAGTTTTTTATCGCTAGTTTTTTAGCGGCATCAATTAAATCAAAATTGGACATAGGAACCACAGGTTCCCGAACTATATCGTTCCTGGAATTCGAAGACCCTTTCCGCTGTACCATGAATACGGGGTTCCTGGTAGTCTTAGACCCTTTCCTTTTTTTTTACCAGCGCGGACGGATCCGCCTGTTGCTTTCTTTAGTGCCATTCCTGCCGCGGTACCAACGGCTCCTAACGCTGCCGCCTTCGCCACCGCTGGGGCCGCTGCGGCAATCAACCCTGGAATCAACCCTAACAGCGGGAATATACCACCAGTTTTTTCCATATTTTTAATCGCGCTCGTAGAAAGAGTAACCTGAACTCCCTTTTTTTCTTTCAGCGCTTTATTAAAATGATTAACCTGAGTTTTCGTCAGCGATAGTTTATTCCCTCCGCCATTCATTTGATTAGGTTTCAGCGTTATTGTGGTTCCGCATTGCTTAGCTGATTTGGATTGTAATTTTTTTATCTGACCAGGTGTCAACGTAACATTGATATTACTATACGACATTATACAAAATAGATTGATTCTAAATCGCAAGCGATTCAATGAAAATTCGTAGAATTTCTAAAGATTTTCCACTGGTGCATCTACCAGTCTCATTCGTCCACCAACACCTTCGAGTATCATTGACTTATCACTGAGAATGACAGCAACCGCTCTATAATTAGCAATAGCACCAGGATGTACACGAGCTCGGAAGTGTATATCAACGACGGACTGTCTCATCAAGTCGAGATGTTCCAACGAAAAGTAATAAATCGGATATAAACTTCTAAAATCCAACTGTGAAATTTGTAGACCAGTATCGACATTTTGATCGCGTCCCATATACGACAGCAACCGATGATAAACTCTTGCAATATGATTGGTTTCATAATCAAGTTGTATATCCTCTGATGGTTCTTGCTGTCCGTTTATTCTCAGCGAGACTTCACTACACCCAATTTGATCAAATATCATATGGGAACGTTCTTGATTATTTAATCGCTCAGTATTCTGTAGCGCAATAAAAATATGCCGTGGAGCTGTAATACCCTGTTTTGATGCTAGATGCCATGTAAGTGTACCATCAATATTAGAATCCATGGTATCTGTGGACGTTGACAGCCAACTTAATAATCGCTTCCCCCCTTGATCCATAAATGACAGTAACCGCGGTTCTGTTGACAACGACGGAGTCAACACTGGCATCCACAGTGATAGTTTTGATAAAATGACTTTACCCGCAGCGGCGCCAGCATCACGCCAGATTGCATGATTATCAGTACTCCTTCTCATTAGCGCTATAGTATGTTTTACCCCATAGATAACTTTTCTGACGTTTCTACAAAATCCAAATATGTGATGGAGCGGAATCGCACATGAAAACCGTCGATGCTCTCCTTGCAATATTGCTACCCTTTGTTGCAAATCCTAGGTTGTAATTGGGATCGTTAGTTATAATCATATTCTCAATACCAAAAGCAACACCACCTATAGTAACCTCAAAATCAACAGGATTAGGATCAGCACGATTCTGTGGGCGTCTTATAATAAATTGATCTTTCCCAGCGTGATCATTAATATCCTTCGCGAACATCATAGATGGACCAGCTGATCTAGTATAGTCATCAGAATATCTCGCTAACCCGATTATCCCCGTTGCAATATCAACCTCGCGTTCAATAGCTTCGATTTCTTTTCCATCAATGAGATATCTAGCACTTTCAAATAACGCCATGATGCCATTGTTAACAAAACCGACTTGAGTACCATCTGCATATGGTGTATTAGCTACAACATCTGTTACGAGTTCACCTTCGACTTCAATAAAGGCTTCCGCGGGTAAAAAGTATTTACTGGTATCATGAACTTGAAGTTCAATTCTCCCGCGAAGATTAGGTTGCACTGCGTGATAAGCAAAAAATTGATAATCACGTACAGAATCATCTTTAAGTACTGGGGCTTCCATATCAAAGGCTGTGTCCGGGTTTTGTTTGAACATTTTTTATTATATATCCGATGGTCTAAATTAGAAATCGGAAACGCTAGCATTTCTGTGAGGTGAAATCACTCAAAATCGATGCAAAATACAGAATTGAAAATAAAAAAAAATAATATTATGTTAAATTAATTATTTAGTTGGGTATATCAATAATGTTGCTGATGAAAACAAATCTAGATAACGAAGATCAAATCGAAAATACAAATATTTCAATAACTATAACAACTGAGAATCCTATTCAAATAACCAGAAACATTAGTGTTTCTAACACTAGTGTTTCTAACACTAGTATAGGAAATTCAAGTGGAAACATTAGTGTTTCTAATACAAGTATTTCTACTGAAACCATCGAAAATTCAGAAAATACAAGTATTTCAATAACTATAACAATTGGAAATCCTGTCCAAATAAATATAACCAGAAACGCAAGCGTTTCTAACACAAGTGTTTCTAATACAAGTATAAGAAATGCTAGCAATTCTAGTGATGATTTTTGAGAAAATATTATTCACCGACGTCGGAAATTCTTTGAATTAGAAAATGCTTTAGTACTTTTAAAGCCGCTTCCCGCTATCATATTTGCTGTTATATTATCCTGCAATGACGGAGTCATCGTGTATGACGGGGTCATTAATGACTAGTTTTTTATCCACGGCGTTATTTATTATTTTACTAACCTGTGTAGGCATTACTGCAGTAGATGGTAGTGAAGTCATTCCTGGTTTTGAAAAATTTCTACGTCGAACTAGCGCTGTTAGTTTATCCTTAGCGGCTGAAAATGCCTTCCCGGCAAGATCACCAATAGTGTTAATACCCTTATCTCGGATAACATCAATTGCTTTCATCGATAATTGTTTTACTAGCGGAGCCACTTTTGGAGCCATTCTTGAAAATAATCCCATTATAGTATTACCGAGACCATCTCCATAGTATACTCGGTATTTTGGCAATCGTGAGTTTACCACGTAGACACTAGTTGGTTTATCATGGTTGTAGTGTATGATCATTCTCTATATAGAAATGCTAGCATTTCCAATTATCTAATCGCTATGATAACCGTAGAAATTCGAAGAATTTCCATCCAAAGAATTTTCGGCTAACTCCTCAATGAAATCTCTATATGTTGCAATATCCATGATACCACCTTGAAATAACCTCCTACAGATATCAGCTGCTTCATTGATTATTTCTGGTGAGTTATTCCCGGCTCGTTTTCCACCTACGAGTACTTCTAATCGTGATATATCACCGAGAATATTACCAGGACATGTTACACTAGAGTTTCCAACTAAACCACTACCTGTTTTTGAAAATTCTTTGGATTTTTTAGTGATACCAGTTGCACCCTTTGGAGTTTTACTCTGGGAATCAGCCTCTGCCATTATTTGTATTTCATCAGGGATTGGGTCTGCTGTGTATGCTGGTTGTGCTACTGTGATCCCCTTTACCATAGCTAGAAATTGGTCATAATTAGATTTTATTTTTTTGTTGATTTTGTTTTCCCCGCTGTTTGCTAAAAACACCTTATTTGCCCAAAGGTGTTTACTGTTTATAAAATCTTTAGACGTGTCGTCTATTAAATACTCATCTCTCTTCGCTTTTTTAATGTTGTCGTTGGTAAATTTAGCTAAACCATAGAGTGTTGGGATACTTCTGATTTTATTTAACGCATCAACTGTAAATATATTTTCAGGATTATAGTCCCCCCTTGGAACAGCTTCTTGTTGTTGTTCTTCTTGTTCTTCTTCTTCTTCTTGTTCTTGCTGTCGTTGTAGTTCTTCTCGTTCTTCTCGTTCTTGCTGTCGTTGTAGTTCCATCTCCCCTGCGATTTCACCTGGAAGTATTTGTACAGCTTGTTTTGTTTGTTTAGTTCGTTTTGCTATTTTCTCCAACACAGGGAGAAGAGGCTTCTCTGTTCTAGGACCTTCTTTAGGGACATCTCCGTATATCGCCCGTTCAGTTGCTGTTTTCACACCCTCAGTTGCACTAACAATAGGTTTGAAGAGTTGTTCTGTATCCTCTGTGAAGTCAGTCTGAAATAATTGCCGTTGTTGAAGTTTTTCACGTATACGATCACGAAGGGGTAATATTTTCTTAAGAGCTTCAAGTCTTTCTTTAGTGTTCCGTGTAGTTAATGATTGTCCTATCATTATTAAAAGAGTATCACTAATTGTCAATTAAAAATCTAAAGGATTTTAGAAATGCAAATCATTTCGAAAGAAATCACTAACCTAAAAATGCAAAGCATTTTAATACTTCCTTGTTATTGTACTGAGTCACACATAATTTTACTTCCTCGTTTACACAGGTAGTGTGTGTGACATGTATACCGTACGGTTATACAAACAAAGGAGGCTCTCTACGCGTGGGGCTCATCACCCTCAAAATCTCCTTGAGAGTTTTCCATTAGTATTTTTAATTGTCTCACTTTACAATTAATAATCCTTTTTTGTTCATATTCTAAGCCTAATTGCTTTCGTACACGTTCAACGATGTTACATAATGGTACGAATACACTAATATCTTCCGTATTGACTAAGCTCTCACGTATAAGCTTTTGGATCTTTTTAGTTAAAAAATATTTTTTCGCTAGGACGTATTTCCCCGTCTGTTCTGCAAATTGTATATCCTCGAAATCGGTCATAATTTGATCACAATCTAACCCTGAACATAATTTTATATTTTGATCCTTAAGTTTGTTGATTTCAATAATAATCAATTTAAGATTTTCAATATTCATATATATATAAAAATATATTTGTTTAAATACAAAGTATGAAAATTCTTTAGAATTAAAAATACAAAGTATTTTCAAAATGAATTCTGGATACACTAAGGTGTTGAGCATCTTAATATACCCAGAAGCTTAATGCGATTATAGGTGATTATGATTATATACAATATAATGAATGACGACGGCACAATAACCCCTGATCTAGTGTGGTAGGCGCTTATATATACACATAGGACAGTACAACAATAGATTATAAGTGAATGAATTGATTTTCAATGACAATGGATGACGACGGCACAATAACCCCTGATCTAGTGTGGTAGGCGGTTATATACACATAGGACGGTACAACAATAGATTATAGGTGACACAATGACAATGGATGACGCGGGCTATTCTACATTCAAGTGTAAACAAAACCGCAAAATCGAAACTTTGGTTTTGAATGTCAATAATAACGTTCATACCACGTGTGACGGTGTGGTTTTGTTTACACTTGAATTTCGGCTAAATGCCCAATTATAATAAAGACGAATTTGTATATATACACTCATTACGACGAGGTGATATAAAAGAGGTGTAGTGATTGTAATTATTTGTTTGTTTATTAGCGATCACTGACAATGTTGAAAACACGCATAATACTTGAAACAGACATTAAAAAAAATGTTTAAATACGACGTGTCTATAAAACAGTTCTGTTAATACTTGAAAAAAGACAAAATTGATTGTGTTTTGTTCAGATTTATGTAATTATAACAACCAATCAAAATCAATGTTAGAAACGCTAGCGTTTCCATGTTTAAGATCCGTAACCCTGTCATTGATGATTTGTCACACGCGTTATACCTAACGGAGTTATCTCCCGTGAAATCCGTAAGATTTCCATTTACGTATTATACGTAAGAAAACTGAATTTTGTTTTTAAAACGCTTTGAAAAAGCGGTCTTATAAATTCCCTCTGCTACTTTTTGTACTGAGGAGGGGTAAATATCGAAATGCCTACCAGCTTCTGACATTGATTGAAATACTATCTCCGTGTTGTCAGTATTAATTGACTTTACGGATCTAGCATTTTTCGGGTATTTCCCAGTTCTTCCTCGTTTTGTGTTTTCACATTGAGAAATAGCTTGAAGGTTGTTCAATTTGTTATTCTTAGTATCGGAATCAATATGATCAATAACAAAACCATCTTTGATTGATCCGTTATACACTTCGAAGACGAAACGGTGATTGAGATACATTTTCCCTCCAGCTTTAAATATCAAATACCCCATACCATTATCCCACCCAATAGATTTCTACAGTGTCTAACAACACCATCACGAGAAGCTTCATAATTTTCAATAACAGGATGTCTTTGAAATTCTTGGCTCATTTGTATATATAATATATCTATTTGTCTAATTCGTTAATTGGCTGAATTATAACATTAGCAAATCTTTTAATATAGTCATCCGTAGTTTTTATGATTTTGCCATTGACGTTGTCATTGACGTCGTCAGGATTTTTGATTCTTCGCTTGTCATAATAACGTTTTAACTCTCTATAACGCTTACCCCCGCAATTTACGCATAACTGCGACTTGCCTCTTACACCTACCCCACAATGCAAACATGGTAGAGGCCCCTCCGAACCGTTTCTCACACTCTGCATATGATACCCACAGAATTCATTTCTGCATGATTTGTTACACGGAGTCTTTGATCCAATCATAAGCCATTTTCAATGATTCATTATATAAAATTTTTTTATTTAAATACTTGTTTTAATTATAATATGAAGGAGTTCAAGAGATTATCGAAAATTACTCCTTGGAAAAATGCTAGATTTAATCTCGATAGAATCTCTGATATACCTAAAAGTCTAGTAGATGATAAACCACTATTGAGTAAAATCAGCGACTGTTTTAATGAGTTTAAGCGTGATGGAGCATCTCATACGTGGTCGACATTTCGAATTATTGATGAAGATGTCAATATACCCATAATTGATGCTACTATGAATGATATAAGAGCAGCTGTGATACTTTCACACCTTGGCGGGAAATCTCAACGGAGGTATATTTTTAGAATAAAATTTATTATCGAAGAGGAAGGTGAATGGATTATCAGAGATAAATTTGACCCAATCCTTAAGGATAAAAAAACTGTTATTGTGAGTAGAGATTCCAAACCAGGAATTCTAACTGGAATTGACAAACCATACTATGAGAAATCTTATCCTGTAACAGCAGTTGTTTACGGAATATATCAGCTAAATGATAAGCCAAGTATTGCAAAACTAGCTCCGATGTTTTCATCGTCGAAATCACAAGGTGATTTGACGGAGTCGTCACCATTAAATTGTGTGGCAACACGGTTAATAGAACACTTCACAAATGCATCCCGGGGAAACAAATTAACTGAACAACGACGAAACAAAATAACCGAATGGGAACTAACGGTGAAACAACGCGGGGCAACGATTTCCGATATAGCTAAATTAGAAGCATTATTAAAATTTCCAATATCGGTAGCGACGATAACCGGAGAAGTATTATACGAACCGAAATATCAATCGCGAGGAGCTCCAATTGAAATTATCGATCATAACAAACACGCGTGGACACCCGCGGTAAATATATTTCCACGAGAAAGAACTGTTCGATATATCCCTAAAGAATTTTCTAGGGATGGTTTCTATGAAGAGAAATTATTTGATGATATTCACACATTAACCAAAGACGACCCTGTGTCAATGTGGTTACTCAGGAGTAATGAGGATCCGGAAATAGGATTTGATCAGTTTGTAAAACCAAATGGTGAATTATATCGAACTGAAGAATTAGATACTAGAATGAGAAAAATCGCTAATGAATTTTCACCGGAGAGTTTCCATGAAAAACTACTTACGGATAGCTTCACAATTCCATCAGTGGTAGCTCACTTTGCAAGAGAAAAAAACTCATGGCGTCCAACACGAAGTGATTTTCTCAATGACGTGAAGTTGAGTTGCGTCGAATTGGGTCATGGAGGATTGTGGAATACGAAATACTCACGTGATGGTATGATTTCAATTGATATATCCGCGTGTTATCCTGGAAGTTTTCTCGGATATGGAGAATGCTCTGAATATTTTAAACGATTTGGACATCCCACACATGAAATGACTCGTGTTGCGATTAATGGTCCATTGCCTGGAACTGCTAGCAGTTCTAATTTTGATTTAACCGGGTTCGCTCGTGTGATATCATTCGAATTAGCTACAGGGTTACATCCGTGTAGTTATCTTTGGCTTGGTAGACATATGTATGAAAAAGCGTGGATGCCAATTGTGCTATTGCGATATATGATCGATTGTGGTATGTTAACATCATTAATTGTCAGCGAAGCTATTATATGCTATAACGCGCAGAAAGATGTTAATTATTTTTTCTAGATCGGGTTTTGGTAACCAACATCTTTCTGCGCGTTATACCAAAACCCGATCTAGAAAAAATAATTAACGAACAACGAAAACAATTGGGAGATTGTGAAACACTTATGGATTGGTCTAAGAGGTTATTCGAAGGTAGGAATAGAGAGGCTAAAGAGCTCGGACGAAGAATAATCGGTAAATTCACTCAAGGTGGAAGATTTGACAATGCAAAATATTCTTCGAGATTGATCTTAGACAATGAAGAATACGATTTTATCATAACCGATTTAATAAAAAAAGGAAAATTTGTAACCCGTAGGGATGCTTTTCGATCCAATGGTGAGAAATTAGGTACGGTTGTTACCTACTGTGATGGATATAGTTGTCAGTACACACATTTGAGAAGTTCTATGCTAGCCTATTCTTGTATTAATCTATTCTCGATGATAAACAGATTTCCCGATACCGCGGTTAGAGTAGCTACTGATTCGATGTATATCCATGAGAAATACAAATCAGATGTAGCTAAATTCACAGATCCTAAGGAAGCGTGGGGAAATTGGAGGTTTAAAAAAGAAACACTACATGAGTATTGTAAATCCGCAGACGTTGCTATGGATGATAAATATATTTGTTGTGAAATTGGAAACGCTAGCGTTTCTACAGAATTTTCTACTGCACCACCTGTATCCGATCCGATTTGTAGATACAAGACAGTTTATTTAAACGGCTGTGGTGGATCAGGAAAGACAACTCGTGCAATCGAATTATTTCGTCGGTCAACCATGGTTGTGTTAACACCAACTCACAGACTCGCCAGAGAGATGATAGCGCGGGGGGTAAAAGCCTGTACTTATCACAGCTTCTTTCGATGGAAAGGCGATACATGGACTCCTGATCGAATGGGCGATAAATTTATTCCTGAAATAATAATCTGGGATGAAATATGCACGGTATCGTTGACAGTATTACAGATATTTCTTGAATGGTTGTTATTGAAAAATACAAAAGTCGTCATGTGCGGGGATCACGGCCAACCGCAGCCATTTGTTGGTGGATCTCCACATGAATGGCTAAAAGGATTTGTAGATTATTATGAAGAGATTAATACCGACCATAGATCACTTGATGAACAATTACGAGAATTCAAAGCGCTAATTAGATTACAACCGGATAAAATCCAATGTGAAATAGCGCGTGAAATAATTTCAGAAACTCCCATGAATGATTTTTGGGAAATGTGGAGGCCAAATGATTTAATAATCGCGAGTAGAAAAATAGTCAGAGACGCACTTCAGATGAAGTTGTTTGCGCTACATAAAGAAAAATTTGCAACACTTCCAGTACCACTCTGTTATAGACCTAAGGATACACGAAAGCAGAATATCGACGTTGACATTCCTGGACAACAACAAAAGCAGAATTTAGTATTAAATGATATTGTGCTGGTTGATATCAGCGTCGTTAAAGATGCATTAGGTGCTGATAAATCCCCATGGACGTTAGGTTATGCAGCAACAATACACTCTTCACAGGGATTAACTATCACAGACACAACTCTTTGGATAGTAGATAATCATATTGAGTGGTCAAATTTAGTTTATCTCGCAGTATCCAGAGTACGGCGAATAAACCAACTTCGAAGAATTGTGGTTAATGATAATGACAATACATTAAGTAATATACACACCGATGATAATATAATCAGAAAAAAACTCTCTGGTTATAAACAACAGGATAAAAAAAATAAAAGAGAATTTGACATCGATGCTGAATTAATTAAGACGCTGAAACAGCAACAGAATAATCACTGCGCGAGTTGTAATTGTATAATGAGTTGGAATTGGTCGGATAAAGATCCTCGCCAATTCACCGTAGATAGAAAAGATAACAATCTCGGTCATGTCAGAAACAATGTGAGGTTGACTTGTCTTGAGTGCAACAGACGCAGAGGTGCCAGCACCTTAGGTGCTAGTTAAGACCACGCGGTGGCAATTGAGTATCTTCGGGGATCACTTGTAGTTGTTGTCGAGTAAATCCTCGCTGAGGAGCAGTTGAATCCAGTCTATAGATTGGAGGTCTACCAGTTGATCGTGTTATACCGAATATCCTATGCGTAGTGACACTCCAAATAGGATCGGTAGCTCTTTTTTTACCACCCTCAAGCTCTCCTGGTTCATATAAGTACCTTACAATGACATTACTACCAAGAATTGGTTCTTTTTGTGAAATTCCTTGGATTTCCATTTTGATAGACGCCTTCTTAATAGCGTTGACAGGTTTCATATTAATTGTTCTAGTAATCTCATTATTGATTGCGGTAATCACAGCTGGTAATCTCTTGACCCATTCACGGGATCGTTTATCCTGGATGAATTCTTTTGCGTATTGATATCCGAATAACCGCTCAGCAAGGGTTTTATTAAACCGTTCAACAATTGCCTGATCGCGATGTAGCGCAGTGTGTCCTCGTCTGATGGCGACATTATGATGTTTCATCGTAGATGTAACAACACCTTGAAATTCCTTGCCAGGATCAACTTGTAACAGATTTGGCCAGCGCAGAGGACCTCGTCGATAAATTTTTTCAAATGCAGAAGCTACTTCAGTAGATGATTTTGCTTTTAACGGTTCTGCTTCTTTGTATCGACTTGCAATATCAACTAACGTTAACGCGTATTTGTAACCGTTGTCATGCGGCAGAAATAGTATATCAGCTTGATGAACTTCATTAGGTGTTGTAACATCAAAATGCGAATAGTTAATTTGTTTAGGCGCTGGTAGATAAATTTGCCATAGTGCCTGTTTAGATAACCAGTTTGCCGCTGTAGTTTTTTTCACCTTTGATGCACTAGCTAGTTTATTGATTGCTGCGTAACCTCTCCAGTATCCCCTCGGAGAATAGTAAATAGATTCCATATTAAAATGCTAGCATTTTCAATTACCAGCACCTAACATCAATTTACCCTTCATAGCAGATTTTACCAACCACGAAGCCAATTTTTCTTTGAAGGATTTATCAGGAATAGCATTTAACGCATGAATTAATTTTACATCTGCGAGATGTCTGTGTTGAAGATTGCTGCTTTTATAAGCGACATCATGAGCATGACACGCCTTATCAATAGCGTTTATTGGATACTCGCCGGGTCGGGGCTGATTTTGATCATCAAGTCTGATATCTAATCGTGTCCCCGGTCCACAGTAGCTATATCCTGGAAGGTGCTTTTCTCCTGGATACTTTGCCCACGGTGTTCCAGGGAGTTTTGCTAACTTGGCTGCAATATCACCTCCTCGTTTTTTTTTAAAGGTTTCGTGGAAGTAAATCTAAATTTTTTCGTACTACATTGTACGCATTTACCAGAAAGCGCTGATCGATTATTTTTCGTTGTAATCGTCGTCAAGTCATTTGTGCCAGTACGCGTCCTACACTTCACACAATATAGATCCATAATTTATATATAAACAGCATGAATGTAATTGATTATTCAGCTACGAGACGACGGGAACCTATTAGACACCATGCAATGTTACCAAATTCTATTCGCGCGATTATCATCGGACCATCTGGAAGTGGTAAAACACAATTGCTACTTAATTTGATAACGAGATGGATGAAGTGGGATAAGTTGTATATGATTGCTCCGAGTGTAGATGATCAGCGATGTTATGAAGTGTTAAAGGATTTTAATGATGCCGCGCGAGAAATTAACGGTGATGGTGTTATTGAGTTTATAACCGATATCGAAGAGGCACCTAGTATTGACTCCATCGACGGAAGTATTAACAATTTAGTCGTATATGATGATATCATGTTAGATAATCAAAAAAATCCTGCTAGAATATTTTCCCGGGGGCGTCACAAAAACACAGATGTGATATATGTCACTCAACGTTACACTCAAATACCAAAAGTGATCCGAGATAACTGCAATATACTGTGTGTATTTAACGGAGTTGATACTCATACTCTTAGAAATATTTGGCAAACTTGGTGCGGTGGTGATATGGATCATAATCAATTTAAAAATTTCTTTAGCCGCGCTCAGTCAATCCCACACGGATTTGTGACGATAAATTTATCAGACCCTCGGACAAGATATCGTGTCGGACTTGATCAAATATTTAGTTAGCGCATTAGCAGCAGAGGAGGTGAACGTCAACTAAATGGCGTCTTTTTTTTTTTATTCTTTGCTCAAATTATTATTAAAAATTAATTAAGTATTTTCAAGGAAGCCTCAGTTTAGTAAATTGGGGCTTATATAAGCAATTTTGGGAAGCCTCAGTTTAGTAAATTGACGCCTAAAAAAGTTTGTCTGTTCACACACTCTGCATTATTTTAAATAATTTCGTTTCCGTAGAAGCCTTATTTTTGCTTGAAAACCTGGTCTGTTCACCCATTCTGCTGCTACTTTTGATGAAAAACGGACTTTTTTGTTTTTCATGTTATGGATCAGTTGGGCTTAGATAAAAGCTGTTGAAACCCTTTACCCCGCTTGGATTTGGTTAATACTTGGTTTATTGGCTGCGCACCATTGGATAGTACGTCACCATACTTTAAAACCGGTTCCCACCATTTTTTTCAGCATGACTTTTGATGAAAAACGGACTTTTTTGTTTTTCATGTTATGGATCAGTTGGGCTTAGATAAAAGCTGTTGAAACCCTTTACCCCGCTTGGATTTGGTTAATACTTGGTTTATTGGCTGCGCACCATTGGATAGTACGTCACCATACTTTAAAACCGGTTCCCACCATTTTTTTCAGCATGACTTTTGATGAAAAACGGACTTTTTTGTTTTTCATGTTATGGATCAGTTGGGCTTAGATAAAAGCTGTTGAAACCCTTTACCCCGCTTGGATTTGGTTAATACTTGGTTTATTGGCTGCGCACCATTGGATAGTACGTCACCATACTTTAGAACCGGTTCCCACCATTTTTTTCAGCATGACTTTTGATGAAAAACGGACTTTTTTGTTTTTCATGTTATGGATCAGTTGGGCTTAGATAAAAGCTGTTGAAACCCTTTACCCCGCTTGGATTTGGTTAATACTTGGTTTATTGGCTGCGCACCATTGGATAGTACGTCACCATACTTTAAAACCGGTTCCCACCATTTTTTTCAGCATGACTTTTGATGAAAAACGGACTTTTTTGTTTTTCATGTTATGGATCAGTTGGGCTTAGATAAAAGCTGTTGAAACCCTTTACCCCGCTTGGATTTGGTTAATACTTGGTTTATTGGCTGCGCACCATTGGATAGTACGTCACCATACTTTAAAACCGGTTCCCACCATTTTTTTCAGCATGACTTTTGATGAAAAACGGACTTTTTTGTTTTTCATGTTATGGATCAGTTGGGCTTAGATAAAAGCTGTTGAAACCCTTTACCCCGCTTGGATTTGGTTAATACTTGGTTTATTGGCTGCGCACCATTGGATAGTACGTCACCATACTTTAAAACCGGTTCCCACCATTTTTTTCAGCATGACTTTTGATGAAAAACAGACTTTTTTGTTTTTCATGTTATGGATCAGTTGGGCTTAGATAAAAGCTGTTGAAACCCTTTACCCCGCTTGGATTTGGTTAATACTTGGTTTATTGGCTGCGCACCATTGGATAGTACGTCACCATACTTTAAAACCGGTTCCCACCATTTTTTTCAGCATGACTTTTGATGAAAAACGGACTTTTTTGTTTTTCATGTTATGGATCAGTTGGGCTTAGATAAAAGCTGTTGAAACCCTTTACCCCGCTTGGATTTGGTTAATACTTGGTTTATTGGCTGCGCACCATTGGATAGTACGTCACCATACTTTAAAACCGGTTCCCACCATTTTTTTCAGCATGACTTTTGATGAAAAACGGACTTTTTTGTTTTTCATGTTATGGATCAGTTGGGCTTAGATAAAAGCTGTTGAAACCCTTTACCCCGCTTGGATTTGGTTAATACTTGGTTTATTGGCTGCGCACCATTGGATAGTACGTCACCATACTTTAAAACCGGTTCCCACCATTTTTTTCAGCATGACTTTTGATGAAAAACGGACTTTTTTGTTTTTCATGTTATGGATCAGTTGGGCTTAGATAAAAGCTGTTGAAACCCTTTACCCCGCTTGGATTTGGTTAATACTTGGTTTATTGGCTGCGCACCATTGGATAGTACGTCACCATACTTTAAAACCGGTTCCCACCATTTTTTTCAGCATGACTTTTGATGAAAAACGGACTTTTTTGTTTTTCATGTTATGGATCAGTTGGGCTTAGATAAAAGCTGTTAAAACCCTTTACCCCGCTTGGATTTGGTTAATACTTGGTTTATTGGCTGCGCACCATTGGATAGTACGTCACCATACTTTAAAACCGGTTCCCACCATTTTTTTCAGCATGACTTTTGATGAAAAACGGACTTTTTTGTTTTTCATGTTATGGATCAGTTGGGCTTAGATAAAAGCTGTTGAAACCCTTTACCCCGCTTGGATTTGGTTAATACTTGGTTTATTGGCTGCGCACCATTGGATAGTACGTCACCATACTTTAAAACCGGTTCCCACCATTTTTTTCAGCATGACTTTTGATGAAAAACGGACTTTTTTGTTTTTCATGTTATGGATCAGTTGGGCTTAGATAAAAGCTGTTGAAACCCTTTACCCCGCTTGGATTTGGTTAATACTTGGTTTATTGGCTGCGCACCATTGGATAGTACGTCACCATACTTTAAAACCGGTTCCCACCATTTTTTTCAGCATGACTTTTGATGAAAAACGGACTTTTTTGTTTTTCATGTTATGGATCAGTTGGGCTTAGATAAAAGCTGTTGAAACCCTTTACCCCGCTTGGATTTGGTTAATACTTGGTTTATTGGCTGCGCACCATTGGATAGTACGTCACCATACTTTAAAACCGGTTCCCACCATTTTTTTCAGCATGACTTTTGATGAAAAACGGACTTTTTTGTTTTTCATGTTATGGATCAGTTGGGCTTAGATAAAAGCTGTTGAAACCCTTTACCCCGCTTGGATTTGGTTAATACTTGGTTTATTGGCTGCGCACCATTGGATAGTACGTCACCATACTTTAAAACCGGTTCCCACCATTTTTTTCAGCATGACTTTTGATGAAAAACGGACTTTTTTGTTTTTCATGTTATGGATCAGTTGGGCTTAGATAAAAGCTGTTGAAACCCTTTACCCCGCTTGGATTTGGTTAATACTTGGTTTATTGGCTGCGCACCATTGGATAGTACGTCACCATACTTTAAAACCGGTTCCCACCATTTTTTTCAGCATGACTTTTGATGAAAAACGGACTTTTTTGTTTTTCATGTTATGGATCAGTTGGGCTTAGATAAAAGCTGTTGAAACCCTTTACCCCGCTTGGATTTGGTTAATACTTGGTTTATTGGCTGCGCACCATTGGATAGTACGTCACCATACTTTAAAACCGGTTCCCACCATTTTTTTCAGCATGACTTTTGATGAAAAACGGACTTTTTTGTTTTTCATGTTATGGATCAGTTGGGCTTAGATAAAAGCTGTTGAAACCCTTTACCCCGCTTGGATTTGGTTAATACTTGGTTTATTGGCTGCGCACCATTGGATAGTACGTCACCATACTTTAAAACCGGTTCCCACCATTTTTTTCAGCATGACTTTTGATGAAAAACGGACTTTTTTGTTTTTCATGTTATGGATCAGTTGGGCTTAGATAAAAGCTGTTGAAACCCTTTACCCCGCTTGGATTTGGTTAATACTTGGTTTATTGGCTGCGCACCATTGGATAGTACGTCACCATACTTTAAAACCGGTTCCCACCATTTTTTTCAGCATGACTTTTGATGAAAAACGGACTTTTTTGTTTTTCATGTTATGGATCAGTTGGGCTTAGATAAAAGCTGTTGAAACCCTTTACCCCGCTTGGATTTGGTTAATACTTGGTTTATTGGCTGCGCACCATTGGATAGTACGTCACCATACTTTAAAACCGGTTCCCACCATTTTTTTCAGCATGACTTTTGATGAAAAACGGACTTTTTTGTTTTTCATGTTATGGATCAGTTGGGCTTAGATAAAAGCTGTTGAAACCCTTTACCCCGCTTGGATTTGGTTAATACTTGGTTTATTGGCTGCGCACCATTGGATAGTACGTCACCATACTTTAAAACCGGTTCCCACCATTTTTTTCAGCATGACTTTTGATGAAAAACGGACTTTTTTGTTTTTCATGTTATGGATCAGTTGGGCTTAGATAAAAGCTGTTGAAACCCTTTACCCCGCTTGGATTTGGTTAATACTTGGTTTATTGGCTGCGCACCATTGGATAGTACGTCACCATACTTTAAAACCGGTTCCCACCATTTTTTTCAGCATGACTTTTGATGAAAAACGGACTTTTTTGTTTTTCATGTTATGGATCAGTTGGGCTTAGATAAAAGCTGTTGAAACCCTTTACCCCGCTTGGATTTGGTTAATACTTGGTTTATTGGCTGCGCACCATTGGATAGTACGTCACCATACTTTAAAACCGGTTCCCACCATTTTTTTCAGCATGACTTTTGATGAAAAACGGACTTTTTTGTTTTTCATGTTATGGATCAGTTGGGCTTAGATAAAAGCTGTTGAAACCCTTTACCCCGCTTGGATTTGGTTAATACTTGGTTTATTGGCTGCGCACCATTGGATAGTACGTCACCATACTTTAAAACCGGTTCCCACCATTTTTTTCAGCATGACTTTTGATGAAAAACGGACTTTTTTGTTTTTCATGTTATGGATCAGTTGGGCTTAGATAAAAGCTGTTGAAACCCTTTACCCCGCTTGGATTTGGTTAATACTTGGTTTATTGGCTGCGCACCATTGGATAGTACGTCACCATACTTTAAAACCGGTTCCCACCATTTTTTTCAGCATGACTTTTGATGAAAAACGGACTTTTTTGTTTTTCATGTTATGGATCAGTTGGGCTTAGATAAAAGCTGTTGAAACCCTTTACCCCGCTTGGATTTGGTTAATACTTGGTTTATTGGCTGCGCACCATTGGATAGTACGTCACCATACTTTAAAACCGGTTCCCACCATTTTTTTCAGCATGACTTTTGATGAAAAGCGGACTTTTTTGTTTTTCATGTTATGGATCAGTTGGGCTTAGATAAAAGCTGTTGAAACCCTTTACCCCGCTTGGATTTGGTTAATACTTGGTTTATTGGCTGCGCACCATTGGATAGTACGTCACCATACTTTAAAACCGGTTCCCACCATTTTTTTCAGCATGACTTTTGATGAAAAACGGACTTTTTTGTTTTTCATGTTATGGATCAGTTGGGCTTAGATAAAAGCTGTTGAAACCCTTTACCCCGCTTGGATTTGGTTAATACTTGGTTTATTGGCTGCGCACCATTGGATAGTACGTCACCATACTTTAAAACCGGTTCCCACCATTTTTTTCAGCATGACTTTTGATGAAAAACGGACTTTTTTGTTTTTCATGTTATGGATCAGTTGGGCTTAGATAAAAGCTGTTGAAACCCTTTACCCCGCTTGGATTTGGTTAATACTTGGTTTATTGGCTGCGCACCATTGGATAGTACGTCACCATACTTTAAAACCGGTTCCCACCATTTTTTTCAGCATGACTTTTGATGAAAAACGGACTTTTTTGTTTTTCATGTTATGGATCAGTTGGGCTTAGATAAAAGCTGTTGAAACCCTTTACCCCGCTTGGATTTGGTTAATACTTGGTTTATTGGCTGCGCACCATTGGATAGTACGTCACCATACTTTAAAACCGGTTCCCACCATTTTTTTCAGCATGACTTTTGATGAAAAACGGACTTTTTTGTTTTTCATGTTATGGATCAGTTGGGCTTAGATAAAAGCTGTTGAAACCCTTTACCCCGCTTGGATTTGGTTAATACTTGGTTTATTGGCTGCGCACCATTGGATAGTACGTCACCATACTTTAAAACCGGTTCCCACCATTTTTTTCAGCATGACTTTTGATGAAAAACGGACTTTTTTGTTTTTCATGTTATGGATCAGTTGGGCTTAGATAAAAGCTGTTGAAACCCTTTACCCCGCTTGGATTTGGTTAATACTTGGTTTATTGGCTGCGCACCATTGGATAGTACGTCACCATACTTTAAAACCGGTTCCCACCATTTTTTTCAGCATGACTTTTGATGAAAAACGGACTTTTTTGTTTTTCATGTTATGGATCAGTTGGGCTTAGATAAAAGCTGTTGAAACCCTTTACCCCGCTTGGATTTGGTTAATACTTGGTTTATTGGCTGCGCACCATTGGATAGTACGTCACCATACTTTAAAACCGGTTCCCACCATTTTTTTCAGCATGACTTTTGATGAAAAACGGACTTTTTTGTTTTTCATGTTATGGATCAGTTGGGCTTAGATAAAAGCTGTTGAAACCCTTTACCCCGCTTGGATTTGGTTAATACTTGGTTTATTGGCTGCGCACCATTGGATAGTACGTCACCATACTTTAAAACCGGTTCCCACCATTTTTTTCAGCATGACTTTTGATGAAAAACGGACTTTTTTGTTTTTCATGTTATGGATCAGTTGGGCTTAGATAAAAGCTGTTGAAACCCTTTACCCCGCTTGGATTTGGTTAATACTTGGTTTATTGGCTGCGCACCATTGGATAGTACGTCACCATACTTTAAAACCGGTTCCCACCATTTTTTTCAGCATGACTTTTGATGAAAAACGGACTTTTTTGTTTTTCATGTTATGGATCAGTTGGGCTTAGATAAAAGCTGTTGAAACCCTTTACCCCGCTTGGATTTGGTTAATACTTGGTTTATTGGCTGCGCACCATTGGATAGTACGTCACCATACTTTAAAACCGGTTCCCACCATTTTTTTCAGCATGACTTTTGATGAAAAACGGACTTTTTTGTTTTTCATGTTATGGATCAGTTGGGCTTAGATAAAAGCTGTTGAAACCCTTTACCCCGCTTGGATTTGGTTAATACTTGGTTTATTGGCTGCGCACCATTGGATAGTACGTCACCATACTTTAAAACCGGTTCCCACCATTTTTTTCAGCATGACTTTTGATGAAAAACGGACTTTTTTGTTTTTCATGTTATGGATCAGTTGGGCTTAGATAAAAGCTGTTGAAACCCTTTACCCCGCTTGGATTTGGTTAATACTTGGTTTATTGGCTGCGCACCATTGGATAGTACGTCACCATACTTTAAAACCGGTTCCCACCATTTTTTTCAGCATGACTTTTGATGAAAAACGGACTTTTTTGTTTTTCATGTTATGGATCAGTTGGGCTTAGATAAAAGCTGTTGAAACCCTTTACCCCGCTTGGATTTGGTTAATACTTGGTTTATTGGCTGCGCACCATTGGATAGTACGTCACCATACTTTAAAACCGGTTCCCACCATTTTTTTCAGCATGACTTTTGATGAAAAACGGACTTTTTTGTTTTTCATGTTATGGATCAGTTGGGCTTAGATAAAAGCTGTTGAAACCCTTTACCCCGCTTGGATTTGGTTAATACTTGGTTTATTGGCTGCGCACCATTGGATAGTACGTCACCATACTTTAAAACCGGTTCCCACCATTTTTTTCAGCATGACTTTTGATGAAAAACGGACTTTTTTGTTTTTCATGTTATGGATCAGTTGGGCTTAGATAAAAGCTGTTGAAACCCTTTACCCCGCTTGGATTTGGTTAATACTTGGTTTATTGGCTGCGCACCATTGGATAGTACGTCACCATACTTTAAAACCGGTTCCCACCATTTTTTTCAGCATGACTTTTGATGAAAAACGGACTTTTTTGTTTTTCATGTTATGGATCAGTTGGGCTTAGATAAAAGCTGTTGAAAC
>JARLTB010000369.1:0-185000 GCA_030141615.1 Unio pictorum
AGAGAGAGAGAGTTGTTGTAGGGTTTTAACGCCATTTTCAGCACACGATAGGCTATACACAGCGGCCAGTATTATTGGTGGAGGAAGAACCCGGGAACCCCCCCCCCCCGGAAAGAACCACCGACCCACGAGAGGCTACTGGCAAGCTTTCTCACATAACTACATTAGCCGAATCTTTGACTCGAACCTACGCAGACAGAGGTGAGATGGCAGTGATCCGGAACGGAGAGCGCTTTAGAACCACAGGGCCACTCGAGGCCCAGAGAGAGAGAGAGAGAGAGAGAGAGAGAGAGTGAGAGAGAGAGAGAGAGAGAGAGAGAGGAGAGAGAGAGAGAGAGAGAGAGAGTTGTTGTAGGGTTTAACGCCATTTTCAGCACACTATAGGCTTTACACAGCGGCCAGTATTATTGGTGGAGGAAGAACCCGGGAACCCCCCCCCCCCCCGGAAAGAACCACCGACCCACGCGAGGCTACTGGCAAGCTTTCTCACATAACTACATTAGCCGAATCTTTGACTCGAACCTACGCAGACAGAGGTGAGATGGCAGTGATCCGGAACGGAGAGCGCTTTAGACCACAGGGCCACTCGAGGCCCAGAGAGAGAGAGAGACAGAGAGAGAGAGAGAGAGAGAGAGAGAGAGAGAGAGAGAGAGAGAGAGAGAGAGAGAGAGAGAGAGAGAGTTGTTGTAGGGTTTAACGCCATTTTCAGCACACGATAGGCTATACACAGCGGCCAGTATTATTGGTGGAGGAAGAACCCGGGACCCCCCCCCCCCCCCGGAAAGAACCACCGACCACGAGAGGCTACTGGCAAGCTTTCTCACATAACTACATTAGCCGAATCTTTGACTCGAACCTACGCAGACAGAGGTGAGATGGCAGTGATCCGGAACGGAGAGCGCTTTAGACCACAGGGCCACTCGAGGCCCAGAGAGAGAGAGAGAGAGAGAGAGAGAGAGAGAGAGAGAGAGAGAGAGAGAGAGAGAGAGAGAGAGAGAGAGAGAGAGAGAGTCCTATACTATGTATTTTCTTGTACCTACAACTCCTAGTTGAAAGAACCCGACAGCGGTGTATGTAACATGCATTTTCAGGTGAGCAGTTTACGTTGTAGATTAGGAATAAATTTAACAAAAGAATTAAATATTGCCGACCCAATATTCACTACTTCTAGAATACATTAACTTATGTAGTTTTTCATATCAGTGTCGTTCAGCTTAACTGGACAAAGATGTAGTTCAAATAAAGAGTCGGTCAGCTTAACTGGACAAAATTGTCGTTCAAATAATCCAACCCATTTGCAAGTAGTTTCAAGCTCCGTTTCTATTACCATCCGTTTCGATTACCATCCATAATTAAACATACCCAAGTTTAGACGTGATTCATTTATGTCACATAGAGGTTCTCCACGCACTCTAGACTGGTTTCCTTGTCTAGTGTTCTAACTACATAGGTGCTATACTGTATATAAAATTATAAAGGAAGAACATAAAGTTATCGGCTTTTTAAAAAGAAATTATATACATAAAACAAATTTTACCTCTGTAATGCAGGAGGTGACAATGACCAAGTGGAGCTAGCAATTCTTTGAAAGATGCAAATCTGAAGCAAGGCCAAGCTCTATAAAATCAATCGCTCAATCAAAGATAATTAAAGCATTTTCAGCTTAGCTAGAAAATGTCTCTTATTAACAAGCTAATATAATAAGCCTCTTTAAAAATGTATGCAAAATACGAAACTTTAGAGCGCCACCTTCCCTATTGTAAATTAGGTACTGACGTCATAATTGGCTTTGTACAATTGTAAGTAGGTAACTAACTATTCTTTTTTATTCTTTCAGAACTTTGTCTTTGATAGCAAAGAAAAACCTTATAGCCTGCTAATTTTATTTTAAAACTAAATAGTTATAACCAATAACATGTTGAAATTTCTGGAAGTTGGAGATGACCTTTTAGAAATGGACGGATTACTTCTAAAATGAGAGATGATTGCAATACCAGATGCTCGACATAATGAAATTATTAAAGAGTTACACATAAGTCATATGAGCATTGAAGAGAGAAAGCAGAGAGCAAGATGCATTATGTACTGGCCTGGCAGGAATGTACAAATTGCAGACACACACATTTAAATAATTTTATCAGTCTGACAACTTTGGACCCCAAACCGAAATTCACTTAAAACTCGTGAAATATGTATGTATGTATGTATGTATGTATGTATGTATGTATGTATGTATGTATGTATGTATGTATGTATGTATGTATGTATGTGTCAAGTGCCAAATTTTTCGTCAGTGAAATTCATTAATTAATTCGTAGGCTAGCCGACAATTAACTGTCTTGGAGTAGAGTTAGACGTAGGAATGTTTATGTAACTGGGTCACGCTGTTAGAACTGTTGATAGTGCAAACGGACTGAGTGTTTGACACACTTAAAATAGGTGATTCCTCACGTAGAGCTGTCAGAGTGATTGGAAACAAATGATAAGGTGATATTTCGACCCGAGTGGCATTTTGTTGGCATCTTGATAGACGGTTTTCAAATGTCGGTAGGAGTACCATTTATTCCGATTGGTCAAATGTAGAGGAAGGGGGTGTGTCGAACCCCAGAATCGGGGAAATATATACTACGTATCAAACGAGGTTAGTCAGTCTAAAAACTTCTCTGCAAGAGAGAACCAAAGGTAGAAGTAATTATTAGGACTCCGACCGTTCGTTGCAAGAACGACGTTCGTAAAACACTTGTGGTTCCAGGTTAAATTGAAGGTGGAACGATTGTAAGACGCCAAAAACACAAGGTATTTAACTCAAATTCACCTTTATCATGATGTAATGTATATGATGTTTTTCTTTGTCATAGATGCATAATGTATCGATACTATGATACAAATAGTTCAGTATTACATTGATTTAATAACGTACTTTGATATGATGTTTCTTTGTTACAGGTGCATGATGTGTTCATATTTTTGTATGGATAGTCGGTTTTACAGTGATTTAATAATGTATTTTGGAATTCTGAATTAGCAATTTTTACCTTATATACTTAGGTAGGTAAATGGGTGGTGTAGAAAATCCGCCGTGTACATTTATGATTGGAAAGTGTTACATTAATTTGAATTTATCGTATTAGTGAATATAGATTGTGTGTTATGATATATTGCCTCACTTTACGTAATGATTTACGGAAATATATGACTTTCCCGAATTCTGATGTCGATAATTAGCAGTATAGCTCTATTGATCTGAAGATTTGTATAGTATTTGTTAGCCGTATAAATGATAACACTGATAGTAAGATCTGATTGTTCGAACCTGAAGACGGACGGACAATCTCAACTCTTAAAGTAACGAGATACTTAGGGCGTTTACCCTTTTCTTTTCAAAGGAGAATAGTTTGTTTGAAGATCGAGTAAGAAATAGCGAGGAAGTCGAAATTCAGAGACGGAAAAAGAAGTCAGAAGTCAGAGTTGTGAAATCCCACGTTCAATCAAAGGGCAAGCTAAAGTCGTGACGCACGCAGAAGAAAAAAGATATAAAAAAAAAACAGTCAACGAACAAGGTCATTGTGAATCACCCAACAGTCCAATGTTAATGAACATTCGATTCCATGATGAGAGTCACTATCAGTTATTAACGGTTAAATTCATCTATTTTACTAGTGTTTAAATTTTAATTAACGTATCTGCTATTTTAAGGCTTCGGTTTTTGAAGTACTTCTGAACGAAGAATAGTCAGAAGGAAAGAAAACTGTAATTTACTGTGTCATTCTTCTCTTAAATGTATTTTAATCAAATTCTCTTTTTTATCTTTACGGGGGCTCGTGCGTTGTCTTGTTCAAAGTACCATCTCAGATTACCATATCCACTATATGACCGGGCAAATTACACCGTAGAGATCATCTTCTAGATAACGAGAATTAGTGGGAGGCGGTTTTTCAAGTGTTGTTTTTCAAAGTCGCGCAATACCTCTGACCAGGCCTTGTGCGATATTGTACTGATAACCCTTGATAACCGAGAGACCCTTACAGTATGTATGTATGTATGTATGTATGTATGTATGTATGTATGTATGTATGTATGTATGTATGTATGTATGTATGTATGTATGTATGGATGGATGGATGGATGTGTGAAATGCCAAATTTCAGTAGATCTATTAATAAACCATTAGTTGTGGCCAGATAGCCATTAGATAGATTTATGACGCGACGCTTTGCAAGAGGGGTGTCTGTAGATTCTAGTCGACCGTTGTACTAATTAAACGTTGTTTATACAGCAGTCGGGGCTGACTGCTGACGACATTTTAAAGTTTCATATTTTACGAAAAGTGTCAGAATTGAGAAAATGCTGAGATTCTGTTACTTAAAAACCAAGCATGTCATATTGACCATGACGTAAGCGTCTTTTAGAGGAAAGCGGGAGAAAATACATTTGATTATGATTGGTCACGGTTAAATAAGGGGTGTGTTCTACACGGAAAATCTTTAGAACATAATATCGCACTAGCTAAATTAAAGTTTAGTCTTGACATTGCTCTGTACGAGAGACAGTGGTAGAATAATTTAAAGACTCCGGATGTTATTTCAGAGAAGGACATCCGTTAAATAATAGTCCAGGGGAGAAAAAAAAACGCCAAATGAACGGTTGAGTGACACACCAAAATCACAAAGGTACTGTCGCAATTCCTGTTTTGTTTTGTTTTTTATGGTTTAACGCCATTTTCAACACAGTATGCTATACATAGCGGCCAGTATTACCCGGAAAGAACCACCGACCCACGAGAAGCTACTGGCAAGCTTTCTCACATAACTACATTAGCCGAATCTTAGACTCGAACTCACGCTGAGGTGAGATGGCAGTGAACCATAACGGACAGCGCTTTAGACCACTCGGGGCCTCGCAATTCCTTGTATACTGTTGATGTCATTTATATGTTTGCTTAGTTTACATGTCTGGATGACTTCGTTTGATACATTTGTATAACTGATTTAATTTGATACATTTGTATAATAATGTGTTTTGTATTATGAATCGGAAGTTATTGCATGAATTCATTTGATACAATTGTATAATAATGTGCTTTTGAATTATGAATTGGAATTCTTACCTTAATTCTTAGTTAAGAATGACGTAATGTCGATTTATGTCGTAAAAACACTATGCTGAGTATGAATAGGAAGTGTTACGTTAATTCTTGAATTTATCATATTGTTTGAATAATGATTGTGTTCTAAGAATTTAATGTATTACGTTAGTAAGGGATTTACAAGAATACATGTGAATTCACCGAATTTTGATGTCATAGATGATTCAGCGACAGAGTATATAACGTATGTACTGTGGAAAATTAGGGCAGAGCCAGAATTCTACGCCTCGCTTTGTAGTACGTTAATGTATTAGGTAAAGGCAAAACGAATTAACAATTGGTTTAACTACATTCATTTGAGGACATGTGTAGTTAATTACTAGCCGTAAAATTTTTATCACTGATATAAACATCTGATTGTTCGAACCAGGAATAATGGACAGTCTCAACTGTAACCATTGTAACGAGAGACTTAGGTTGTTTTAATTTCTTTTGAAAGGAAGAAAATAGCATTTTGGGAAGATCGTGAAGTTACGGGAATAGCGACGTATACTTTGGGAAAAGAAATTGTGAGAAACGGAAATTGCAGTATACGTATGAGACAGTGGACAAGTCCGGTACCAAGCGGAAACATCCATCGTACTGTAATTCGGTGAAAGTTGTATTTCTAAACCGCGTATATTTCTAATAAAAGGAAGTTTCATAATTGTGTGTGTAATTAATTAAATTGCTTATTTATCTTTACGGGTGCTCGCAGTCCCGGATTACCCATTAGGCAGAGTAGGCAACTGCCTATGGGCCCCGCGACTTTTATGGGCCCCATCAGGGGCCCCCAGGGGCCCCCATAAGACCGTGACCGTGGGTCTGGGGCCCCAATAGTTTGACTGCCTATGGGCCTCCACGGTGCTTAATCCGGCGCTGGGTGCTCGGAGTTGTTTTGTTCAATACACCTGCTCAGTTTACCATATTTACTATTCTCCTGCTCGAACCGGGTAATTATATCGAGGGCGGTCATCTCTTAGATAACGAGTATCAAAAAGGGAGTGGGTTATAGTTATTATTATTATATGTTGTACAATACCCCTTGACAAAGTGGGACGTAACACTTACCCTGTAACAGGTGGGGCTTATATAAATATTATACGAATAACGCTCATAACCCACGAGTAACCTGACAGTATGTATGTATGTATGTATGTATGTATGTATGTATGTATGTATGTATGTATGTATGTATGTATGTATGGATGCATGCATGTAGTTTGACAGATGCTCTATCTGCTCGGCAAAAAGACGAACCTGCCAATACACGAGTCTCCTGCTGCCTTGCAACACCTTGATCTGGAGAGGGAAGGGCTCCGCCAGACGCCTTTTGCCCAAGACACACTGATAATGCTGAACAAATCTGAAGTTATCATACCAGATCAGTCGTCGCCCGGGTCAACAAGGACCGCGACTGCCATTGTCGACCAGGACGGAGGTGACAAGTGTGCTTCTGGTACTTTGCATAAAATCAGAGCGACAGACAACGTTGCCATCGCCACCTGGAACATTAGAACTCTGGCGCAAACTGGAAGAAACCCAGAGTTACACATGAGATGGAACACTACACATAGCACATACTGGGAATATGTGAAGTAAGATGGAAAGCCCTAGGAGAACACCAAACTGAAGATGGGCAAATATTACACTATAGTGGAGTCTTGGACAAGTCCAAACATGGAGTAGGCTTCCTTGTAAACAAAGCCATCAAGGGATCTCTGCTTAAATGTCGCCCCATATCCAGCAGAATCATCTCCATTCGTCTGAAAGTATCCCCATTAACATCACAATTATCCAAGTCTATGATCCAACTACTGATTATGATGATGAAGAAATAGAGGAAATCTACAACAAGCTCCAGGGTATAATAAACATGGTAAGTAAAAAAAAAAAGAGATTAGAATGCCAATGGAGAATGGAATGCCAAAGTTGGCAAAGATGCTCTAAAAGACTCGGGTGATCATTGTGGACCTTCTTGCAATGAGCTTACCAATGAAAGAGGGAGACGTCTACTCGGGTTCGCAAGCTACAAAAATTTGGTACTAGCCAACACCCTAGGCCAACATAAAGCTTCACGATACTGGACATGGCACGCACCAAATGGAACCCATCATAACCAGATCAACTACATACTAGTTCAAAATCGGTAACGATCTGGCATAAATAGAGCAAAAACAAAACATTCCCAGGTGATGATGTTGGGAGTAATCACGACCTCCTTATTATGAACTTCCGAGTGAGGTTGAAGAAAATTGAATTAACAAACCAAAGAAAATCAGGCTCAAATTCAGCCTTGAACAACTGAAGGACCCTAACATCTGCAATCCATTCCAAGCCACAATTGGAGGGAAATGTGCTCCACTCCTTGTGATGGATGTTGATGTTAACGTGATGAGAGACACTTTCAACACAGTCATGACAACAGTTGCCAAGGACATCATTGGCCTACATCGCCCAAAGAAAAAACCTTGGGTTACAGAAAAGATTCTGAATATCAAAAACACCAGACACACAACAGGGTCAATGGAGTGTCGAGAAATAAATAAGAATATAAGAAAGAAACTCGAAGAAAGCAACAGAAAGTTGGATTGGACAAAATTGCACAAAACTAAAGAGCAGTCTGATATAGAATACAGGCATTCCAAATTGTTAAAGACCTCACCAGACAGTAACAACCATGAGTCAGTACCATTCAAGGCGGAAATGGAAAATGCCTCACAGAAGCAAGTGATATTGCAGAAAGATGGATTGGGTATTGTAAAGAACTCTACAACCATCCATACACAGGAGACCCAGAGGTGCTTGAAGTTCCAAACACCACAAATGACGATGATTGCCCCATTCTCAAAGAAGAGGTGGAGTCACCAATTGGAGCACTGAAGAATGGGAAGGCAGCTGGAGTAGACAATATCCCAGCTGAAATTATCAACAATGGTGGGAAATCAGTGATAGAGCTTGTAACAAAAATCTGCCACAAGATCTGACAGATAGGCGAATGGCCAACACAGTGGACCCAGTCACTGATTATAACACTCCCCCCCCCCCAAAAAAAAGCAATCTCCAGCTGTGCCAAAATTACAGAACTATCAGTTTGATCAGCCATGCTAATAAGGTTATGCTGAAGATCACCTTGAACAGACTGAACGCAAACGCAGAAGAAAAAATCGCTGAAGAACAGCCTGGATTCCGGAATGGAAGAAGCACAACAGAACAAATATTCAATCTTAGAGTTCTGCATGAAAAGTACTCACAACATCACCAAGACATCTATCATGAGTTTACAGATTTCAAAAAGGTTTTGACAGAGTGTGGCATGTGGCATTGTGGGCCACAATGAAGAAGTACAAAATGGGTCAAAGTTGACCAACACCATCAAGCAGCTGTACGCCAAGGCTAACAGTGCAGTAATTGCTCAAGATTCTGTGGGCGACTGATTTAAGACTACAGTTGGAGTACGGCAAGGCTGTATCCTGTCACCCACACTTTTCAACATCTATTGAAAGCGCATCATGAGTGAAGGCCTGGAAAACAACTGTGGGACAGTCAGCATTGGAGGACGTAACATCACCAACCTCCGCTTAGCGTACAACATTGATGGGTTGACAGGCAGTGTAGATGAGCTTACCACTTTAGTGAAGAACCTGGATGAAATATCTTCCAGATTTGACATGGAGATAAGTGCCCAGAAGACAAAACTGATGACAAGTAGTGGCAAACAAATCTCAACCAAGATTAAAGTCAGAGGACATGAACTGGGAACAGTGGGCCAATTCAAATATCTTGGTTCCATAATCACCGAAGAGGGATCAAGAGCAGACATTTTGTCACGAGCAGCAATAACAACAACAGCTATGTCAAAGCTAAGACCCATCTGAAGAAACAATATTATCTGTCTGAAAACTAAAATGAGACTATTGAGAGCCCAAGTCCTCAATCTCTCTGTATTCATTTTAGGCATGGACCCTGACAGCAGAATTACAACGATGAATCCAGGCACTTGAAATGGGATGCTACGGAACTATCCGTGGCATCTCTTACATGGACCACATCACAAATGAAGAAGTGCGTAACACAATCAGGCACAAAGTAGGCCATTATGAAGACCTGCTCACCACTGTCAAAAAGTAAAAGCTGAAATGGTAACGCCATGCCACTAGAGCCAACAGTCTATCCGCAAAAGTACTGCACGTTAGTGTTCAAGGTGATAGAAGAAGCGACAGACAGAGAGAAAAGTGGATTGACAACATTGCAGAATGGACAAGGAAAAGTTTTGCAGAGACACGGGTATTGGCACATGATCGGGACAAGTGGAGGGAACTGGTTAGATGTTAAGCAGCACAGTGCCCCAACGACCACACCAGGCCAATATATACAATGTAGAAATCTGGAAGGGGACAGCCACTAGAGTGAAGCTCTAAATGTATTTAGCTGTCGGGATTGCCATTTCATTTTGTTTGAACCAAAGAGCTGGGTGAGTTGCATGCTTTTTAATCAACTTTTTTTTTTTTTAAAAACCCAACTAATATTCAGATTAGTAAGACATGTTCAGTGTTGTATTATGTGGTTGCATGTTTTTATCGCACTTGTAATTCAGGGTATTAAGAGGGTATGACCTATGCAAGTTGGTAGCGAGATAATACTTTTCAGATATTAACCGGGATATGGACACATGTGCATACTTCTGTTGATAATTTTATCTGGTCGCTATTTCAACTAATGTTGAAAAGTACTATGTATGTATTAATGTTTCAGTATATCGTATTTCTATTTTAATGGCATACCATTCCTACGTCACAGTCGTACATGAGGAATATTTCAGACGGGTTATATTAACCCATTCGTAACCGTCATATACTTAATCTAGTTACAAATAAACAGACTATTCGGAAAGTTGTTTCTTTTCAATATTCAGCTCATTACGTGTGAATAGCCAAACGAGCGAGTGAATATGAGAATGTCTGGTGCGCCATTGCGATATTAGACCACCAGCTTAGTGGTATCACGGTACCAATTGTTTTTCCATGGATCTCAATGCTAATGTTTTGTGAAATAAATATACTTTCTATCCTACTTCAGCATGCATGTCACACACTGTCATAGAGAACAATGTTAGATTGTCAATTTGACAATAACAGAACCAGGTACTCCATTGCATGTAAGAGAGATAACTCTGCTGGAACTAGACAGGGGTATGAGTTATCTACTCACAACATACTTATTTTCAGTCATGTGTATCACATTTTCAAAAAATCATAAAAAACACAAAATATGATCTATATCGAAATTAGCATTAATTCACATGCTGCCAAGAGGCTAAACTTCTTTTTCAGCCTAACAGAAAGTACAACTCTTACATAATCCACCAATCATAGCTATTGTTGTTGTTTATTTCTGAATGCAAGGTTCCCTACACCTTAAGCTCCTCTCACCTGGACATTCGCAATTGGTACCGTTATACCTAGTGCTCACGTGTAGGTACATGAAAATCTGGAGGGTAGTTGTGACCGTGCCGGAAAGCTGGCGGAGTCAGGACTAGATACACACGTTGTGATATCGACGTAGTAATAACGTTAGTTTTTGACTACATGAATTTTGTAATAACAGTAGTGTTTGACTACATTAATTTTTGTAATAACAGTCGTGTAGGACTACATGAATTTTGTAATGAAAGTAGTGCTTGACTACATGAATGTAACAACAGTAGTGTTTGACTACATGAATTTTGTAATGACTAGTGTTTGACTACATGAATGTAATGACAGTAGTGTTTGGCTACATGAATTTTGTAACAATAGTGTTTGACTACATGAATTCCATATAGTAGTATTTGACTACATGAGGTTTGTATAGTAGTCGAATCAAATTACTTATGTGTTTTATATTCATACTATGTACCTTTGTCTTTATGTTATGCTCGTGTTTCTTACTCATTAGTGTGAGAGTGTAATGCATTTTCATTGTCACTCACAAACGTGTTTTTTCTTTCTTGAAACCCTGCCCAGTCTCAAAGGGTGTCAACTCTATTACGTTACAATTATGGTGGCAGCGATGGGGTTGTATTTTCCATCCGAGAATACTTTTGGATTGTTACATTGAGTTCACACATCCAACAGTGTCGGAGAAAGCCTTTGAGACAGGAAGGTTTTGAGAAATAATATTTTATATTTGATTGTAAACGAAACTGAACTTCATTTTTCTTCATAGAAGCAGTTAATTTATTGACGTTCCTATTAGATCATACTACTATTTAAAAATCATGTCGTCCACTAGCGATTTGGTAGAGCTTGGTAAATAATTGGGATATGAAGGTGAAACCTTACGAGGTATATTAGGGAAAAACAAAATAAAGAGAGTGACGCGCCGAAAAGCGAGTTGCCGAAAAGGAGAGAATTCAGGAAGAACACGATAAATTATAGCTAAGCGCGCGCATTAAGAATGAGAGGATTGAAATGGTTGCCCGCACAGAGAGGGAAACATAGCGCGAGAAATTAGAGTTAAGCGCGCGTATTGAAAGAAGCTAGATTTTTAACGGTCTCGACTAGAGAACGATAGGATATCGAAACTGGGTAAATTAAAAAAAAAACACAACTTCAATCATTCGAAGAAAATTAAGATTCGAAACATATACTACTGCGCTAAAACTCAAAACAGAAAATTGGGCATTACACCTTAGCATTTTGCTGAAAGGTAGGGCTTTAGAAGTGTACTCAAGGATACCGAGTGCAGAGGCAGCTAATTATGATTTATTGAAGTAATAGGAATTGATTTTTTAGTAAAATTAATAAGATTGCAATTTTCTTTAAATTGTATTATTAAAGTAATGTTTTATTCATTTATAGCAAAAGGTTGGCAACTTAAATCATTAGCTATACGAATATACATTATTGTGTGGAAATAGGTTGTAAAACAAAAGTCAGTCAGCTTCTAAGTCTTATCAGTGAAACATATATTCCGTAAAACCAGGCATTGGCAAAAAGTCTAATTCGGTTAATAAAAAAGTAGAACAAACTTCCGTACTGACGCAAATACAGAATGGTTCTTAACTAATGATGGACAGTCGTCCTTATGAAACGGTTCTTATCCAAGTTGGACAGACATTACAGCTGGCTTAACATATTAAACATGTTCCTGGTTTAGAATACTAAGGAATTATCATATTTGGATCTAACTAGTGCCAAACGAACTACAAATCTGAGTTGTACCTTATGTCAGATGACGTCAAATTAAGCCGGTTTTGACCAGGAGAAACTGATTTTTACCTGATGAGAATGAACATCTTTTTCCAACGGTACGTTAACCTGACACAGGATGCATATAAATAGACCACGCATTTAAAGGTCAGGTCAGTTCCGTACCGACAAAGAAAATAGATGTTTGTCTTCTCATTGCAGGTAAAATAATTGTATATGTCGTAACTTCTTTAGAAATAAGTATTTTTAATGTTTGTTATTTTAATAGTAACAGTGTTATGTTAGCAATATTGTTCACTTAATACTTTTATTTATAATATATTGTAACGGAATGTTTAAATGTTCTAAATAATTTATATTTAATTATATTTATGTACTTTTTATTGTAAGGTTGAGATTGCTACCAACTTCATGTTTAGATTTAATATTGAAATAAAGTATTCTTTAAGTAAGAAAGAATATTATCTAGCAATATATTCTAAATCAATATTCTATTTTAAAATTAGTAAAATGCATTTCTTTAAATTAATTGTTACATTAACTATAGTAATTACATCTTACACTTTTGGCTATCTTGAAATTGATTGAGACTTAACTATTTGTATAATATTCTAAAATGCAGAAGTTATACGAATAAATGAAGTTGGAAAGCTTAAAAAGGGAAAATATAATATGTATTGCATGAACTTTTATTATAAAGTTTTTAGATGTGTTTCTAGAATGTAGTCAATATATTTGTGTTGTTTAATTAAATAAAGGTCAGTTCCGTACCGACAAAGAAAATAGATGTTTGTCTTCTCATTACAGATGCAGTGCAGCTGGTTTATCATCGCGGCGGCGGCTATCATTTCAGATATAACTGGTAGCTGGCGAATATCATTGCAGATGTAGCTGATTTAACATCGTGACGGCACGCGTTTAATAGAGCTTTCTTCTCTTTCTCTCTCTCTCAAAGATGTAGCCGTATCTACACCGTTATGAGTGACTCTTTCTTTTGAGAGATTTATTTCATAAACGTTATGGAGAAGATTCTTTGAAAAAAATGACATTAGTGGACTAACATCTTCATAAAGTTTTCCGTACCAGCAAGAGTCTCATACGATTCCGTACCTAATTCCCTAGACATTCCATCATCATGTGACATCCTTTATCTAGGAACTCATCATTTTTCTCTTCTTCCTATCTTCCTGAGTTGACAGTCCAACAAAAGTTCTCATAAAAGTTGGATAAGACTACATCATGAATACAGGTGTCACACGTACAACTATGATCCACGAGAGAGACTCGCACCAACATCTTTGCTATCATGAGACATCACGCCGTCAGCTACACTACGTGAACTCAGGAATGACAGAACAACTCTTCTGTGATTTTCGTATTTTTTCGCCCACACGAAGGGTCAGTTCTAAGACATCGGCACCAGTATCATCACACCATGGGAATAAACGAACAAGTACAAACTGATAGGCTACCAGAATAACATGCATTACATCGCCGATGAGAATTCTTCCTGTAGTATCGCTTGAAACATCCCACATGTCGAACATATATATACCTAGTCCAGTGCTGAAATCAAGCTACCAGCAACCCAGACTGAGATGCACCTATACCATAGACCGGGATTTCCATTGACCTAACAGCAACATCTCCGCCGGACCCAGACTCAAGGACAGCCGCATTGACAGGGACTTGAACGTTTTACAATTTGAACTCTTTCATTATTACAGATAATACGTGTATTGTTTACTATTTCTTTCATATACACTTCATTCATAGGAAGAATATTTCTGGACTGTTGTAATTCACACACAGGTATGTTTTTTGCTTAATCTTATTTTGTTTCTTTCTTATACAAATATTATAAGGTTAATGCATTAATTGATATTCCTAAACAACTGATCTCATTTTTGCTGTATTTCTTATGTAGTAACATATAATTATTGCTTATATCTACTACAATATTCATCACAGTTGTAATGTTTTGCCTACAGAGCTTGAATGAAACAACTGACGTTTCTTGTATCCTTTGCCTACGCTATCAAAAACCCTGTTCGTACTGAAATCTGAAACTATCGTATACATGATACGCTAACAGCACTTTCAACATATTATTAACGTATTTACCTATCTGATGGAGAATTGTAAATTCCGCCTAGCCGTCTCGAACTTATTGATTTCAGATGTTTTTTTGTTTGTCAGCCAAATGGTTCGACAACGTTTTAGAGGTTTTTCTCTCACAATTATCATACCATTGTATGAATGTCTGTACCTTATGGTACGTACTATAAGAACGGCTATAATGCCTACCTTCAGCCAGACGAAGTATTCCTTCTATGGTTTCGCAACATCCATTGATGTTGACTTAAATGTATGTCGAAATGCTATAAAATAGTCAAAGTGTCCGAGCGATTACTCGAAATCGAGTACACGTAATGCATAGCTCTCACGATATGAGCAGCTATTGGCCTATATACGGCCAGCTTCTGAGTCAAATTAGTTCAAAACGATAATGGCAATACATTCTCTTTCCATCGTCACAGATATCGTTAAAACACGTACATTTCAAAGCTGCACTAGACCATACGGTACCAAGCGATTAAATGATATTTTTACTTACTGTTGTTACGTTAATTCAAAGGCGATACGTATTTCATACCCGCACAGGTCAAAGTTGATTGCAAGTGAACATACGTCATGGTTATTAAGGCTAGAACAACATTAAATTGTCAGTTTCCTAATTCTTGATTAATACTAAAATTGTCCGCCATTGTCTTTGCAACCATTCTTACTTCAAAGCTACTGTTAATTCTTTGTTGAACTAGAAAGATCAGCTCAATATCGGCTCACTGGCATTCATAACAACAAGAATTTTTTCATTACACATGGCTGAAGCAATCTAATAACGTAGTCACCCATAACTATGTTCTGCTGATGTTATGCAAATAAATATCAAAGAGAAGAAGAGACAAAAGAAGACAAAAAAAGAAAAAAGTATAAAAAAAGAGTAAAATAAAATAGAAAAAGAAAAATAAAGATACCAAGAACTGCATGCTACTATTTTGTGTTACAATCGTCTGACAAGACTAGTTTATATGTAGGTTTTGTAGAATTTTATATTGTAAAGCTTTTTAAGTTACATAAACTTTTAAATTTTCATTTAATGTCGTACCACGTTACGTTACTGTATTTTATGAAGGTATTCAATGTTGCTTCCATTGTATTTTTGAGAAATTTTATCACGATTTTTGCATTGTACTTTTTATTGTATTTGACTGAGTATTGTGCAATACACTTCCCATTGTTTTTTGTTTGGGAATTTTATCAAATATTTTGCATTGTACTGTACTTTTTGAATTTGAGTATTTTGCAATGTACTTTCTCATTGTATTTTTTGTACTTTACCTAGTATTTTGCAATGTATTTGCAGTGTTTACATTGTATCTTTCAACTTTGCGAAAATGTCTCGCAATGTTCTTTTATCATTGTATTTTTGATCTTTCACCTTTTATCTTGTTTTGATGAATGAAATTGATTTTTCTTTTCGAGCCTCGTGGACTCGGTTCAAATAAATAAAGAGGGTATTATTAGGAATTGATTTTTTAGTAAAATTAATAAGATTGCAATTTTCTTTAAATTGTATTATTAAAGTAATGTTTTATTCATTTATAGCAAAACGTTGGCAACTTAAATCATTAGCTATACGAATGTACATTATTGTGTGGAAATAGGTTATAAAGCAAAAGTCAGTCAGCTTCTAAGTCTTATCAGTGAAACATATATTCCGTAAAACCAGGCATTGGCAAAAAGTCTAATTCGGTTAATAAAAAAGTAGAACAAACTTCCGTACTGACGCAAATACAGAATGGTTCTTAACTAATGATGGACAGTCGTCCTTATGAAACGGTTCTTATCCAAGTTGGACAGACATTACAGCTGGCTTAACATATTAAACATGTTCTTGGTTTAGAATACTAAGGAATTATCATATTTGGATCTAACTAGTGCCAAACGAACTACAAATCTGAGTTGTACCTTATGTCAGATGACGTCAAATTAAGCCGGTTTTGACCAGGAGAAACTGATTTTTACCTGATGAGAATGAACATCTTTTTCCAACGGTACGTTAATCTGACACAGGATGCATATAAATAGACCACGCATTTAAAGGTCAGGTCAGTTCCGTACCGACAAAGAAAATAGATGTTTGTCTTCTCATTGCAGGTAAAATAATTGTATATGTCGTAACTTCTTTAGAAATAAGTATTTTTAATGTTTGTTATTTTAATAGTAACAGTGTTATGTTAGCAATATTGTTCACTTAATACTTTTATTTATACTATATTGTAACGGAATGTTTAAATGTTCTAAATAATTTATATTTAATTATATTTATGTACTTTTTATTGTAAGGTTGAGATTGCTACCAACTTCATGTTTAGATTTAATATTGAAATAAAGTATTCTTTAAGTAAGAAAGAATATTATCTAGCAATATATTCTAAATCAATATTCTATTTTAAAATTAGTAAAATGCATTTCTTTAAATTAATTGTTACATTAACTATAGTAATTACATCTTACACTTTTGGCTATCTTGAAATTGATTGAGACTTAACTATTTGTATAATATTCTAAAATGCAGAAGTTATACGAATAAATGAAGTTGGAAAGCTTAAAAAGGGAAAATATAATATGTATTGCATGAACTTTTATTATAAAGTTTTTAGATGTGTTTCTAGAATGTAGTCAATATATTTGTGTTGTTTAATTAAATAAAGGTCAGTTCCGTACCGACAAAGAAAATAGATGTTTGTCTTCTCATTACAGATGCAGTGCAGCTGGTTTATCATCGCGGCGGCGGCTATCATTTCAGATATAACTGGTAGCTGGCGAATATCATTGCAGATGTAGCTGATTTAACATCGTGACGGCACGCGTTTAATTGAGCCTTCTCTCTTTCTCTCTCTCTCTCAAAGATGTAGCCGTACAACAACCTTTATTTCATAACAGAAGGATGTATTGCTAAAAAGGTTTGAGCTTACTGAAAAGGGTTTGGAGGAAAGAAAGCTTCTACCATTTTGTATATAGGATATCTAATTACCTATTCCGTTGGTTTGCTTGCGGAGGAGTCGCAAAGACTTACGATGCAGTATGTGAATTTCTCATAAGAGATCATTTGCTAGCAATATGTAGTAAGGAACTATTGCAATACTTAAAAAGGAAAACTATCCATAGGGCTAGTGAAATGGCTAAACATGCAGATATATTCGCTGACGCACGCGGATGGGGTTTTGAATTTGGTAGTCCGGGACACGAATCCCTAAGAAGAGCAAGCAAGTCAATTCAGATAGGAGGAGTTTAGGAGGAGTTTTCCACAAAACCGAAAGGAGGAATTATGTAGGTCAGATCAGATGGAACCCAGAAGTCAAGATTGACAGAGAAAACAATGTTTCAGTTGCGGAGAAAGGGGACATGTCTAGTGCGTGTCCGAAGCGTAAGAGGGATTTACCAAAAACGGTAGGGGTCTCGTATATGGTAGTTAATCAGCTTGTGTGGAGAGCAATAGAAGTAGCGCCAATCCAAATATGCCAAACGTAGCAATACAGAGTGAGGGGTTAGTGAACGGGGTTAGGGCTTCAGTACTTAAGAGATACTGGATGTAATACTGTTGTTGTTAAGCAGAGTCTTGTGAGGCCAGATCAATACCTTGGAAAACAGTGTTTGTCAGAATGATGGATAATACTGCAGTACAGGTGCATACTGCATGCGTCCATATCGAAAGAATAATGCGATCGTTCTATTATATAATTGTAGGTAATATAGAAGGGGTATTGAATCCCATAGCGCCAGGGATAGCAATGGTGTCACAGGATAAGCCGGGTCGGGACTGGATTTGTGAAGACGCGGAAAGCAACTTCGTTATCAAGATGTTATCTTATAAACGCAATTTAAATATAATCAATTCTGACACAATTATAAGCAAAAGATAAGGAAAATTAAAATGTTCCTAACATGGAACTATCAATAATAAGTAACTCAATGACAAAAAACCTAAAAGGATGAATTCAACGAAAGGTATTTGAAACTGATGTTAGAAAATACGTCTGATCACCAGATAGACAAATACAAGTACACGTATTAATTTACAAATATATATAGCTCGTATAACGAGACATATGTAAATGCCAGTAATTTTAGTTATATCGTTCATATAACGAGTTACGAGCTGTAAATATGAAAGTATGAATATTATCGTTCATATAACGAGATTGCAATAGAAAAGTGAAATTATGAGTTTATCGTTCAGATAACGAAACTTGATACATAGATGTGAACTACTGCTGAGGTAATAGCAATAATGTGTAACACGTATTTTACAACTATTGTGCCGTCCATTTGATGGACAAGATGTACATCCGGTTCCACCCGCTCTAGTCAATGGTGGCGGAGTCGCCCCTCATGGTCCACTCCCCGTCTGTTTGAAGGATCCCTCGAGAGCCCTTACATTCAATACAGACACGATGGTCGCGAAGCCTTGGTCCCCCGATTTGAGAACACCAGTACCCTCTTCCGAACCAACGTCACCAAAACACAGCGTATACGTCACAAGATACCCCACAGGTTCTGCGACTTCACATCACCCCGTTATATATAACATATATATATATATCTAACGCAGCATACACAAAGGCAGCATACAAAACACCATACACAGGCACCACACACGGGCATCACACGGTCAGCATAGACAAGCCCACACACACACGGTCAGCTAAAATTAAAACAACCAAACCGTGTAATACATATGACACGGTCAAGTACTTTTACATTCATATATGTTGCGCATGCGCGCACATGAATTAGTTATCCATGTACATTAAACGTTCAAGGACTGTAGCATGTAATTTAACTCCATTTGCTGTTCAGTTACAACATAAAACTATATCGAAACAGACTATAGTATTACTAATATAATGGAGCTGCATAACCTATGTATTTATTCAGTTGAATTTAGAATAAAAACTATAACATCTGATATGTGAAACAATTATGTCATGATAAACAAATAGCGATAAGAACATAATCTGAAATCTACTTTACATCTTTAGCTGAAAGTTTGCTACTTTAAAGATGGATGCTTTTCCGACAAGACTGGATCGTAATGTGATATCTGCTTAGAATTTTGTCTATATATACCACTAGCTGTGACCAAATTGAGCAGCTAGGTACTTTTAAACTGCAGGCAATTCGTACATGCAGCATGAGCTGAGTTTTCACTCACCATTTCAAAATAACTAAAAGCCGATAATGAATAAACCACCCACGGTAAGGCTGTACGCAGTAGCGAAATCAGAGTACATTTTTGACCACATATACATATTGATACCAGTCATACACAATTCAGTGACAAATGGCCAATATTCCAACCTCCATGGCCATTGAAACTAGGTCGCAAGCTGCAGAGTTTAAGAACTCTTTGCCAAAACTAAAAGTACCCGATGCCATACCAATGATAAATAAAGGAGCATTAATTAAGGAGTAAACTAAAGACGAGTTGTTGTCAGTAATTAGAAAGATAGTCGTGTCGGGAGAAGCCTTGAAATGCAAAGACGGGAATAGCCATAGATTTAAATATAACAACAATATTTTACATAGGGAGCATACCATATGCGAAAGCTGTCGATTTACACAGGTAGTGCTGCCATAGAACTATAGACCGCATGTGTTGAAGTTGGCACACGAGTCAACGATGGGGGTCATCTGGGGTCTACGAAAACTAAAGACAGAGTATTTATAGAATTTAACTGGCCAGTGATGTTGGGCTAAAAAGAGGACTTTCCACGGGCCGGCTGATGCAGGACTTCATCATGATACGGATGGTGAGACCATAGCTTGTGCAGGAGCTGGAGAACTTGCCAACACTGCATTGCAGGCCTGCTTCTGAGCCTGCATTGAGGACGCAGTCATCAGCAGATAAGAACTCCCTGCTGGTGTATGTCATAACCTTGATTTTTGCTTGCAGCCTTCTGGGATTGAATAGTTATCCATCTGTACGGCACCTGATGACGATTACAACCTCTCCGTGTTCGAAAGCATAAGTCATTACGATGGAGAACAATAGACTAAACAGTTTCGGTGCCGTGACGCATATGGTTACTGAGAATGGCTCAGATGCCTTTCCATTGTCCTTGACTCGTGCCTGCATGCCATTGTGGAGATGTTGCGCCATGGATATAAACTTTCTTGGGCATCTCTACTTGGCCATTACTTTCCTTAAGCCTTCGCTGCTGACAGTGTCTTAGGTCTTTGTCAAGGCGACGTAGATGAAGAAAATGTCAGTGTTTTGCTCTTGACATTTCTCTTGTAGTTGCCTAAAATCAAACACCATGTCGATGGTCCCAAGTTCTTTTCGAAATCCACACTGGTTTTCTGGCAGTAGTCCCTGGTGCGTAGTGAGGCTGTTCAGTAGGACCGTTCCTGCAAATGAATGCAAGAATATACCCAGGTGGTTGTCGCAGGCCTGGCGGGTGCCTTTTTGCTTCTACAGGTGGATTTTGGAAGCGTCTTTGAATTCCTGGGCACTTTTATCTTGCTGCTACATCAGCAAAAATAGTTGGTGGAGCCTTTCTATCAGGACTGTGCCCTCTTACTTGTAGACTTCAGCTGGGATGAAATCAGAGCCAGTGGATTTGTAACTTGAGAGCACAAGTATTACTTGCTGTGTCTCTAGCAAGTCTGGGAGGTGGGTGGGTCATACAGTGCTTCGTTGATGGGTAATTGAGGGAGACAACTGATGGCGACATCACTGACGAATGAAGGGCGATCCAGGATGCTGTCAAACTGTTCAGCCTATCGGTGAAAAATCGTTTATTTTCAGTATTTAATGTGTTCCCGTCGGCAATGAGAATGGGGATGATTCATAGGATGTAGGTCTATACAATTCTTTCAGAACAATGTAAAGTGCATCATGCCATTTTGGTCTGTGTAGCACTCGATCTCATGAGCTTTGTTGCTCAGCCATGTGTCTCGCATTTGACGAAGGTTTTGCTGTACAGTTCTGCGTATATTATTGCACGCATCTTTCCTAGAGGTAGACTTGGGGTTGTTGAGGTATGTTTTAAGGAGGCAGTGTTTATCATCCAGCAACTGCTTGATCTCCTTGCAGTTCTCTTCAAACCAGTATTGTTGTGTTCATTTGGAGGGTCATAGGATTTCCGAAGATGTGCTGTAGGTAAGCTGTCTGAATGCCGCCCAATCGATCTCCACATTCTTGATTGTCGAAAAGGGTGGAATTCAGACGTTCTTCCAGGGCATCCACGAAATACTGATTGATACTGGTGCATTTTAGATTGGTGATGTTTAGTACTTTATGAACATTACGTCTCCGTGGGCGTCATTTCGGCTGAATGATGATGTTGAACTTAGTGATGCTGTTTATTTCCATTCTCAGTCTATGATGTGTAGCCATAGCCTTTTGCAACTTTCACTAACATTTGCATCACCATTCCAATATTGTCGAATACTTCCTGCAACTTTTCCATTTTGTTAATTATATTACTTGCTATGTTCTGTGGTTACTCAGGGCTGAATGACGTGAATGATGAAGGCTTAACTTTATATACTTCAAACACGGATGTAAAAGAAAACATTCCCTAAACTCACTTCACATAGAACATACCATCAAAACATAAGAGGAGTACAAGGACATTATATTCTATCCACAAACCCCAAACATACTTTCAACACAGAATGAATGAAAAACAATCCCCAAATATACATCCACACACACGTACGCGCACGCATACAAACATACATTCTAATATCCACACAAGCTCAACCAATGCCAAAATGGTTGACTAAAAGTAATGCTAAAATGACAAAATTGTCCCAGAATTTAAAGAAGACTATCCCCAAACATTTGATTGAATTGATTTAGATTAAAATGGATAAAACTAGTAACTATTTATATTCTCTGCTTGTGTGACGATCGTGGATAAACACCCATGTATCTATCTACAGCTATAACCTTTGAAATTCCTTTGGAAAAACATACAATCTATTTTATAGAAACAACTTGTGTGACGCTATTTTAAAACATAGATCCATAGCTACAATCTGTGGAAAATTCCGAGGTCTATATCTATAGTCTCAAAGTTTCCAGCTTCAATGACGTCACTGTACTGAACATTAGGGTAATAGGGGCAATAGTGTTGCAAATGGCTGACCTGAATACGCGGTACTGTACTAAGATAGGTCGGTGAAATAAATTGATAGGGATAAGTCGAGTTAAATAGAGACAAAGAGCAATACATACACACACAAACAAACACACTCGCGCACACATATATACACGCACCACACAAAGGGAAGAAGAAAACAAACCTCAAATGTACTATCCACACAGAAGAAAGGGGTAAAAAAAAAAGTCTCGAATAAAAAATGCCCCAATCTTTACTGTAAAAACCCCAGTATCTACTAACAACACAAACGTAAGCGCACGCATAAGACACACACTCTGCTATCCACATAAACACACACCTAATATACTATCCATACACAGGAAGGAGAAAAACACAAATCGCAAATATACTATCCACACATGGGATGGAGAAAATCACAAACCCCAAATATTCTATCCACATACGAAAAAGGGTAAAAATGTAAACACCAAATCTACTATCCACACACGGGATGGAAAGAAAACAAAGCACAAGAAAAAAAATCCACCACAAAATCAACTATCAACACATGGAGAAGGAGAAAGGCAAACCACAAAATCAATTATCCACACACAAGAGGGAGAAGAAACTCCAAAATATACTATCCACACAGATGGAGAGGAAATAAACGAACCCCAAATATACTATCTACAAAAATGTACGCGCACGCATACAAACATACACACCCTCAGTATCTGCTATCAACATAGAAGGGAACAAACGCGTATTATATACTATCCACATAGTGTAGGGCCAAGGTCTTTTTTGGTTAAGATATCAAACACACACATACATATGCATGCACACAAATTATACTGCATTGGGTGACAGTAAGTCGGGAGACTAGTGTTTTCAGAGATGTCAGACAGAATGAGCATTACATTCAAGAGACAAAGAAATAATGGTAAAGAAAAAAGAAGAAAATAAGCAAGCCATTATTGGTTATGTTTTTTGTTGCGGTCTATAGGACAAAGATAATTACAAAAACCACACACTCTATGTGCAATGTGTTCATTGATTTTATTCATTATTCAATTTCAGAAAAGGCAGTGTAATATTGCTTGTTGACTGACTGCTTAACATTTGCCTAACATATCCCAAGTGTATGAGATGTCATGTGTTTCACAGCACATGCTACAAACAATGTTTCAAAGTTTGCACAAAACCTTAGAGCAGGGAAAAATAATAAAAAGCAGCCCCAAAAATGTGCCATGTTATATCGACAGTCTAAACTGACAAAATAGATCAAACATTGTTACATTTTTTCCGAATGTGTGTTTTGGTTTTAGAATTAACCATAGGCAGGATTAGACAATGCAATGTCACTTGCATCTTTCTTGAAAAAGTTGTGTGCTTGTTTCCTTTCAGAAAAATGATAAATCTAATGCTGGAAACCTACTCTGACACATTGCAGTGCCAAAGTATGGAAAAAGCTTTGATATCTGAACTGTACAACCCAACGTTTTATTTCTTATTTCATTATATTTTTATTTTCTGGTCTTTTTTCTTCATAGTTGCAGCTGCAAGATACATGTATGAGCAAAAATGCCGTCATCTTCAATTTTCTCACCTTTGATCTGAATGAACATAATTTTGTTCTTCAGCCTCTTCCAAATGTGAGAGAACCATTCAAGCATGTTCTTCACCATATCGTCCATTATATAACGTGAGCTGGCAAACTACCGGAGGTCCAAAAAAATCATGCTTTGAGATGTCTAAATTGTTTATCATAAGTTAAATTTTTTTCCGAAATAAATGTTGCGAGTTTCTTTAGTTCTTTCTTCGCTAACTGTTCCTGACCCTGATCATTATCACAAGAATTCGAAATGCACTTGTATCTCACAATTTTGAGAATGAAACGAATATGGCAGTTTACACTTCTCTGTTTAAACATACATAAAACAAACATTGTTTTAGGATATTACTATTCTTCCAATGATTGTATAGTTCCTAATATAATAGCATTAAGGCTAAATTTCAACCCAAACTTTTTTCTCCCATCTTCACTCATTTCCTAATTCCTTCTTTTGCTTCTCTTCAAGTAGATATATTACCTATTGTAAACATTTCATCTGTGGACTAAGATTTAAAAAATAATGATATAAAATCATGTTGCAAGCAGTTCTTGAATGATAAAAACTAAAATAATGGATACATACATATACCTGTAATAATGAAAGTAATTGATACATACCCATACCTGTGTCAATAAATGTAATGGATACATACCCATACCTGTGTTAATAAATGTAATGGATACATACCCATACCTGTAATAATGAAAGTAATGGATACATACTCATACCTGTGTCAATAAATGTAATGTATACATACCTATACCTATGTTAATAAATGTAATGGATACATACTCATACCTGTGTCAATAAATGTAATGGATACATACCTATACCTATGTTAATAAATGTAATGGATACATACCCATACCTGTAATAATGAAAGTAATGGATACATACCCATACCTGTGTCAATAAATGTAATGGATACATACCTATACCTATGTTAATAAATGTAATGGATACATACCTATACCTATGTTAATAAATGTAATGGATACATACCAATACCTATGTTAATAAATGTAATGGATACATACTCATACCTATGTTAATAAATGTAATGGATACATACCCATACCTGTGTTAATAAATGTAATGGATACATACCAATACCTGTAATAATGAAAGTAATGGATACATACTCATACCTGTGTTAATAAATGTAATGGATACATACCAATACCTGTAATAATGAAAGTAATGGATACATACTCATACCTGTGTCAATAAATGTAATGGATACATACCCATACCTATGTTAATAAATGTAATGGATACATACCCTTACCTGTGTCAACAAATGTAATGGATACATACCTATACCTATGTTAATAAATGTAATGGATACATACTCATACCTGTGTTAATGAATGTAATGGACACATACATATATCTGTGTTAATTCATCAATACTCATACCTGTGTCAATAAATGTAATGGATACATACCTATACCTATGTTAATAAATGTAATGGATACATACCCTTACCTATGTTAATAAACGTAATGAATATACACCCATACCTGTTTTAATAAATGTACAATCATATAATGATGGTCTTTGTAGTAACAGACAAAATTATGGAGGTGGGGTCAATCAGCAAAGAAAAATGAGCAATAACAATTTTTTAAAATTTTTATTACAAAATGAATACCTAGAATACATTTTGATGTATACAAACAAATTCAGAAAATATAAATTTTTAATATATATCTCACAAAGTGTAACATTAATAGGTAAAATGTAAATGCAACAAAATTACGTGTATGGTCTGATTGTTAAGGCTGGAATGTTTACAAAACTTTCTTAAATAGGGGCCCTGAGTGGTCCAAAGCACTTTCTGTTACGGATCATTGCCATCTCACCTCTATCCGCATGGGTTTGAGTCTTAGATTTGGCTAATATGGGTATGTGAGAAAGCTTGCCAGTAGCTTATCGTGGTGGGTCAGTGGTTCTTTCCGGGGGTTGTCCCCGGGTTCATCCTCCATCATTAATAGTGGCAGCCATGTATGGCATATGGTGTGTTAAAAAATGGTTTTAAACACTACAACAACAACAATGTTCCACTTAATCATACCAAATGAAACTCCACCTTGACCTCTCTCACAATATTCACACTGGACTTATTTCTGAAAGACATTAACAATGTGCATGCCATACAACAATCAACTTTCGATTCCTTCCATTTCTTTTAGGTATTTTACCTGTAATTAGGACAGGGTTCAGTTTGTAAGACATGCATTTGTTGAATATATCTCACAATTTAGGTAAAACATATTGATATTGACATGGTATTATTCAAACTGCTACATTTAGGTGAATCAAGAGAATCTGAATAAATAATTCAACTAGCAGGCAGTACAATAAACTAACCAATTAATATAACATGTAAATGTTTACAGGAAGTAAACTAAACTAAGCCTTTATTGCAGGTATAAACATTGCAGCCTCTTTCAAAGCAATACACAAGTTTTTCACATGTTATGCAGTTATGAAAAACGTTTTTGGCATAAAGTTTATCACAGACAAATAATACATGTTATTATAGAACCTATACACAATATGATACTCCTGACTTCAAAAGTGGATTCATGTTCACAAACCCTTGCAATCAAAGAATGTTGTATTTCTTTTACAATAAAACCATTAGTTATGCATGTTACATATTCTTAAAATAAATGAAGTAGAGTATGACATTGGGAGCCTTAATATTACAACCAAAAACAATGTCTAAATAATGTAATCAACAAAAATGACAAACATCACAAGGTTAAAGATAAAATTCTGTCATCTAAAAATATAAAATACTATCGAAACATTTTGGTTTTTCATTAACAAAAACATTAATTTGTCATGAGGCTCAACTTAATTATTACTTTCTCACAAAATATACACACAAGTTAAAAGGAACCTTGAATAAAATTAAAAATCTTTAACAAAAATATTTGTCTCAAAACATATTTTGAAGATCTTTTTATGTAAAATATCTCAATAATTCTCTCATAGTATTACATTTGGAAATATAAAGAGACATAAATGTATATCACATGTATTTATATTATGAAAATTATATCATATATCTTAATTAATAGGAAAATAATATGCGGTCTTTTCTATAGCAGTTGTAGAATGAAAACCGTAAAATACATATTTATCCTAACTTTCAATATATCACGGAAAGAAATATAGGTCTGCAATAACATCTATTACTCAAAATGTTAAGTAAAGTTTTTACAAAATATATTCAACAAATCCAGCATAAATGTTGTTCTAGACTAGGATATCTTACTCAAAATGGATAACTGCAGCTTTATAACTATTCTAAATATTGTGATAATGGGAAAATAAGAAACTATCAGTAAAACTCTAAAACATGCCAGTACTAGTAGACTACTGAAAAACACTGGTTGGAAAGGTGTGTGAGACATCAGTCATAATTACCAGTACATGTACATTCCAAGCTTGTTTGAGGCAGTCAGGCCAGATACTTACAAAACTAACACTAAGTTATGGCTGTAATATTTACCAAACATTTAACATGTCAAGGTTTACAATAAATGACATAATGTTATTTAAACAAAATGATTACAAATTCAATCTTTCTTCCAATCCACTCATTAGAAGTCACTGAACAGATGACTTCTATTTAATTATGCATTCTGCATCTATCTCAACTTGGAATTGTTTTTTTATGTATTTTACCAATTATTATGACAGGAGTCAGTAGATAAGATATGCCTCTGTTGAATATATCTGATAATTCTGGCACAAACTCTTTTATCATTGTGATATGGTTTCCTAATGTTAACTAGGTGTATATTATTTGTTATACTCTCATTAAGAGGGCCTTGTGGGAGAATAGTCCTTGACTAATGAGTCACCCTTTATAAATAAAGCATTATTACTATTATTATTATTATTATTAAAAGGTCAACAAATAAATATAACTGTATACATGTTATATGGATGATTTTGTAGGTTCAAAAGTGATCAACAAACTATACAGTGATATCCTAACTTAACAAGACATTTCTTTAAAACTAAATGTTACTAATCAATTATTTTGACAAAAACTATGTTTTTCAAAAGGCAAATCAACTGAGACACTAGTTTACAGGTAAATCAACCTACCGGTATTTACAATGCTGTATAACATATTTTACAGCCAATTATGTCTATTTCAGTTTTTCCAAGATAATGCCACTTTCAAAGGATAAATCATACAAGTTGTATGATAAGAATTAACATAAATACAATTTCCTCTAACACAGAGATGTGGAAATATATCATTTAAATTGAATCACTGAGTCACATCCATCTTTGTTTACATGTTTTCAAATTTGTAAATGATTACATACAGTAAACTAAAGTATACAAAACCATCTATGTATGAAAACTTTCTAACCTTACACTAAAATTGACACCCATGCAAATGAGAACTCTAGTTGATTTGCTAACCTTAATTTTCTTATCTCAGTGTGGTTGTCTCAACCTAGTCCAAAACATGGTCTTCAAGTGCTAGAAACTACTTTTCAAGGGAAGAAACCCCTGTTGTCTTTTGTTGTGCCTGAATGGTCCTTATAAAATCAAACAACAAAAACAAAAAGATATCACAAAAAACTAAGGTCTCTCCAAATTTGGTAACACATCACTCAAAACATTTTGAGAGAGAAAAACAGACACAGACATGAATATGTAATGTGAAAGCTGTTATAAGATAGTGTATAATATAACCCCAAACTGCTAAGGCCATCAGTGTATTACATAACCCAAAACTGCTAAGGCCATCAGTGTATTACATACCCCAAAACTGCTAAGGCCATCAGAGTATAATATAACCCAAAACTGCTAAGGCCATCAGTGTATAATATAACCCAAAACTGCTAAGGCCATCAGTGTATTACATAACCCAAAACTGCTAAGGCCATCAGTGTATAACATAAAACAAAACTGCTAAGGCCATCAGTGTATAATATAATCCAAAAAGCTAAGGCCATCATTGTATAATATAACCCAAAACTGCTAAGGCTGAAGAACACAGAAACATTAAGTGGAGAAGATATTTCTTTAAAGCAAGATAATGAACTAAATTTAGAATATTTCAATTTTAATTTGAAACAGTTGAAGACAAGCACAGGAGAAAACATAAGAAACATGCGCAATGAAAAACCAAGAATATATACACTAACCCCATATTTCAAGATGGGTGCCCTGCATCTAGAAATGTTACAAACACAAAAATTCCAGTGATTTTTGTGACCTGACGATACATTCTACATTGCTTATGTATTCACTGTGGATGTACCCCAGCCAAATGATCAGTGGATTATTACAATCATCAGTGGGAGGCAAATAGCTTTGTTATGCTAATGAAAACAAAGACTGAAATAAAGTGATTTCAATCAGAGTAGTTGAATCATTCGCCCACGCTCTATTCAACAAGAACATTACCCTTTTGTGTAGCATTGCACTAGGAAAAAAAGCAAAACCTGCCATATTTTCAAGACAAATAATATAAATTACCAAGAAAATCATGAAATAAAACAAAATCTCCTCTCTTGATTCAACTGTGTGTTGCAATTTAATACATGGTAGTAATTTTATAACCAGTATGTCACATACACGTTCACCTCATCCACAGAAAGGGTGAATTATATGTGAAGTAACAAAGATATCTAATTTTCAGTCAATAATCCAACATATACAAATCATACTTCAGTCATTACCGTATTTTCTGGTGTATAAGTCGAGACTTTTTGACTTGAAAGTTCGGTCTTCGTCTTATACTCCTAATCGACTTATATATGGATTTTGTCATTGAAATTGCATCGACTTATATATGGATTACAGTATCCGGTATGCTATTGATATTGCTCTATAATCAGCATAATCGAAAACAGGTCACATAGAAGTACAAATTCATGTTAAATTACTATGTCAATAAATTGTTATAAAATAATATGACTGCATTTATATTTGTAAGTTTTGTCATTATTTATTTTGCATTCTGCGTGTTTTTCTTATTTCTCAAACATAAAATAAAAGAAAACAATTACTGGTAAAAACTTCACCGGGCCGCATAGCACACTTACGGTCTATACTCTATAGTGTACTGTACTAATTCAAAGCATATTGTTTGTTCCTAAAAAAAAAAGATATGAAATAACTGGTCCATTAATATTTGATTTTCCAGTATAATGTTGGACACACGTGAGCAATTACCGGCACAGCTTTTTTATTGATCCAATTGATCCTACAAAGGGATGTAATCCATATTAACTCGAGCGTTCTATGATTATTTATAAAATAATGTAGATCATGCATTCTACTGAATCCCCCAAAGCATATGTTTCTATGGTACTTTATCATTTTAGCTGTGCTGATATTTACAGTGACATAATTCAGTGGTTAAAATACAGCCAGTTCTGCCTGCTGTATTTATTAGAGTACATCAAAAGAACATGATGCAATAGCTGGGCGGCAAGTTCAAAGAACTTTGACTAGCATCCTGGGTGGGAAAATGTGCTGAAATTTACAATGACTGAATTCAGAGACAGAAAGATCCTGAGATGTACATGTAGTTATTATAAGAATACACTTTAGCTTCCATTATTTAATCTACGGACATGTACTATTTCATCATTCATTACGTACACCCGTTACGTAATTTTTGTTATTTTCTTTTCATTGAATTCAGTCACATAATGATCTGTGACAAAATTATTGAATATTTTACATCCGTGTGTGGATATTTTCGATGGGAATATTTGTATTATGGATTCAATGTATGTTACAAGATTCGCTGGTGAGTACATAGTGTTGATACTCTTTTCATGCAATAGATTATACATGTATATATAAATTAGACACGTGTATGTACCAATGCATGGTTCTCTGAATAAAGTACCGTAATAGTATTTGACAAAGTTTCTCAAATAAATTACCGTAGGCTTAAACTTTCAACTGGAAGGAATGATCATAGCTCTTGTTGCAATGGATATTGCCGGTAATATGGAATATCATACAACGATACCATCAATATTCATGCAAACGGAAGTTACTACCAGTAGTATAAAATACAAAGCCAAGTTATTGACCTGGCCTCGTCTTATACTCCGAATCGACTTATATATGGATGAAGGATGGAAAATTTACAAAATTGGTCAATTCGACTTATACTCCGCATCGACCTATAGACCGGAAAATACGGTATACACCTTGTTAAAGCTGTGTACACAGTAATGTATCATTGCCTACCCTTAGAACATTTCCAAATTCAAACTGATGAAGATAATAATTATCCTTTTAAAATATAATTTACTTGTTATTTTCACATGACATCCATTAATAAAATGTAATATAGTGATAATATAAAGTTTTTAACGTTTCTATTTGTTTTGCATATAACTCACATACTTAAGGTTTACACGTCAGTCTACTTCCCTCATGAACATATACAAATTAATAACAAACAAAATGGCACAAGATACTCAATATGGAATACTGACATGTAACAATTATAAAAAATTGTGCTCTTTTCCCTTGTCTGTGACCAGCATAATGGTATAGCTTATGTCTTATTAGATAATTATTTAGATTTTCATAAAACAGTACAAGACTTATACAAAACATATATTTGATAATATTAGTAGATGATGGATATAAATAAATAAGTGCTAAATCTTCATACTATATTGCAAAAGTGCATGGTTATTCTAATCTGAATGGAGAACAATTAGGATGAGAAACATAATGATAATCTATGCTGAAGTTTGGATGGAGACAGGGAAATCCCCATCAAGGGGTTAATTTTTTTGTCTCACAATGAAAATAATGTAACCCCATGACTGGGATTTCCTTGCTGTATAAACTCCATATTAGCTTCTTTTAGTCGTATATAGGCTGAAAATGCATGATACTGAAATAGTTATAAACACTACTCTTTAAAACCTGAATACTTTTAGGCCCAAAGTTTTTTATTTTTAAATTCATCCCAGATCTGTCAGCAATAAACACTGAAAACTTAAAATGTTTAGTCCAAAATATAAAATGTGTACATTAAAATGGACTGTATATCAGTAATACTTGGAAATACCCTGATCTTGTGGATAACCCGAGCTTCAATGGCTGTCACTTTGTAGAGTACAACAAAACTCAACACATGCAATCTCATACCTTGCAATGTTTTGGTTCATATTGTATCTTTGATCAGTAGAACTTTGATCAATGGAAGGACCCTGGTGCATGTTTCCAATTTTAGAATTAGCAGTCAAAACTAATGTTTTTAGCCATTTTGATTAGCCAGACTAAAGTCATGACTAATTTTTCCAGCCTACCCAATATGCAAAATGAAGTCAAAGCTAATTATTTCAGCTTACCCAATTGGCCAGAATGAAGTCATGAATAATTATTCCAGTCTACCCATTTAGCCAGAATGAATTCATGAATAATTGTTCCAGTCTACCCATTTAGCCAGAATGAATTCATGAATAATTGTTCCAGTCTACTCATTTAGTCAGAATGAAGTCATGAATAATTGTTCCAGTCTACTCAGTTAGCCAGAATGAAGTCATGAATATTTTCTCCAGTCTACCCATTTAACCAGAATGAAGTCATGAATAATTTTTTCAGCTTAACCTCATAGGTGGTCAAAGTGCAGCTGATATATACTGGTTTATATTCCACTGTATGGTTAAACTGATAAGTCACTCTGGTCTGGATAAGTCAAGAATGAGAATTATTGCTCTATATTTTTGTGATGATCAGAAATCACCGCTCTAATTTTAGTATCCAACAGGAATTGCTGACCAATCTTTAGTAATAATAAACAACTACATCAGCTTCAGTCAATGTTGATTTATAATTAATGCAAGATGGAGATTTGTACAATTTTACAATTTCACTGGCATAGGATATAAATATTTATTGATTTAAAGTTCAAGAAAACTCAGTATGTACAAAATTAAACTGACAAAACAGTCAATATTGACATGAGCATGCTTATCAGAGATCAAAAGTTATAATAATTAATTTGTTACTTCAAATCACATGTTCACATTATAAACATAGGTACATGTAGGGGAGACATCACAGCTTAGCTGGTGGAGCATCAAACTCATCATTTGTGGTTTGTGGGTTCAATACCTGACTCAGTCTTTCCTTGAGAATGGCACTTGGTTTCAACTTCCTTGGCATGAAATAGACTATCCTGAGTTTAAACAACCAATCAACTAATGTACATAAAATAAAACCAAATTTATTGCAACACATACATGAAATGTAGATGTCAACAGGAACATGAGCATTCTGTGGAATACAGAATTATATCACACTGATATATTTACTTTTATAAATCAGATATAACTATAAAAACAATTTCAAATTCTTTGGTGTCAATAACGATTCCTAAATAAACAAATAAATTCCATCAAATCTGACATTTTAATTTGGTCCTCAGGATATTGGTCTTTCACTATACAAATTCAAACTGTTCTTATATAATACTTTCTAATACTTTTCATAAAAGTTTCAGTTGGTAAGAGTTGAATAAAACAAAGATGATTTTACATAACATACTATGCTAGTTACAAGGCACCGGTTACTGTGATTTTAGGAATACCTGTCTTTCTGGAACTGTATTTTTGAAAAAGTTACAAGTCAGAACTGACCAATCCATGTGTTCCCTTGATTGAAATGTTTGACTGACTTTAACTCTGTTTTGTAACTATCTAGTAAAATCTATGATAAGAAAATGACTTGTCAAATTTCTTTTATCAAGGTGGTAAGCATCTTCTATATTGTGGGGCCACAATGGACCATAAATGTCAATTTCATGGTGAGTCATGACATTTTTTATCTTTTACCATACTATTATTATATTCCTTATATTACTGACTTTTTTATGAGCATCCAAATATTTGATAGACCCAATATATATTTCTAAACTAATTGATAACATCAACTGGCAGATAAAGAAAACTTGTCAACCTCCTTAGATCTGATTGACATTCATTGTGAATGTTAAACATTATGTCTATTATAAATGCCATTTCAATTAGAAACAATCAAGACAGAGTCAAGAAACATTTCTATTAATATCGGGCACATATGTCTGAATTTAAAGCATCAAGGGCAGTAACCTTGACAATAACAAAGAAAATCAAAAGGCACATTGAAAGCAGATATGTGCATAAGATTCCAATTAGGACTGTCAATTAGACCTGGTGAAATTGAAAACTTTGTTGAGGAAGTCAAATCTTTCTTGGAGTCTGTGTTAAAATGACTATAAGGAAAGAACCTAATCTTTACTCACAAATATTCATTCTAGAAAATGTGAAAACACTCAGATTTGTGATTCTCCCTGATGTGCTATCCCACTGAAGCAACTAGCATATGTATAATTGACATTTCAGATCAAGTTTCATTATAGTACTTAAAAGGCATGTACATCAGTATCCTTTACAATACTCATCAAGAATGTACATCAGTACTCTAGTCAGTACTAATCAGGAATGTACATCAGTATTCATCAAGAATGTACATCAGTACTCCAGACAGTACTAATCAGGAATGTACAGCAGTATTCATCAGGAATGTACATCAGTACTCCTGACAGTACTCATCAAGAATGTACTTCAGTACTCCTGACAGTACTCATCAGGAATGTACATCAGTATTCCTTACATTACTCATCAGGAATGTACATCAGTATTCATGACAGTAATCATCAGGCATGTACTTCAGTACTCATTACATTACCCATCATGTATATACATCATTATTAAAGACAGTACTCATCAAGCATATCAGTACATCAGTACACCCGACAGTACTCGTCAAGCATGCACATCATTACTCATTACATTACCCATCATGCATATACATTATTATTAAAGACAGTACTCATCAGGCATATCAGCACATCAGTATTCCTGACCGTACTCTTGAAGTATGCACATCAGTATTCATTACATTACCCATCAGACATGTTAATCATAATCAAGACAGTACTCATCAGGCTCATTAGTACTCATGACAGTCCTCATCAGGCATGTGCATCAATACTCATTACATTACTAATCAGGCATTCACAATTGCAATATCTCAATAAAGCAGATAGCTGCATATATGAAAACAGTCTTTTAACTGGCCAAATATTAATTAAAGTGGATGGAATATTCTTGCTTTATAGAAAAATGGGAACATATTAAACCATGCAAATCTGTTTTAAAATCAGCATATCAACAGATTTCATCTAATTTTCACTGAATAGTTTTGCTTCATCAGATTTAAGAACATTCACAAACTCATTTTTAAAGTCCTCAAAATTGTCATACGACCTAGGAATATCAAGTCGGTATGCACAGGTACTTGCAATTGGACATCTAGCAATCCCCTGAGTATCAATAAAGCCAACAGTGATGAAAGAGGAAGGAATTTTTCTACCTGCAGTGACAAACTGGACAAAGGACAACAAGGTCTTCTCATCAAGGTCCTGTATAAGGTCTCTGGAATGGCATAAAGAAATAAGAACTTTCAGAACAAATAGAACTGTAATGAGTGCTCTTGGAATTTATTGGAATTTGTTAATCAAAGTACTGAAACACTGTCCACAAGGAAATATGCATGGTATTGCATCTTTCAAATGTACACCTGAATCAGCTTTGTATGTTCATTTTCACAATCATAAAATGAATTAGCAAGTCTAAAGAAAAGAGATTTATCTTGCTGTACATAAGCAAATGGAGGATACAGGACATAGTCACTATCATAAAATGCATTTAGCAAGTCTAAAAAAAAGAGATTTATCTTGCTGTACATAAGCAGATGGGGGATACCTGAGATAGTAGTATACACGTCTTTCGTTGGGATTTTGTAGTGGCCACCTCTCACATCGGATAATTGTCAAGATATGTTCTGCAGTGATGAGAAAATCTTCATAGAGACAATCCAAGTGATCCAATGTCATCTGCATCCAAAAGTGATCCATGTGATTCTGAGGAATTCCCTTCCGCATGTTTTCACACAAAAACTTGGGTTTGAAACAGAGTTCATTTTGTGCAAGGTTAATCATGTGTTTTCTTAGGGATGGAGCTTGAGGAACAATGCCCATATTAAATTTAATCAAAAATTCCTGAAGTTTTCCTTTTTCTTCATCCCCCATATTATCAAAGCTGTTCAAAGAGGACTTCACAAGTTCTCTATCTTCATTGTCAAGGAATAAGAGGAAATCATCAAGTAATATGTCCGGATTTACATCACAGGTATTATATATAATGACCATAAGAGTGCTTCTACATATCTGGAAAGGAATGGATCTCAATGTTGCCGTGCTAAGAGAAAATATTCGACCCAAAGTGACAAAGTCTTTCTTCTGTGAAAGCCTCTCTGGACGAAGATGGGGAACAAATACTTCATTTCCATGGAAATACCTTTCTTTAACCTCATTCCAAAAAACTGTAATCATCTCCCTTGACACTCCTCCCCCATCAGCTCCATCCTCATCTGAAACCATAAACTATTACTAGAAACGGTGTTGTAATATTCTTAGTAGACTGCTGAGCTGACAATTTTTTGAACGATTTTATAACATTGCATGAAAGTCTAAACAGCTCATAAAATTATCCATAAAAACATACACATAAATTTGTTTTGTCTACCCATGTAACTTTGAAAAATGTCAACAAACTTTTGGATGAAAACAACTTCAAAGTAAATATGACCATGAAGAAGGGCAACAAATTTTGCATGATATCATGAAGAATGGTATAAAACATTTGGATGATAATGCCTTCCAAATAAATGCAATCATGAAGAATTGCATAAAAGATAATGCCTTGCAGGTAAATGCAAATATGAAGGGGGACAATTTTTTGGATGATAATGCCTTCCAAAATAAATGTAAACATAGACTACTAGATAAAAGGTCTAAATTCTCTAAAAGGTATGTTAAAAAAAAGATAATAGTAAAAACATATAATCCCTAAAATATTTGAGTGATCCATAATGGTGAAGGCCTTAGACCACAAGGACAGCCAGGGCTTCTAAGCTTCAAAATCAGCAATGACATGCAAGATTTTGTTTCTTTGATTATGTTGTTGTAGGGTTTAACAGCCAGCACATGACAGGCTATCCATGGCATCCAGTATTAATGGTGGAGGAAGAACCCGGGAAAATTCCCGGAAAGAACCACAACCCATGACAAGCTAATGGAAAGCTTTCTCACATACCCACATTGGCCTAATCTGAGACTCAAACCGATGCAGACAGAGGTGAGATGGCAGTGATCCATAATGGTGAACATTTTAGACCACTCTGCCACTTGGGGCCACTTGTTTCCTTGATTAGTAATTAGTCTTTCATGATTACTGAGAAGGACTGGAAATCCTGAGTAATTTTATAACTTGGATTCAGTGCTTCCACTTGCATAGACAGCACCAACCATTTTACTTTCAGTATTATCAGATATACAGTAGTTCCCTCTTGAACGGCCCCCGTGACCAGTGGCCACCCACTTCTTACAGCCAGAATCCCTTGGCACCGACAAGTTTAAAAAATATCCCTCAAGAACAGCCACCCTTCTAACATGACCAGCGGTCAGCATTTTAGTAAAAAAAATGTAAAATGTACCCCTCATAAGCAGCCACTTTTGTTTCTTCAAATGCATCCAGAACCAATGATTACTGAAAATTTTGACGTAAGGTAAGAAATTGATTATCTCTACTGTATTGTCGTTACATGTCTCCCACTGTCAAGTTTCCATTAGAAGTGTTAACTAAAGATTAATAATATATCATTATTTATAAAAGTCGATGTTTACAGGAAATGGGTTCAATATCAATAATGTTATGACAGAGTTTGGGGCTTAACACCTATGTTGAGTTCTTCTCTTTTATGATTATAACCAGATGTAATTATTAAGATCATAACAGGGTAAGCTTAGGCTAAATATAGATTTGTGCATTGGTAAACACAGAGACCCTTGATAAAAACAGAGTACCAGTCAAATAATGGAAAAATCATGTGACAACACATTTATGGCTTCCTTTATGAAGACTGCATATCATCCACTCAACAAAAGTTTTGTCTGCATAATTAAATCACATACAGTTAGCAACAACCGAATAAATCATGACCAAACATTAATATGTTATCACATTTATGGAGAAATAATTTTAGAAGAAATTCTGTTATTCTACTTGATGACATTGGGGGGAGACTTGCCAAACAATTTTATGTAGAAAAGACTATAAAAAAACAAGTTTATGTTGAAATGATTTGAATAAACAAAGTCAAAACTGATAAGAAGGTTATTCAGCAGCAGTGGAAAAATGGAGCAAATGGAAAGATAATTATGTATGTACCAAGATGTAAATGATGTTTTTGAATCTATTTGTAATGTGCATGACAACAATACCTGCTCACATATCACACTTACACCAAGAAAAAGAACTATTATTGTATATTCAGTTGAAATAAGTTTGCTATTATAACAAGAAGAACCTTTTAATGATTAATGTTACTTTCAAACGAAGATATTAAATGCTTTGAAGTATATGTATGTAGCTATTTACTATGTACATTACATATACTTCTCATAATAAATTTAATCCCCCCTCTGGAAAGGCCACCCATTTAATAAGGCCACTTTCCTGTTGCAGAAGGGGTGGCTGTATAAGAGGGGGACTACTGTATTAGTAATTTCTTATGACATCATGGATACTTCAGGAAAGCTTGTTTTAACAGAGTAAGTTTTGCCATCAGGTATGCTATAAATAGAACATCTAAATGCCAATTGTTTGCATTGAGTACTTGTAATGTGGGTGACCAAACTTGCTTTCACTGAAATGTGGTCCAGGCATCAAAATTTGCACTGCAATATGGTAGGGACATGTGGATGCACTTGTATGTGGAAACGGCTTTCTGTGTTTTATAAGCAAAGATGTGTATCCATACATTTTCACTACCAGGATTAGATATTAGTATTACAAAAGCCTTGTTATGCCAAGACTGGAAACATGGAAAAGTGAATAGTTTGCTTTTATGACATACTGTGATAGATGTTTTGTCAATACAATTTATGTGACCCACCTTTTTTGTCAGCAGTGATCTATGTTATTCTAACATGACTACACACCCTGTATTCAAATAAAACAATCACATTTCAAGTATAAATCCACTGAATAGTCTATGGATGGTGACTCACCAATGAACTTGGTGGTAATTTGATGAGTTCCAGTGGAAGAGTCCTCAAAAAAATTCAGTACATCTTTCACTATTTGTCTTCTTCGTACTCTCAGTCTCTGTGGTGGGTATTTCAGCATGGAATGTAGATTATCCAGATCTATAAGAAGTAAAATGGAGCTTATTAGAATTAAGCAAAACAGATCCCATTTTATTATACAAGGTAACTCTTTTCCAGCATAAGAGGTCCTCTTATAAAAGAGGTTGCCTCACATGAAGTGGATAAATATCTATTTCCATGAGAGACAAGATGGCTTTATAACACGGCTGGCCTCTCGTGATAGGACTATTTGAAAAAGACATGAATTTTTATCTTTTAAAGGTTTTAAGATACTGAGCAAATGTTTGGGCAATGTGAACTTAATAAGTTCTGTAAATGTTACAGAATACAGGGCATCCAACTTGGTACTGTGTTTATGCATTATTAAGTTATGTAAATAACAGGGCTTTACTATAAATGGGAACATTTTACAATGATAGGAAAACTTGTCCAGTAATGAGGATACTAAGAATACAGACACATTAAGTTACAATGTGCAATACCCAGCCAGAACAAAGAGAACTAAAGTTGGGTCAGGAATAGGAAAAGATCATCAAACATATATTCACATTTTAGTGTTTCTTTCAATGATTTCATGTAAAATGCACTTGTTATGCAAAATGCAAGAAGAAGATATATGAATATATGGGAATTACTAAGCACGTAATTACCAGAAATTACAAAGTTACCAGAAATTATGTAGTTACCAGAAATTACGTTGTTACCAGACATTACGTACAGTATAGTTACCAGAAATTCTATTGTTACTGCATCAGCAAATGACCCTAGTGTATCTGACCACTGAATAATACAATCACTGTAGGCAAATCATTACAGTCACTCTTGTCAATATGTCTTATTTCATGAAAGTACAATATCTTATGCAACTTAGAATGACACACAATATTTTTACCTGCATTTACAATCTCCCTAAAAGCATTACAGTTGTTTCTCAAGAATTTATCTTGTACATATTAATGTGATATTTGCATGATGGAAATGACTGCTGGGGGTGGGGGTGTCTTGCTATGAAAGAGAGGCATCCTTGCAATATGATTTAATGCATATACAAAGGACACATAAAATAGCAGTGTGCAATTATATTGGATCTTCTTTATTTTTATAAACTGCATTATATATTATAATTACTGCTCTGGTGGCCAGGTTAAAGCATCAGCCATGGAAGCTGGAGATCAAGGGTTCAAACCCCAGCCAAGTCATACCAAAGACTTACAAAAATGGTACTAACAGCTGCCTCGCTTGACGCTCAGCATTAAGAGGTTAGTGATAGGACTGGTCGGACTGGTGTCAGGATGATGTGACTGGGTGGGACATCATGCTACATGTCTGCAGCATGATGCCCCAGTGCTAGACATTGCTATAAACAGCAGACATTGTAGCGCTGTGACTGATTTTTTTTAAAGCTATGTTAAAAATCCTAATCAAACAAACAAAAGATATTTAATTAGTCTAATAAAACTGAACAGATGCTTTACATAGTTTATCTACCAGCATAGAGAAAACAAATCACAAAAAAATGCTCTTAACTATACAACCATGACTTTTAGGTGTAAAGTAGAAAGACCGCTCAAATGGCCTATCGGTTAGAGTGTCCACCATGGAAGCAAGAGGTCCTGGGTTTGATGCCCGGCTGAGTCATACCAAAGACTTACAAAAATGGTACTAACAGCTACCACGCTTGGCGCTCAGCATTAAGAAGTTAGTGTTAGGACTGGTTGGCCTAGTTTTATGATAATGTGGCTGGGTGGAACATCATGCTATATGTCTGCGGCATGATGCCCCAATGCTAGACATCTCTATAAACTGCCTCACTGCAGACATCATAGTGATATGACTGAAAATTTGATAAAGCTATGTTAAAAATCCTAATCAAACAAACAAACAAAAAAGTAAAGTAGAAAGAAAAAAGAAAAAACCCATAAAACTAACATGTGACATTAGCCTAAAGAAAAAGATCTAAAAAATGTAACACATCTTTTAATAGCAACATATAATATACCATGCTTCAACCATTTATTGTAAACAGCTACAAAGGAAAGTGGGAAATTTAAGGACAACATAAATATTTGACCAGTAACCTTGACATTAAACATAAAACATCAATGTGATAAGCCACACACCTTTTGGTTATGATATACAGATACCAAGTGTTATTCCATTCACTCAAGTGAATTTAACATTATTGAGTGAAGATATACAAATACCATGTGTAATCTATTTGACTCAAGTGAATTTAACATTATTGAGTGATGATATAAGATACCAAGTGTTATTCCTTTAACTCTAGTGAATTTAACATAATTGAGTGAAGATATACAAATACCATGTGTAATCCTTTTGACTCAAGTGAATTTAACATTATTGAGTGATGATATGCAGATACCAAGTGTTATTCCTTTGACTCAAGTGAATTTAACATAATTGAGAGCAAAGCATAATAAATAAATTCAATATTTAGATGTGTAACATGGTACATAACACCTGCCAGGGATGAAATTTATGAATACCAAGCTGCATCTCTTTATTTCGCACAGATCTAAAGTATACAGTAGGGAAAAATGTGAAATGGAAAACACCTTACATATCAAGTTTGATCCCTCAATCTCAAATGGCTTGAAATATATAAAACATAGAAAAGTGTTGGAAAATGTCACTGGACCCCCATACTGGTATGAAACACACCTTCTTATAATTGATAGAAATATACCAAGTTGAAAACTGGATCCCCATACTGGTATGAAACACACCTTCTTATAATGGATAAAACTATACCATTTTGAACACTGGACCTTATACTGGTATGAAACACACCTTCTTATAATGGATAAAACTATACTATTTTGAACACTGGACCCCCATACTGGTATGAAACACACCTTCTTATAATGGATACAACTATATCATTTTGAACACTATGCCCCCATATTGGTATAAAATATGCATTCTTATAATTAATAAAATGATACCAAGTTTCATCTATTGCCATGAATAGGCTTGATATTTATAGAGTGGATAGTGAGATGTGCTCAGAAGCATAAACTACTCAACAATGACTTTGTTCATTGAAGATAGGACCCCAACTGGACCCAGTATACCTTCTAGTGATGCTTTGTAAGTATCCCCAATTTTATCCTTGAATCTTTAACAGGGAAATACTCAAGGAGACCAAACAATAATGAACCATGACTAAAAACTTGACAATAGAAAATCTAATGTGGTGCATGACACACATAGGCCAGAAGACATCTTTTAGCTTCATTTAGCTGAAAGTAGGGTTTTAGATAGATAGATAGATAGATAGATAGATAGATAGATAGATAGATAGATAAATAGATAGATATCTTCTTTTTAACTTTTATCTCATTTAACACACACACACACACACACACACACACACACAGAGAGTCCACTTACTAGACCTGGCTTCATTCCAGTACTGAACATGCCTCTCAACCTCAGTAGGAGATGCTGAATCGTCTAACTGATTCTGATGGCTGACATCATTTTCAACTGGGGGAGTATGAATAGAAAATTTTCATGGTGAACAGTCAGAACAGAATTGGATTCACAACATAAAAAGATAAAAATGAGCAAGTCTTTCTAGTGAAAAAGAAAAAGAATTTCACCAATTCACCAATTTCTAAACAGTCAGATTTAACACAGTGTTATTATCCCCAATTGGTCCTAACCTGCTTAGTCAGAAATTAAAGAAAATGAAAACATGAAAACATGTAATGATGATAGTAATGAAAAAAATTAGTTAACTTGTCTCTCATGATATGAGATACATACTGATTCTGACAACCAGCTAGAGCCAGATAACAAGAACTGTTAGGCTGCTCACTGACACCAGCCCAGTGCACCAGAATAGCCTCATAACAAGATAGACAGGGTGACCTATGATACTGACCCAGTTAATTGGAGTAGCTAAATAATTAAATATGTGAGGCTGCCCACTAGTACTGACCCAGTTCATTTGAGTATCCAGATAACAAGATCTGTCAGGCTCACCTCTGATACTGACCCAGTGCATTAGAGTAGCCAGATAACATCTGTCAGACTCACCATTGATAAGGATTAAGTACACTGGCATAGCCAGATAATAATAATAATAATAATAATAATAATAATAATAATAATAATAATGAGGACTTTGTATAGCGCCTAATATTTCAAAACTCTAAGCGCTTTACACCATCAATAATGATATCACTACACTACAGATAAACAAATGACAAAAACAATGAAATTGGAAAACATAAAAACATGCTGAAAACATATAAGATACAAAACATGATTAGGTCGCTAAGTTTGTACCTGAAGTCGAAACAGGTGAGTCTTGAGAGCAGTCTTTAAAGGGACCATTGTGTCTTTGTGTCTAATTTCAATGGGCAATTCATTCCACATTGCCAGGCCCTGGTATGCAAAAGAATGTTGTCCATATGACTTTGTTTTCACCGTGGGAACAATGAGTATATGATTGTCAGATAAAAATGCGTAAGTATCTAGCTGGTGTTTACACATGGGTGAGGCTGGATAGGTATGTTGGACTGGAGTCTGTCAGTGAAACATGGCACAGAGAACAAATTTTGTGTTTGATTCTGTATCGAATTGATAGCCAGTGTAGGGTACAGAGCAGATGTGAGGTGTGCTCTGATCGAGGTACTCTAAAGATGATCGATGCAGCTGTGTTTTGAACTTTTTGAAGTTTCTGGAGTAAATATTGTGACGAACCAGACAGAATTGAGTTACAGTAGTCCAGTCTTGAAAGTACTAATGAACACACAAGTGTTTTAGTGACATCAGCTGAAAGATATTTACGAATGGAACTGACGAGTCTCAATTCAAGATATGCAGCCTTGCATATGTTCATGACATGTTGGTGAAATGTGAGAGTACTGTCTAGAGTAACGCCTAAGTTTCATACTGACTGTGAGAATTTAATGTTGGTGGTGCTGATATTTATTGTCTGAGGTAAAGGATGTGAATGAGAAAGTTTTTATGTTGTGATCAGAATAGCCTCAGTTTTATCATCATTCATCTGCAACTTGTTACATGTCATCCATGATTTCACATCAGAAATGCACCTCTCTACTCCATGGATGGTAGCATCAACTTCAGTTGGGTGTCTAGACTTGTATATTTGGGTGTCATCAGCATACAACTGGTGCAACACTGGATGATGATCTATGACACTTAAGAGCAGCTGAGTGTATAGAATGAAGAGAACAGGTCCAATTATAACAGATCCCTGTCGAACACTACAACATATGTCAACTGGGCTGGAAAGTATTCCATTTGCAGATATAATTTGTGTCCTGTTGACTAAGTAGGACTTGAACCAACCACTGTAAGGCTATATTCTGAATGCCAAATACATGCTGGAGACGGTGAAGTAATATATCATGGTCTATTGTGTCAAATGCTGCACATAAATCCAGGAGAGTGAGGACTGTAATCTTTCCACTATCCAAAGCAGAGAGAATGTCACTAAATATTTTCAGAAGAGTAGTTTCCGTACTGTGGCAAGGGCGATATGCAGACTGTACATTGCTAAAAAGACTATTTGAATTCAAATGAGATACAAGTTGGGTTAGGTTTACAAGTTTTCTAAGATTTTTTATATGAATGGGAGATTAGAAACTGGGCGGTAGTTATTTAAATCATTATGGTCAAGTGTTGATTTCTTCAGCAGAGGCTTTATGATGGCAATAAGATATAAAGATAATGTCAGGCTGACCATAGATACTGAGACCCAGTTCATTGGAGTAGTCAGAACATGATATTTCATGATGACCACTGATACTTAAAATTTAATTAGAGTAGCCAGATAACAAGGTTTGTCAGGCTGAATGAACATAAACACTGACCAATGGTATTGGCACAGTTAGATAGCAAGAGTTGTCAGGCTACTCAATGATACTGACACAGTTCATTGGAGTAGGCAGATGATACGATAATCTGGGCTGACCATAAATACTGACCAGTGCATTAGTTTGACCATATATTAACAAGATCTGTCAGGCCGACCAATGATACTGATACTGCCCAATAGAGGCAACATAAATGTTGATGATACAAAATCAAAGATCTATTTATGATATATTTCAAACCCTGCAAAGATCTGATAGAAATTAAATTATTCCTGATTATACAATACATATATCACTTTATTTTAAGTTGCCATATTATACAATAGATGCATCACTGTATTTTAAGCTGTCATATTATACAACAGGTGCATCATGGTATTATAAGCTGTCATGTTATATGATAAATCCATCACAGTAATTTAAGTTGTTGTATTAAAAAATATATGCATCACTGTATTATAAGTTGTCATATTATACAATAGATGTATCAGTGTATTTTAAGCTGTCATATTATACAATAGATGCATTACTGTATTTTAAGCTGTCATATTATACAACAGATGAATAATGTTTGCTATTTTATGCTGTCATATTATACAACAGATGAATAATGTTTGCTATTTTAAGCTGTCATATTATACAACAAATGAATAATGTTCGCTATTTTAAGCTGTCATATTATACAACAGATGAATAATGTTCGCTATTTTAAGCTGTCATATTATACAATAGATGCATCACTATAAGTTGTCATATTATACAACAGATGAATAATGTTTGCTATTTTAAGCTGTCATATTATACAACAAATGAATAATGTTCGCTATTTTAAGCTGTCATATTATACAACAGATGAATAATGTTCGCTATTTGAAGCTGTCATATTATACAACAGATGCATCATTGTATTTTAAGTTGTCATATTATACAACAGATGCATCACTATATTATAAGTTGTCAGATTATACAATAGATAATTAACTGTTTGCAGATTAATGGGTCTCCAATGAAGTATAATTAATTTATTAAGCAGAGGGGTCCAAGAAAAGGTTTAATCTGAAAAGACACAAAATTGGGCTTGTGAATATTTTCAGAGACTTTGCTTTATAAAGAAATAAAAAGATTTCAGTCCAATTAATACAAATATATACATTAGTTCAAAAATGGATTATATATATATATATATATATATATATATATATATATATATATATATATATATATATACACACACACACACACAATCCGTCACTTCCCCTCCACTATTTTAATGGACAGTGGCTTCATTTTATTGAGAATAAATATAATGCAGTGGAACCTTCTATATCATTCATAAACAAGAAAAATTAAAGAGCGTGGAAATAGCTGTGGAAAAATACTTGTAACAGTTTGATGCAACGTACTAAAACATAGAATGATCAAAAAGAGAAATATTTACCGTGGTCCCCACTTTCACTATCTATGCCATCCAAACTACTATCTGTAAACAAAATGAAATATACGTCAAACTTCATTTACTGTTCATTACATTAACATTACAAAACACTCTGACACATAAGCAATCTTGGCAGTGGGTGACAGAGTTGGCAAGTTGGATCTTGGGAGGGGGTGACAGAGTTGGCAAGTTGGATATTGGGAGTGGGTGACATAATTGGAAAGTGGTCCCACTAAAACATAGAGTGCATATAAATGTTGTCGGTAACATTTTCAGAAATGTATTTATGATATATATAATACTCTGCGAATATCGCACAGCAATCAAATATGATTCCTGATTATACCATGGATGCATCACTGTATTTTAAGTTGTCATATTATACAATAGATGCATCACTGCATTTTAAAGGAATAGGGAACGTACAAGTTGATTTTATATTATCTGATTGCCTGTCGTTCACAATTGTATTTTATCTTACTCCCTTACACTGTTCTCTGGCCATTTAGTTACTACAAGGAAATATTTGGTTATCCCCGCAAGTGCCTTGAGAGATAATTAGATACGTATCATGTGGTCGGTAGCGACGTCATAGGATCTATTGCTACAGTCAACAGAGCTAACTACAATGGTTGCTATCATAATTCAGATAATGTCTTTTCCCTTTTGCATCATGCAAAATTGAGAGAACGATTTCCTCTACTTCTCTGTAAACGTGAACAATTTACCGTATTGACTTGAGCCACGTTTCAAGACTAACAATGAAGAAGATAGTGATGACACGTCATCATGTTCTTCGAATATCACTGTCAGAATGATAGGATAGTTTGCAGAGTGAAGGACAACTCGAGAACACACAATGGTTTGTACCAATTTATACTTGTAGCATGCATATATATATATATATATATATATATATATATATATATATATATATATATATATATATAAATGAGCAGAATGCACATTACATTTCACAAACAGAAACTGAAACTTTGTCAACTCCTGTGTGTATAAATATGCAAGCTTTGGTGGTCCCAAATTTTGATAATCCTCCCTCGATTGCCTGAAACTTTTAAAGATTACCAATAGTGCGATTTATCAAAGCAGATGCTCGTAAAGCTGTATTTTAGTATTTATGTCTTGCTAAATTAAACATTTTAAAAAATATTTATTAGCAATGTTTTGTAATTTTTAAAGCAATGAATGCCACATATATATTTTGTAAATTTATAATTGCTGCATTGTTTCAGAACACTTATTCTAGTGGAAATAGTGATGTGCTGTGCACTGTAAACACAGATATTTTTTTTGTTGTTCATTATTTTAAACTTCAACTATATTTACTCCTTCACACAGTGAAGTATATGTTTTCTTTTTCAAATAAAGGACAAAAGCCCATGCAGAATACAGGACTATGATAATGAATGTCAGTACACACCAACGATTAACTCCTTCTGCCATTTATAAACATTATAATCACAGGTTTAATGTTATCACAAGTTACACTGAATATTAATCTATTAAATACAATTCGACTCATAATATCACATGTACTTGACAATGCTTACTCTAAACTTTGAAAGGCAATATACTGAGAACTAATGTTGTTTTGTCTAACTTTATTTCAAATGCAAAATCAACATGCTATTTCTCATCCGCATCTTTCCTGTTCAATGCTTACAAAATGTTGAAAGTGATTTTTTAACATTCATGAATAGTCAAAATTATGTTGTGCTCTTTCCTTACAGGTGTGATTGTAGATATTGCCAAATGATTCACTTGGCAAATGAGCCCTTATGCTGTCAAGAGGTGGAGATGATTGAGAAAAAGAAGAGTGAGCTGACATGTATAATCCTCTATGAAAGTGTCATTGCAAACTGCTTAAACAGACACATGCTGGAAGTATCCCTGTTTGAATACCTGGAACATCATGGACCTTTGGATGATAATGAACCAATTGCACAAGTAATTTTCCAATCTTACACAAATTTCTTCAAAATTCCTGTTGATATTTTTATATAAGATTTTCCTATACTTGTGACAATGTTTGGGATACATTTTACAAAACAAACAATTTGCAAGATTTTCTTCAAAGTGTTTTTATATTGGAACTCATGGAGGCAACATTTATTGCAGAAGAATGCATTCCATTATGATCAACCTGTGATGGTCTTGAACTTATGAAAAGAATGCAGTCTTTTTTTAGAAGAAAATGTAGTTTTCTCTTTTAAAGCCTTTGCCCTTTTTTCTTGTTTTTCTTTGGGGTGATATCTAAACTTTTTTAACAATATATAGCCTCGATAAATAAAACTGCTTGTTTTGAGAAAGGAATAGCAGGTTTGTTATAAATTCTAATAAATACTATGTTGACAATGATTTATACATTTTTGGTTTATCAACTAGGTTTTAATGAGTCTTCACGAACACAATAAACAAACAACAAATAAAAAGAACAATTTTATAATGATATGGGTCATTTCACATGTATGTATATGTATTCAAAGATGATTTAATTTAATAATTTGATAAAAAGATAAATATATCAAACATAATTCACCCTAAGTACTAAAAGTACAATTCAGCATAATGTACCAAAGATGAAATATCTTAACTCTTGTTCGAATTTACTCTTACATGTATTCTATATTTATTTTCAGAACATAAAGGCATATAGCATATCTGCGTTTTGTCAAATGGACTTGGTATCGACTAGGCAGACACAGCTATAAATTGCTTCCATCCTGTGTTGTTTCAAAAATAAAAGTGTCTTTTTCCTTAGAGGAATATGTTGGCTTCAAATATGCTGCACCATAAAAATTATTGGATTTCAAAAAGCATGATTTTTGCTTTATGATGAGTTCATCTTTTTGAAAATTGTTTGTATGATGCTGTGAGCGGTGGTGGATACTGAGATTCCCCTTTCAAGAACATGTATGCCTCTGTGTGTGTAGGCAAGTCCTGCCTCAAGTCCAGCAATGCCTGTTTCAGCAGGAGTGTAATGTAACCTTAAAGAATAAAAATGCACTAAGATATGAAATCAATAAACTTTTTTTTCATTTTGAACATAAAAGTTCAAAATGAAAAAAAGTTTATTGATTTCATTTTCTTAATGATTGTAATTAATCTGTGTCCCAACATAATAAACGTTAATAAAAATTTATTTCATGAACTATAAATGTATTTAATTATTTTATTTATAGTTCAGATTTTACTACAGATTACTTTATTTCTTCTAATTACTTGCAGTGCTAGGATTACCCATTAAGCACACCAAGTGCATGCTCAAGGCACCAGCCCAACAATGGCTTTTGTATCACTATGAGGGAGCACTTTAACGGATACAAAAGGCAGGTGGCATTGGCTAGCCTTTGCGGGTATTAAAATTTGCTGAGCAGTCTAAATACGTATCTCTGACAATTTCAAAAGAACAAGTCAAGTTCCCAGTAACCTAACAATTACTTGTGCATTATCTTGAGGTAGTTCAACTTGATAAAATTGGATACAGCTATATTATCAAAGTACCGACTGCTAGCTATACACAATTGAAATTGGGTAAATGCTATTGGAATAACCAATGTTACAAAGACCTTGACGATTCAGTAATTCTACTCAAAGTTAAATGCTGTCTTTCTGACTCCCTCTTTTGTATGCCAATTTAAAAGTTGTATACAATATAATAATGACATTCACATAACGCGCTAATGACAACCATACATTGTACCTGCACTAGCTGGATGTCAAGTACTTTCTTGACCTCCAAATCAATCAAAGTATAAGCCCCATATTTGGCTGAAAACCCAGGGGAATCACAACGAGCATCACTTCCACATATATTTTCTTTCCAGTGTGCTCTTCAATGAAGGAAGCTTGTTGTTTCTCCCATACCTCTTCAACTGCAGGTACAATATAAGATGTTTGTAACTTTGTAAATGTACGTTTAGTGAAACTCTGCATATTCATTCCCTCAAAAAATATTGCTCCTGCAGTAAACATATTACTCCATGGCATTCTTCCATCATATGCTTGACTTTTCCATTCTGAAACGTGCCCACTGACACAATCTGAATTTCTTGTGATCATTGTTCCTCGAGACAATTTCAAAAATGTCGGTGAGGACAAACAACATGATCTACATACATTCTTCAATTATGCCAAAGTAGATTCGGACACCAGAACATGTTGCTGATCTTCTGGTTTTATATCTTATCAAAAGTTCATATGCATATCTTTAAAGTCACTGTTATCATCACTGTCCTCTCCATCATCAGTATCTGAATGTGGTTCATATTCTGAATCATGGTGTGTACCAGGGTCAATGTCATCCTCACTGTTTGATTCATTTTCATTATTTGAATCCTCTCTTGGTTTTAGGAGCTCAGACTGAATTGCTATTGATCTTGCAGCTCAAACATGAATTTTTTTTGTGGGATCAAATTTAGCCTGAACTTTCACACTTCGTTTTATTTTTGTGGTTGGGCCTGAGGAATTGGTACAAAAGCTGGTATGCTGAGTTCAGCATCATCTACCTCTACCAGAGCACATGCACTTGCAGGTGTATCAAGCACATAATTTGCATTGTAACTTTGCATTGCTTGATGTAGAACCTGAAGGAAAATATAATTATTATTGAAAAGGAAAAGCATATGCAGTATTATGTAGTATATTTGAAACATTTGAGTAGTCATATGACAACAACTGATTAATTACAATGATGGCCACACGAAAGGGGAAAAGGAAGTGGAGGGGGAGGCACAAAGAAGTGTTTATCCTATGTCATAGCCTAAGGCTCATATTTCTCAGGTGATACCAGTAGTGAAAAGCATAAAATTATGCATTCCACTATATTTTAAATACACATTAGTGTTACTCTAACGTTAGCGTTATGAACAACTCTTTCCGAGATAAATATATGCCAGGAATATATACAGTAGTATACGCAATAATTCAATTTCCGCAGTACTTGTGGTGGGGTGAGGTGTGATAATGTTTGAGAATCTGAGATGAACAAAGCTCTATTTTATGCAGGTATTATTGTTTAAAAAAATACCTGAATTTCATTATGCTCACGACATTGATAGAAATTAGAGTGCATACAACATATTTATTTACCTCTGCATTCTGCCGTTTGCGATAGGCTCCTCTTACTCGTTTCGTTTTGACAGTTGTGGTTCTGTTGCCACTCGGATCTGTCAGTAGATCTTCCCCCCAGTCCTAGGGTTAGAATAATATCTGGTACTGCAGTCGGCTTCAGTCTCGACTCGCATTTAAATATCCCAATTCTGCACGTCTTTCTGGATCAACTTTTACACTGATCGTTTGATAAATGAAGATTGCAAAGTATATGAGTTACCGGCTCAAAGTTCTCACGGAGTCATGGTGACAGTAATGGATCCAAGCCGTTTGTTGGATTTTGTCTTTCGGAAATCAGAAAAATGTACTAGTCGAATTGTTGTTGCATCCAAACGCTGCACAGAGGGGCATTTCGGAAGATTCTTGGAAAATAAACTCTAATATAAACACAAATAATCTGCCTACTCTCAAACACAGTGGATGCTGAGCGATGGCCAATAGCTGCTTAAGATCCTGTGACATCACGTTTATTCAGCCTCGTTTCCACTCGACAAATATGCATATCGGAACGCTCATGCAATTCATACCCTATAATGCACTGTACATTTTATCGGTGCAACTGGGTCGCCCCAAACTATTATTTAATTTATCATGGGCATCAAAATGAGTAATATAACCACAACTTTAACTGTAAGTTCCCTATTCCTTTAAGATGTCATATTGTACAATAGAAACAGCACTATATTTTAAGTTGTCATTTTATAGAGTAGATGCATCATTGTATTATATGTTGTCATAATATACAACATATGCATCACTGCATTTTAAGTTGTCATATTAAACAACAGATGCATCACTGTATCCAGACTACTGGGTTCCCACTGTATTATAGGTTATAATGTTATATGATAGAACAACCACTGTATTGTACATTGTTATATTATAAAATAGATACATCACTGTATTTTAAATTATCATTTTAAACAACAGATGCATCATTATATTTTAAATTATTATATTATACAATAGATACAGCACTGTAAGATAAGTTGTCATATTATACAACAGATGCATAACTGTATGCAGACTATGGGTCCCCACTGAAGTATAATTAATTTATTAAGCTCAGGGATCCAACTAAAAAGGTTTAATCTGCTTTGGACCAATGAGTCCCCACTTAAGTATAATTAATTAATTAATTAAGCAGAAAGGGTCCAACCTGTACGAAAACTTCCGCCCTGACTTTAACCCGATTCCAGGTGGAACTTTAAAGTGGATTTCACGTAAAGCCTAGATTCCACCTATTATAAATTTTAGACGGATTCAGAGCAGATTCAGGGTGGAATATAGCCCGAAATATTCAAATACTAGGCGGAATCTGTTTATTCCGTCTACTAGGCGGAATTTGTTTATTCTGCCTCCTAAGCGGAATTTGTTTATTCCGTCTGCTATACAGAATCTGTTTAGTCTGCTTATTTAGCACAGATTCCTCTTATATTCACATTTAGGCAGATTCAGGGCGGAATATATCCCATGAAATATGCAAATTACTCCGTCTATTATTAGTAGGAATCTGTTTATTCCGCCTACTATGCGGAACCTGTTTAAAAGGTTTAATCAAAAAAGGCACAAAATTGGTCTTGCTAATATATTCAGAGACGTTGATTTAAAAAGAAGTAATAAGATTTCATTCCCATTAACACAGTTATATACATTGGGTTGAAAATAGATTTTGTATTTCAATATATATACAATCCTTCACATACACACCCCTTTATTTTAATGGACAGTGGCCTCATTTCATTGATGTTACATATATTTGATTTAATTTATTTATTTTTAATTGTCAGATCCAAATTTGTCATTTTGGCTTTAAAATTCATTAATTGGGAGATTTATCTAGAAAATTCAGGCTGACCAAGACTCTAGCTGTAAACACAGGTTGACCTTGGCTTGTTGACCTCATTTCTGACCCTTCTTTAGAGAGTGTAAACAAGCCTTGGAAATGATTGGCTAGATCCAAAATTATCTTTTTATTTTTAGTAATTCGTGGCTTATTTTCTTCTGGTTCATTCTTTTAGTACGTGACTTGGTAAAGGTAGCTTCTTTCTTTGACTTTCCAGAAAATCACGTGATCCCTTGTTTGCCTTAGAAAACGGGTATTTAAATCATTGTACTGGGAGAGAGATTCAGTAGAATCTGGGCTTTTAAAGTTAAAAGTTGTGTTTTTCTGTTTGAGTTATAATTTTAATTACCTTGTACTGGACATTGTGTCAATTCGCTGGAGCAAGAGAATTTATTGTATTTATCTGGAAAAAGGACATGTGTTTATGATTTTCATTTGGATGATTATAAAACAAGAACTGCATCACGTGACATCGTCAGCTATTTTGGATAACATCGTCAAGATTCAAACCTGGAACTATTAGAACATTGCAATTCCATCAGTGGATTATTTTTTGAGAATTCTATATTGGATTAATGTTGGATTTGATTCTCTAAAACTGTAAGTTTATTTATTTTGTGAAAATAATTGTACTTAATAAATTCATTGTTCAAGTTATACAAGCTTGTTAGTTTTCACTCTTTCTGTGTTGCTGCTTATTTGAGCCTAAGCACGTAACATTGAGAATAGTCGTATAATTCAGTGGAACCTCATATAGCATTTCTATATCTGCTCCTGTTTAATTATATTTTGGGAACATTTTTACTTTTTACAAACACACCGTTATATATCCGATTAAGTTCATTCCCTGGATGGATGGCATAAAAAGCTTGGAAAAAACAGGGGAACTTACTTGTAACAGTTTGATGCAATATACTAAAGCATAGAAGGATCATCAGAACAAAATTAGCTAGAAGAAGACAAATATTTACCATGGTCCCCATTTTCTACAAAAATGCCATCCAAATTGGTATCTGTAAACAAAATGAGTTATACGTCAAACTTCATCATTTACTGTTTATTATATTAACATGACAAAACACACTGGCACATAAGCAGTCTTTGCAGTGGGTGACAGAGTTGGCAAGTTAGATCACTAAAAAGAGAATCCACATAAATGTTGTCAGTAAAGAGTAAAATATCTATTTATAATATATTTAGTACCTGAAAAGATAAGAGAGCAATCAAGTATGATTCCAGTTTATAAAACAGATCCATCACTGTATTAAAAGTTGTCATATTATACAACAGATGCATCAGTGTATTTTAACATGTCAATTTATATAATAATAATAATAATATAAATGCATCAATGTATTTTAATTTGTCATATTATACAATAGAAACATCACGTTAAGTTGTCATATTATACAATAGATGGAACACTATTGTCGTCATATCATACAATAGATGCATCAGGATATTATAAGCTGTCATGTTATACAATAGATTAGTCACAGTATTATAAGCTGTCATGTTATACGATTGATGCATCATTGTATTAGAAGTTGTCATATTGTACGATAGAACAATCAATCTATTTTAAATTGTAATATCACAAAATAGATGCATCAATTTATTTTAAGTTGTCATATTAAACAACTGATGTATCACTGGGTTCACACGGAAGTATAATTAATTTGTTAAGCTGAGGGGTCCAAAAGAGGTTTAATCTGCTTTAGACCAATGAGTCCCCACTTAAGTATAATTAATTAATTAATTAATTAAGCAGAAAGGGTCCAAAAAAAGATTTAATCTGCTTTAGACTACTGGGTCCAAACTGAAGTATAATTAATTTATTAAGCAGAGGGGTCCAAAAAAGGTTTAATCTGCTTTAGACTACTGGGTCCAAACTGAAGTATAATTAATTTGTTAAGCAGAGGGGTCCAAAAAAGGTTTAATCTAATAAGGCACAAAATTGGGCTTGCTAATATATTCAGAGACTTTGCTTCATTAAGAAAGAAAAAAAGATTTAAGATCCAAATAACACAATTATATACAGGAGTTTGAAAATGGATATTTTAATATAAATATATATACAATCCTTCACTTCTCCCCCTCCCCCATTTTAATGGACAGTGGCTTCATGTCAGTGAGAATAAAAACTGCAGTGGTACCTTCTATAGCATTCACAATAAATTACTTTCTATATCTGCTCCTGTTTAATTATATTTTGGGAACATTTGTACTTTTTACAAACACCACCATTATATATGTGAACGTGTTCATTCCCTGAATGGATGGAATAAAGAGCTTGCAAATAGCTGGGGAAACTTACTTGAAACAGTTTGATAGAATATACAAAAAACATAGAAGGATCAACAGAACAAAATTAGCTAGAAGAAGAGAAATATGTACCTTGGTCCCCAATTTCTGCATTTGTGACATCCAAATTGGTATCTGTAAACAAAATGAGGTATATGTCAAACTTTCATCATTTATTGTCCATTACATTAACATCACAAAAAACATACAGACACATAAGCAGTCTTGGCAGTGGGTGACAGAGTTGGAAAGTGGTCCCACTAAAACATAAAATCCACATAAATGTTGTTGGTACAAATTTAAACAATCTATTTGTGATATATTTATAAACCTGCAAAAATCCCAGAGCAATCAAATATGATTCCTGATTATACAATATATATGCATCACTGTATTTTAAGTTGTCGTATTATACAATAGATGCATCACTGTATTTTAAGTTGTCATGTTATACGATAGATGCATCATGGTATTGTAAGTTGTCATATTATACGATAGAAAAATCACTGTATTTTAAGTAGTCGTATTGCACAATAAATACATAACTGCATTTAAAGTTGTCATATTATGCAATGTACTAAAACATAGAATGGTCAAGAAGAGAAATATTTACCATGGTCCCCACTTTCTACATCTATGCCATCCAGACTAGTATCTGTAAACAAAATGAAATATACGTCAAACTTCATTTACTGTTCATTACATTAACATTACAAAGCACTCCGACACATAAGCAATCTTGGCAGTGGGTGACAGAGTTGGCAAGTTGGATCTTGGGAGGGGGTGACAGAGTTGGCAAGTTGGATCTTGGCAGTGGGTGACAGAGTTGGCAAGTTGAATCTTGGGAGTGGGTGACATAGTTGGAAAGTGGTCCCACTTAAAACATAGAGTGCACATAAATGTTGTTGGTAAAAATTCAGAAATGTATTTATGATATATATAATACTCTGCGAAGATCCCACAGCAATCAAATATGATTCCTGATTATACCATAGATGCATCACTGTATTTTAAATTGTCATATTATACAATAGATGTATCACTGTAATTTAAGTTGTTATATTATACAATAGATGCATCACTGTATTTTAAGTTGTCATATTATACAACAGATGTATCACTGTATTATAAGTTGTCATATTATACAACAGATGTATCACTGTATTTTAAATTGTCATATTATACAATAGATGCATCACTGTTTTATTTAAGTTGTCATATTATACAAAAGATGTATTTTTATGCTGTCATATTATACAATAGAAGCATCACTGTATTTAAAGTTGTTATATTATACAATAGATGCATCACTGTATTTTAAGTTGTCATATTATACAACAGATGTATCACTGTATTTTAAATTGTCATATTATACAATAGATGCATCACTGTTTTATTTAAGTTGTCATATTATACAACAGATGCATCACTGTATTTTAAGTTGTCATATTATACAAAAGATGTATTTTTATGCTGTCATATTATACAATAGAAGCATCACTGTATTTAAAGTTGCCATATTATACAACAGATGTATCACTGTATTTTATGTTGCCATATTATACAACAGATGCATCACTGCTATTTAAGTTGTTATATTATACAATAGATGCATCACTGTATTTTAAGTTGTCATATTATACAACAGATGTATCACTGCATTTTAAGTTGTCATATTATACAACAGATGTATCACTGTATTTTAAATTGTCATATTATACAATAGATGCATCACTGTTTTATTTAAGTTGTCATATTATACAACAGATGCATCACTGTATTTTAAGTTGTCATATTATACAAAAGATGTATTTTTATGCTGTCATATTATACAATAGAAGCATCACTGTATTTAAAGTTGTCATATTATACAACAGATGTATCACTGTATTTTATGTTGCCATATTATACAACAGATGCATCACTGCTATTTAAGTTGTCATATTATACAATAGATGCATCACTGCATTATAAGTTGTCATATTATACAATAGATGCATCACTGTATTATAAGCTGTCATATTATACAATAGATGCATCACTGTATTTTATGTTGTCATATTATACAACAGATGCATCACTGTATTATAAGTTGTCATATTATACAACAGATGTATCACTGTATTTTATGTTGTCAGATTATACAATAGATAATTAACTGTTTGCAGATTAATGGGTCTCCACTGAAGTATAATTAATTTATTAAGCTCAGGGATCCAACTAAAAAGGTTTAATCTGCTTTGGACCAATGAGTCCCCACTTAAGTATAATTAATTAATTAATTAATAAGCAGAAAGGGTCCAACAAAAGGTCTAATCGAAAAAGGCACAAAATTGGTCTTGCTAATATATTCAGAGACGTTGATTTAAAAAGAAGTAATAAGATTTCATTCTCATTAACACAGTTATATACATTGGGTTGAAAATAGATTTTGTATTTCAATATATATACAATCCTTCACATACACACCCCTTTATTTTAATGGACAGTGGCCTCATTTCATTGATGTTACGTATATTTGATTTATTTATTTTTAATTGTCAGATCCAAATTTGTCATTTTGGCTTTAAAATTCATTAATTGGGAGATTTATCTAGAAAATTCAGGCTGACCTAGACTTTAGCTGTAAACACAGGTTGACCTTGGCTTGTTGACTTCATTTCTGACCCTTCTTTAGAGAGTGTAAACAAGCCTTGGAAATGATTGGCTAGATCCAAAATTATCTTTTTATTTTTAGTAATTCGTGGCTTATTTTCTTCTGGTTCATTCTTTTAGTACGTGACTTTGTAAAGGTAGCTTCATTCTTTGACTTTCCAGAAAATCATGTGATCCCATGTTTACCTTAGAAAATGGGTATTTAAATCATTGTACTGGGAGAGAGATTCAGTAGAATCTGGGCTTTCAAAGTTAACAGTTGTTTTTCTGTTTGAGTTATAATTTTAATTACCTTGTACTGGACATTGTGTCAATTCGTTGGAGCAAGAGAATTTATTGTATTTATCTGGAAAAAGGACATGTGTTTATGATTTTCATTTGGATGATTATAAAACAAGAACTGCATCACGTGACATCGTCAGCCATTTTGGATTACATCATCAAGATTCGAACCTGGAACTATTAGAACATTTATTAATCAGGACTCTTGTAATTCTATTAGTGGATTATTTTTTGAGAATTCTATATCAGATTAATGATGGATTTGATTCTCTAAAATCGTAAGTTTATTTGTTTTGTGAAAATAATTGTACTTAATAAATTCATTGTTCAAGTTATACAAGCTTGTTAGTTTTCACTCTTTCTGTGTTGCTGCTTATTCGAGCCTAAGCACGTAACATTGAGAATAGTCGTATAATTCAGTGGAACCTCATATAGCATTTCTATATCTGCTCCTGTTTAATTATATTTTGGGAACATTTTTACTTTTTACAAACACACCATTATATATCCGATTAAGTTCATTCCCTGGATGGATGGCATAAAAAGTTTGGAAAAAACAGGGGAACTTACTTGTAACAGTTTGATGCAATATACTAAAGCATAGAAGGATCATCAGAACAAAATTAGCTAGAAGAAGACAAATATTTACCATGGTCCCCATTTTCTACAAAAATGCCATCCAAATTGGTATCTGTAAACAAAATGAGTTATACGTCAAACTTCATCATTTACTGTTTATTACATTAACATGACAAAACACACTGGCACATAAGCAGTCTTTGCAGTGGGTGACAGAGTTGGCAAGTTGGATCACTAAAAAGAGAATCCACATAAATGTTGTCAGTAAAAAGTAAAAAATCTATTTATAATATATTTAATACCCTGAAAAAGATAAGAGAGCAATCAAGTATGATTCCAGTTTATAAAACAGATCCATCACTGTATTAAAAGTTGTCATATTATACAACAGATGCATCAGTGTATTTGAACATGTCAATTTATATAATAATAATAATAATAATAATAATAATAATAATAATATAAATGCATCAATGTATTTTAATTTGTCATATCATACAATAGAAACATCACGTTAAGTTGTCATATCATACAATAGATGCATCAGGGTATTATAAGCTGTCATGTTATACAATAGATGAGTCACAGTATTATAAGCTGTCATGTTATACGATTGATGCATCATTGTATTAGAAGTTGTCATATTGTACGATAGAACAATCTATTTTAAATTGTAATATCACAAAATAGATGCATCAATTTATTTTAAGTTGTCATATTAAACAACTGATGCATCACTGGGTTCACACGGAAGTATAATTAATTTGTTAAGCTGAGGGGTCCAAAAAAGGTTTAATCTACTTTAGACTACTGGGTCCAAACTGAAGTATAATTAATTTGTTAAGCTGAGGGGTCCAAAAAAGGTTTAATCTGCTTTAGACTACTGGGTCCAAACTGAAGTATGATTAATTTGTTAAGCTGAGGGGTCCAAAAAAGGTTTAATCTACTTTAGACTACTGGGTCCAAACTGAAGTATAATTAATTTGTTAAGCTGAGGGGTCCAAAAAAGGTTTAATCTGCTTTAGACTACTGGGTCCAAACTGAAGTATGATTAATTTGTTAAGCTGAGGGGTCCAAAAAAGGTTTAATCTGCTTTAGACTACTGGGTCCAAACTGAAGTATAATTAATTTGTTAAGCTGAGGGGTCCAAAAAAGGTTTAATCTGCTTTAGACTACTGGGTCCAAACTGAAGTATAATTAATTTGTTAAGCTGAGGGGTCCAAAAAAGGTTTAATCTGCTTTAGACTACTGGGTCCAAACTGAAGTATAATTAATTTGTTAAGCTGAGGGGTCCAAAAAAGGTTTAATCTGCTTTAGACTACTGGGTCCAAACTGAAGTATAATTAATTTGTTAAGCTGAGGGGTCCAAAAAAGGTTTAATCTAATAAGGCACAAAATTGGGCTTGCTAATATATTCAGAAACTTTGCTTCATTAAGAAAGAAAAAAAGATTTAAGATCCAAATAACACAATTATATATAGGAATTTGAAAATGGATATTTTAATATAAATATATATACAATCCTTCACTTCTCCCCCTCCCCCATTTTAATGGACAGTGGCTTCATGTCAGTGAGAATAAAAACTGCAGTGGTACCTTCTATAGCATTCACAATAAATTACTTTCTATATCTGCTCCTGTTTAATTATATTTTGGGAACATTTGTACTTTTTACAAATACCATCATTATATATGTGAACATGTTCATTCCCTGAATGGATGGAATAAAGAGCTTGCAAATAGCTGGGGAAACTTACTTGAAACAGTTTGATAGAATATACAAAAAACATAGAAGGATCATCAGAACGAAATTAGCTAGAAGAAGAGAAATATGTACCTTGGTCCCCAATTTCTGCATTTGTGACATCCAAATTGGTATCTGTAAACAAAATGAGGTATATGTCAAACTTTCATCATTTATTGGCCATTACATTAACATGACAAAACACACAGACACATAAGCAGTCTTGGCAGTGGGTGACAGAGTTGGCAAAGTTGGATCTTGGTAGTGGGTGACATAGTTGGAAAGTGGTCCAACTAAAACATAAAATCCACATAAATGTTGTTGGTACAAATTTAAACAATCTATTTGTGATATATTTATAAACCTGCAAAAATCCAAGAGCAATCAAATATGATTCCTGATTATACAATATATGCATCACTGTATTTTAAGTTGTCGTATTATACAATAGATGCATCACTGTATTTTAAGTAGTCGTATTGCACAATAAATACATAACTGCATTTAAAGTTGTCATATTATGCAATGTACTAAAACATAGAATGATCAAGAAGAGAAATATTTACCATGGTCCCCACTTTCTACATCTATGCCATCCAGACTAGTATCTGTAAACAAAATGAAATATACATCAAACTTCATTTACTGTTCATTACATTAACATTACAAAACACTCTGACACATAAGCAATCTTGGCAGTGGGTGACAGAGTTGGCAAGTTGGATCTTGGGAGGGGGTGACAGAGTTGGCAAGTTGGATCTTGGCAGTGGGTGACAGAGTTGGCAAGTTGAATCTTGGGAGGGGGTGACAGAGTTGGCAAGTTGGATCTTGGCAGTGGTTGACAGAGTTGGCAAGTTGAATCTTGGGAGTGGGTGACATAGTTGGAAAGTGGTCCCACTTAAAACAGAGTGCACATAAATGTTGTTGGTAAAAATTCAGAAATGTATTTATGATATATATAATCCTCTGCAAAGATCCCACAGCAATCAAATATGATTCCTGATTATACCATAGATGCATCACTGTACTTTAAATTGTCATATTATACAATAGATGTATCACTGTATTTTAAGTTGTCATATTATACAACAGATGCATCACTGTATTATAAGTTATCATATTACACAACAGATGCATCACTGTGTGATAAGTTGTCAAATAATAAGATAGCTGCAGTACTGTATTATAAGTAGTCATATTATACAACAGATGTATCACTGTATTTTAAGTTGTCATATTATACAAAAGATGCATCACTGTATTTGGTTGTCATATTATACAACAGATGCATCACTGTATTTTAAATTGTCATATTATACAATAGATGTATCACTGTAATTTAAGTTGTTATATTATACAATAGAAGCATCACTGTAATTTAAGTTGTTATATTATACAATAGATGCATCAATGTATTTTAAGTTGTCATATTATACAACAGATGTATCACTGCATTTTAAGTTGTCATATTATACAACAGATGTATCACTGTATTTTAAATTGTTATATTATACAATAGATGCATCACTGTTTTATTTAAGTTGTCATATTATACAACAGATGCATCACTGTATTTTAAGTTGTCATATTATACAAAAGATGTATTTTTATGCTGTCATATTATACAATAGAAGCATCACTGTATTTAAAGTTGTCATATTATACAACAGATGTATCACTGTATTTTATGTTGCCATATTATACAACAGATGCATCACTGCTATTTAAGTTGTCATATTATACAATAGATGCATCACTGCATTATAAGATGTCTTATTATACAATAGATGCATCACTGTATTATAAGCTGTCATATTATACAATAGATGCATCACTGTATTTTATGTTGTCATATTATACAACAGATGCATCACTGTATTATAAGTTGTCATATTATACAACAGATGTATCACTGTATTTTATGTTGTCAGATTATACAATAGATAAATAACTGTTTGCAGATTAATGGGTCTCCACTGAAGTATAATTAATTTATTAAGCTCAGGGATCCAACTAAAAAGGTTTAATCTGCTTTGGACCAATGAGTCCCCACTTAAGTATAATTAATTAATTAATTAATAAGCAGAAAGGGTCCAACAAAAGGTCTAATCGAAAATTCACAAAATTGGTCTTGCTAATATATTCAGAGACGTTGATTTAAAAAGAAGTAATAAGATTTCATTCCCATTAACACAGTTATATACATTGGGTTGAAAATAGATTTTGTATTTCAATATATATACAATCCTTCACATACACACCCCTTTATTTTAATGGACAGTGGCCTCATTTCATTGATGTTACGTATATTTGATTTATTTATTTTTAATTGTCAGATCCAAATTTGTCATTTTGACTTTAAAATTCATTAATTGGGAGATTTATCTAGAAAATTCAGGCTGACCTAGACTTTAGCTGTAAACACAGGTTGACCTTGGCTTGTTGACTTCATTTCTGACCTTTCTTTAGAGAGTGTAAACAAGCCTTGGAAATGATTGGCTAGATCCAAAATTATCTTTTTATTTTTAGTAATTCGTGGCTTATTTTCTTCTGGTTCATTCTTTTAGTACGTGACATTGTAAAGGTAGCTTCATTCTTTGACTTTCCAGAAAATCACATGATCCCTTGTTTACCTTAGAAAACGGGTATTTAAATCATTGTACTGGGAGAGAGATTCAGTAGAATCTGGGCTTTCAAAGTTAACAGTTGTGTTTTTCTGTTTGAGTTATAATTTTAATTACCTTGTACTGGACATTGTGTCAATTCGTTGGAGCAAGAGAATTTATTGTATTTATCTGGAAAAAGGACATGTGTTTATGATTTTCATTTGGATGATTATAAAACAAGAACTGCATCACGTGACATCGTCAGCCATTTTGGATTACATCATCAAGATTCGAACCTGGAACTATTAGAACATTTATTAATCAGGACTCTTGTAATTGTATTAGTGGATTATTTTTTGAGAATTCTATATCAGATTAATGATGGATTTGATTCTCTAAAATCGTAAGTTTATTTGTTTTGTGAAAATAATTGTACTTAATAAATTCATTGTTCAAGTTATACAAGCTTGTTAGTTTTCACTCTTTCTGTGTTGCTGCTTATTTGAGCCTAAGCACGTAACATTGAGAATAGTCGTATAATACAGTGGAACCTCATATAGCATTTCTATATCTGCTCCTGTTTAATTATATTTTGGGAACATTTTTACTTTTTACAAACACACCGTTATATATCCGATTAAGTTCATTCCCTGGATGGATGGCATAAAAAGCTTGGAAAAAACAGGGGAACTTACTTGTAACAGTTTGATGCAATATACTAAAGCATAGAAGGATCATCAGAACAAAATTAGCTAGAAGAAGACAAATATTTACCGTGGTCCCCATTTTCTACAAAAATGCCATCCAAATTGGTATCTGTAAACAAAATGAGTTATACGTCAAACTTCATCATTTACTGTTTATTACATTAACATGACAAAACACACTGGCACATAAGCAGTCTTTGCAGTGGGTGACAGAGTTGGCAAGTTGGATCACTAAAAAGAGAATCCACATAAATGTTGTCAGTAAAAAGTAAAAAATCTATTTATAATATATTTAATACCCTGAAAAAGATAAAAGAGCAATCAAGTATGATTCCAGTTTATAAAACAGATCCATCACTGTATTAAAAGTTGTCATATTATACAACAGATGCATCAGTGTATTTGAACATGTCAATTTATATAATAATAATAATAATAATAATAATAATAATAATAATAATAATAATATAAATGCATCAATGTATTTTAATTTGTCATATCATACAATAGAAACATCACGTTAAGTTGTCATATCATACAATAGATGCATCAGGGTATTATAAGCTGTCATGTTATACAATAGATGAGTCACAGTATTATAAGCTGTCATGTTATACGATTGATGCATCATAGTATTAGAAGTTGTCATATTGTACGATAGAACAATCTATTTTAAATTGTAATATCACAAAATAGATGCATCAATTTATTTTAAGTTGTCATATTAAACAACTGATGCATCACTGGGTTCACACGGAAGTATAATTAATTTGTTAAGCTGAGGGGTCCAAAAAAGGTTTAATCTGCTTTAGACTACTGGGTCCAAACTGAAGTATAATTAATTTGTTAAGCTGAGGGGTGCAAAAAAGGTTTAATCTGCTTTAGACTACTGGGTCCAAACTGAAGTATAATTAATTTGTTAAGCTGAGGGGTCCAAAAAAGGTTTAATCTGCTTTAGACTACTGGGTCCAAACTGAAGTATAATTAATTTGTTAAGCTGAGGGGTCCAAAAAAGGTTTAATCTACTTTAGACTACTGGGTCCAAACTGAAGTATAATTAATTTGTTAAGCTGAGGGGTCCAAAAAAGGTTTAATCTAATAAGGCACAAAATTGGGCTTGCTAATATATTCAGTAACTTTGCTTCATTAAGAAAGAAAAAAAGATTTAAGATCCAAATAACACAATTATATACAGGAATTTGAAAATGGATATTTTAATATAAATATATATACAATCCTTCACTTCTCCCCCTCCCCCATTTTAATGGACAGTGGCTTCATTTCAGTGAGAATAAAAACTGCAGTGGTACCTTCTATAGCATTCATAAAATACAATAGATGCATCACTGCATTTTCAGTTGTTATATTATACAATAGATGCATCACTGTATTTTAAGTTGTCATATACAACAGATGCATCACTGTATTTTAGGTTGTTATATTATACAATAGATGCATCACTGTACTTTAAATTGTCACATTATACAATAGATGCATCACTGTATTTTAAGTAGTCGTATTGCACAATAAGTGCATAACTGCATTTAAAGTTGTCATATTATGCAATGTACTAAAACATAGAATGATCAAAAAGAGAAATATTTACCATGGTCCCCACTTTCTACATCTATGCCATCCAGACTAGTATCTGTAAACAAAATGAAATATACGTCAAACTTCATTTACTGTTCATTACATTAACATTACAAAGCACTCCGACAAATAAGCAATCTTGGCAGTGGGTGACAGAGTTGGCAAGTTGGATCTAGGGAGGGGGTGACAGAGTTGGCAAGTTGGATCTTGGCAGTGGGTGACAGAGTTGGCAAGTTGAATCTTGGGAGTGGGTGACATAGTTGGAAAGTGGTCCCACTTAAAATAGAGTGAACATAAATGTTTTTGGTAAAAATTCAGAAATGTATTTATGATATATATATAATACTCTGCAAAGATCCCACAGCAATCAAATATGATTCCTAATTATACCATAGATGCATCACTGTATTAGAAGTTGACATATTATACAACAGATGCATCACTGTATTTTTAGTTGTCATATTATACAATAGATGCATCATTGTATTTTAAGTTGTCATATTATACAATAGATGCATCATTGTATTTTAAGTTGTCATATTATACAATAGATGCATCATTGTATTTTTAGTTGTGATATCATACAACAGATGCATCACTGTATTTTAAATTGTCATATTATACAACAGATGCATCACTGTATTTTTAAGTTGTCATATACAACAGATGCACCACTGTATTTTAAGTTGTCATATTATACAATAGATGCATCACTATATATTAAGTTGTCATATTATACAACAGATGCATCACTGTATTTTAAGATGTCATATTATACAATAGATGCATCATTGTATTTTAAATTGTCATATTATACAACAGTGGCATCACTGTATTTTAAGTTGTCATATTATACAACAGATGCATCACTGTATTTTAAATTGTCATATTATACAATAGATGCATCACTGTATTTTAAGTTGTCATATACAACAGATGCATCACTGTATTTTAGGTTGTTATATTATACAATAGATGCATCACTGTACTTTAAATTGTCACATTATACAATAGATGCATCATTGTATTTTAAGTTGTCATATTATACAACAGATGCATCACTGTATTTTAAGTTGTCATATTATACAACAGATGCATCACTGTATTTTAAGTTGTAATATTATACAATAGATGTATCACTGCATTTTAAGCTCCCATATTATACAATAGATGCATCACTGTATTATAAGTTGTCATATTATACAACAGATGTATCACTGTACTTTAAATTGTCATATTATACAATAGATGCATCACTGTATTTTAAGTTGTCATATTATACAACAGATGCATCACTGTACTTTAAATTGTCATATTATACAACAGATGCATCACTGTACTTTAAATTGTCATATTATACAACAGATGCATCACTGTATTTTAAGTTGTCATATTATACAACAGATGTATCACTGTACTTTAAATTGTCATATTATACAATAGATGCATCACTGTATTTTAAGTTGTCATATTATTCAACAGATGCATCACTGTATTTTAAGATGTCATATTATACAATAGATGCATCACTGTATTATAAGTTGTCATATTATACAACAGATGCATCACTGTATTTTAAGTTGTCATATTATACAACAGATGCATCACTGTATTTTAAGTTGTCATATTATACAATAGATGCATCACTGTATTTTAAGTTGTAATATTATAAAATAGATGCATCACTGTATTATAAGTTGTCATATTATACAACAGATGTATCACTGTATTTTAAGTTGTCATATTATACAATAGATGTATCACTGTATTTTAAGCTGCCATATTATTCAAAAGATGCATCACTGTATTATAAGTTGTCATATTATACAACAGATGCATCACTGTATTTTAAGTTGTTATATTATACAATAGATGCATCATTGTATTTTTAGATGTCATATTATACAATAGATGTATCACTGTATTATAAGTTGTCATATTATACAATAGATACATCACTGTATTATAAGTTATCATATTACACAACAGATGCATCGCTGGGTGATAAGTTGTCAAGTAATAAGATAGATGTATTACTGTATTATAAGTTATCATATTACACAACAGATGTATCACTGTATTTTATGTTGCCATATTATACAACAGATGCATCGCTGTATTTTAAGTTGTCAGATTATACAATAGATAATTAACTGTTTGCAGATTAATGAGTCTCCACTGAAGTATAATTAATTTATGAAGCTGAGGGGTCCAACAAATGTTTTAATCTCAGAAAAGACAAAAATGGGCTTGCAAATCAAATATATTTAGAGACTTTGCTTCATAAAGAAATAAAATAATTTCAGTCCAATTAATACAAATATATACATCAGGTTGAAAATTGATATTTTAAATTTCAATATATATATATATATATATATATATATATATATATATATATACACACACACACACAATCCTTTACTTCTCCTCCCCTACTTTAATGGACAGTGGCTTCATTTTATTGAGAATAAATATTATGCAGTGCTACCTTGTATAGTATTCAGAAACAAGGAAAAATTAAAGAGCTTGGAAATAGCTGCAGAAATTTACTTGTAACAGTTTGATGCAATGTACAAAAACACAGAATGATCGTCAGAATGAAATTAGTTAGAAGAAGAGAAATATTTACCGTGGTCCCCATTTTCTACATGTGTGACATCCAAACTAGCATCTGTAAATAAAATCAGGTATATGTCAAACTTCATCACTGACTGTTCGTTACCTTAATATGACAAAACAAACTTACACATAAGCAGTCTTGTCAGTGGGTGACATATTTTTCAAGTTGGACAATTAAAACATAGAATCCACATATAAATGTTGTCGGTAAAAATTCAGAAATGTATTTATGATATATATATAATACTCTGCAAAGATCCCACAGCAATCAAATATGATTCCTGATTATACCATAGATGCATCACTGTATTTTAAATTGTCATATTATACAATAGATGTATCACTGTATTTTAAGTTGTCATATTATACAACAGATGTATCAATGTATTTTATGTTGTCATATTATACAATAGATGCATCACTGTATTTTATGTTGTCATATTATACAACAGATGCATCACTCTATTATAAGTTGTCATATTATACAATAGATACATCACTGTATTTTAAGTTGTCATATCATACAACAGATGCATCACTGCACTTTAAATTGTCATATTATACAATAGTTGCATCACTGTATTTTAAGTTGCAATATTATACAATAGATGTATCACTGTATTTTAAGTTGTCATATTATACAACAGATGCATCACTGTACTTTAAATTGTCATATTATACAATAGATGCATCACTGTATTTTAAGTTGTCATATTATACAACAGATGCATCACTGTATTTTAAGTTGTAATATTATACAATAGATGTATCACTGTATTTTAAGTTGTCATATTATACAATAGATGCATCACTGTACTTTAAATTGTCATATTATACAATAGATGTATCACTGTATTTTAAGCTGCCATATTATACAATAGATGCATCACTGTATTATAAGTTGTCATATTATACAACAGATGCATCACTGTATTTATTATACAATAGATGCATCACTGTATTTTAAGCTGCCATATTATACAATAGATGCATCACTGTATTATAAGTTGTCATATTATACAATAGATGTATCACTGTATTATAAGTTGTCATATTATACAACAGATGCATCACTGTATTTTAAGTTGTTATATTATACAATAGATGCATCACTGTATTTTAAGTTGTCATATTATACAATAGATGCATCACTGTATTTTAAGTTGTCATATTATACAACAGATGCATCACTGTACTTTAAATTGTCATATTATACAATAGATGCATCACTGTATTTTAAGTTGTCATATTATACAACAGATGCATCACTGTATTTTAAGTTGTTATATTAAACAATAGATGCATCACTGTATTATAAGTTGTCATATTATACAATAGATGCATCACTGTACTTTAAATTGTCATATTATACAATAGATGCATCACTGTATTTTAAGTTGTCATATTATAGAATAGATGCATCACTGTACTTTAAATTGTCATATTATACAACAGATGCATCACTGTATTTTAAGTTGTTATATTAAACAATAGATGCATCACTGTATTATAAGTTGTCATATTATACTATAGATGTATCACTGTATTATAAGTTGTCATATTATACTATAGATGTATCACTGTATTATAAGTTGTCATATTATACAATAGATGCATCACTGTATTTTAAGTTGTCATATTATACAACAGATGCATCACTGTACTTTAAATTGTCATATTATACAATAGATGCATCACTGTATTTTAAGTTGTCATATTATACAATAGATGCATCACTGTATTTTAAGTTGTCATATTATACAACAGATGCATCACTGCATTTTAAGTTGTTATATTATACAATAGATGTATCACTGTATTTTAAGTTGTCATATTATACAATAGATGTATCACTGTATTATAAGTTGTCATATTATACAATAGATGTATCACTGTATTATAAGTTGTCATATTATACAACAGATGCATCACTGTATTTTAAATTGTCATATTATACAATAGATGCATCACTGGGGGATAAGTTGTCAAATAATAAGATAGATGTATTACTGTATTATAAGTTATAATATTACACAACAGATGTATCACTGTATTTTATGTTGCCATATTATACAACAGATGCATCACTGTATTTTAAGTTGTCAGATTATACAATAGATAATTAACTGTTTGCAGATTAATGAGTCTCCACTGAAGTATAATTAATTTATTAAGCTGAGGGGTCCAACAAATGTTTTAATCTAAGAAAAGACAAAAATGGGCTTGCAAATCAAATATATTTAGAGACTTTGCTTCATAAAGAAATAAAATAATTTCAGTCCCATTAATACAAATATATACATCAGGTTGAAAATTGATATTTTAAATTTCAATATATATATATATATATATATATATATATATATATATATATATATATATATATATATATATATATATATACACACACACACACACACACAATCCTTTACTTCTCCTCCCCTATTTTAATGGATAGTGGCTTCATTTTATTGAGAATAAATATTATGCAGTACTACCTTGTGTAGTATTCAGAAACAAGGAAAAATTAAAGAGCTTGGAAATAGCTGCAGAAATTTACTTGTAACAGTTTGATGCAATGTACAAAAACACAGAATGATTGTCAGAATGAAATTAGTTAGAAGAAGAGAAATATTTACCGTGGTCCCCATTTTCTACATGTGTGACATCCAAACTAGCATCTGTAAATAAAATCAGGTATATGTCAAACTTCATCACTGACTGTTCGTTACCTTAATATGACAAAAAAAACTTACACATAAGCAGTCTTGTCAGTGGGTGACATATTTTTCAAGTTGGACAATTAAAACATAGAATCCACATATAAATGTTTTCGGTAAAAATTCAGAAACGTATTTATGATATATATATAATACTCTGCAAAGATCCCACAGCAATCAAATATGATTCCTGATTATACCTATAGATGCATCACTGTATTTTAAATTGTCATATTATACAATAGATGCATCACTGTATTTTAAGTTGTCATATTATACAACAGATGTATCACTGTATTTTATGTTGTCATATTATACAATAGATGCATCACTGTATTTTATGTTGTCATATTATACAACAGATCCATCACTGTATTATAAGTTGTCATATTATACAATAGATGAATCACTGTATTTTAAGTTGTCATATTATACAACAGATGCATCACTGTACTTTAAATTGTCATATTATACAATAGATGCATCACTGTATTTTAAGTTCTCATATTATACAATAGATGCATCATTGTATTTTAAGTTGTCATATTATACAACAGATGCATCACTGTACTTTAAATTGTCATATTATACAATAGATGCATCACTGTATTTTAAGTTGTCATATTATACAACAGATGCATCACTGTATTTTAAGTTGTCATATTATACAACAGATGCATCACTGTACTTTAAATTGTCATATTATACAATAGATGTATCACCGTATTTTAAGCTGCCATATTATACAATAGATGCATCACTGTATTATAAGTTGTCATATTATACAACAGATGCATCACTGTATTTTAAGTTGTTATATTATACAATAGATGCATTATTGTATTTTTAGTTGTCATATTATACAATAGATGTATCACTGTATTTTAAGTTGTCATATTATACAATAGATGTATCACTGTATTATAAGTTGTCATATTATACAATAGATGTATCAATGTATTATAAGTTGTCATATTATACAACAGATGCATCACTGTATTTTAAATTGTCATATTATACAATAGATGCATCACTGTATTATAAGTTATCATATTACACAACAGATGCATCACTGGGTGATAAGTTGTCAAATAATAAGATAGATGTATTACTGTATTATAAGTTGTCATATTATACAACAGATGCATCACTGTATTTAAAATTGTCATATTATACAATAGATACATCACTGTATTATAAGTTATCATATTACACAACAGATGCATCACTGGGTGATAAGTTGTCAAATAATAAGATAGATGTATTACTGTATTATAAGTTATCATATTACACAACAGATGTATCAATGTATTTTATGTTGCCTTATTATACAATAGATAATTAACTGTTTGCAGATTAATGAGTCTCCACTGAAGTATAATTAATTTATGAAGCTGAGGGGTCCAACAAATGTTTTAATCTAAGAAAAGACAAAAATGGGCTTGCAAATCAAATATATTTAGAGACTTTGCTTCATAAAGAAATAAAATAATTTCAGTCCAATTAATACAAATATATACATCAGGTTGAAAAATGATATTTTAAATATCAATATATATATATATATATATATATATATATATATATATATATATATATATATATATATATATATATATATATATATACACACACACACAATCCTTCACTTCTCCTCCCCTATTTTAATGGACAGTGGCTTCATTTTATTGAGAATAAATATTATGCAGTGCTACCTTGTATAGTATTCAGAAACAAGGAAAAATTAAAGAGCTTGGAAATAGCTGCAGAAATTTACTTGTAACAGTTTGATGCAATGTACAAAAACACAGAATGATCGTCAGAATGAAATTAGTTAGAAGAAGAGAAATATTTACCGTGGTCCCCATTTTCTACATGTGTGACATCCAAACTAGCATCTGTAAATAAAATCAGGTATATGTCAAACTTCATCACTGACTGTTCGTTACCTTAATATGACAAAACAAACTTACACATAAGCAGTCTTGTCAGTGGGTGACATATTTTTCAAGTTGGACAATTAATACACAGAATCCACATATAAATGTTGTCGGTAAAAATTCAGAAATGTATTTATGATATATATATAATACTCTGCAAAGATCCCACAGCAATCAAATATGATTCCTGATTATACCATAGATGCATCACTGTATTTTAAATTGTCATATTATACAATAGATGTATCACTGTATTTTAAGTTGTCATATTATACAACAGATGTATCACTGTATTTTATGTTGTCATATTATACAATAGATGCATCACTGTATTTTATGTTGTCATATTATACAACAGATGCATCACTGTATTATAAGTTGTCATATTATACAATAGATGCATCACTGTATTTTAAGTTGTCATATTATACAACAGATGCATCATTGTTCTTTAAATTGTCATATTATACAATAGATGCATCACTGTATTTTAAGTTGTCATATTATACAACAGATGCATCATTGTATTTTAAGTTGTCATATTATACAACAGATGCATCACTGTACTTTAAATTGTCATATTATACAATAGATGCATCACTGTATTTTAAGTTGTCATATTATACAACAGATGCATCACTGTATTTTAAGTTGTCACATTATACAACAGATGTATCATTGTATTTTAAGTTGTGATATACAACAGATGCATCACTGTTTTTTAAGTTGTGATATTATACAACAGATGCATCATTGTATTTTAAATTGTCATATTATACAACAGATGTATCATTGTATTTTATGTTGTCATATTATACAATAGATGCATCACTGTATTTTATGTTGTCATATTATACAACAGATGCATCACTGTATTATAAGTTGTTATATTATACAATAGATGCATCACTGTATTTTAAGTTGTCATATTATACAACAGATGCATCATTGTTCTTTAAATTGTCATATTATACAATAGATGCATCACTGTATTTTAAGTTGTCATATTATACAACAGATGCATCATTGTATTTTAAGTTGTCATATTATACAACAGATGCATCACTGTACTTTAAATTGTCATATTATACAATAGATGCATCACTGTATTTTAAGTTGTCATATTATACAACAGATGCATCACTGTATTTTAAGTTGTCACATTATACAACAGATGCATCATTGTATTTTAAGTTGTGATATACAACAGATGCATCACTGTTTTTTAAGTTGTGATATTATACAACAGATGCATCATTGTATTTTAAATTGTCATATTATACAATAGTTGTATCACTGTATTTTAAGTTGTCATATTATACAACAGATGCATCACTGTATTTTAAGTTGTCATATACAACAGATGCATCACTGTATATTAAGTTGTCATACTATACAACAGATGCATCACTGTATTTTAAGTTGTAATATTATACAATAGATGTATCACTGTATTTTAAGTTGTCATACTATACAATAGATGTATCACTGTATTTTAAGCTGCCATATTATACAATAGATGCATCACTGTATTATAAGTTGTCATAATATGCAACAGATGCATCACTGTATTTTAAGTTGTTATATTATACAATAGATGCATTATTGTATTTTTAGTTGTCATATTATACAATAGATGTATCACTGTATTTTAAGTTGTCATATTATACAATAGATGTATCACTGTATTATAAGTTGTCATATTATACAATAGATGTATCAATGTATTATAAGTTGTCATATTATACAATAGATGCATCACTGTATTATAAGTTGTCATATTATACAATAGATACATCACTGTATTATAAGTTATCATATTACACAACAGATGCATCACTGGGTGATAAGTTGTCAAATAATAAGATAGATGTATTACTGTATTATAAGTTGTCATATTATACAACAGATGCATCACTGTATTTTAAATTGTCATATTATACAATAGATACATCACTGTATTATAAGTTATCATATTACACAACAGATGCATCACTGGGTGATAAGTTGTTAAATAATAAGATAGATGTATTACTGTATTATAAGTTATCATATTACACAACAGATGTATCAATGTATTTTATGTTGCCATATTATACAATAGATAATTAACTGTTTGCAGATTAATGAGTCTCCACTGAAGTATAATTAATTTATGAAGCTGAGGGGTCCAACAAATGTTTTAATCTAAGAAAAGACAAAAATGGGCTTGCAAATCAAATATATTTAGAGACTTTGCTTCATAAAGAAATAAAATAATTTCAGTCCAATTAATACAAATATATACATCAGGTTGAAAAATGATATTTTAAATATCAATATATATATATATATATATATATATATATATATATATATATATATATATATATATATATATACATATATATATATATATATATATATATATATATATATATATATATATATATATATATATATATATATATACACACACACAATCCTTCACTTCTCCTCCCCTATTTTAATGGACAGTGGCTTCATTTTATTGAGAATAAATATTATGCAGTGCTACCTTGTATAGTATTCAGAAACAAGGAAAAATTAAAGAGCTTGGAAATAGCTGCAGAAATTTACTTGTAACAGTTTGATGCAATGTACAAAAACACAGAATGATCGTCAGAATGAAATTAGTTAGAAGAAGAGAAATATTTACCGTGGTCCCCATTTTCTACATGTGTGACATCCAAACTAGCATCTGTAAATAAAATCAGGTATATGTCAAACTTCATCACTGACTGTTCGTTACCTTAATATGACAAAACAAACTTACACATAAGCAGTCTTGTCAGTGGGTGACATATTTTTCAAGTTGGACAATTAATACACAGAATCCACATATAAATGTTGTCGGTAAAAATTCAGAAATGTATTTATGATATATATATAATACTCTGCAAAGATCCCACAGCAATCAAATATGATTCCTGATTATACCATAGATGCATCACTGTATTTTAAATTGTCATATTATACAATAGATGTATCACTGTATTTTAAGTTGTCATATTATACAACAGATGTATCACTGTATTTTATGTTGTCATATTATACAATAGATGCATCACTGTATTTTATGTTGTCATATTATACAACAGATGCATCACTGTATTATAAGTTGTCATATTATACAATAGATGCATCACTGTATTTTAAGTTGTCATATTATACAACAGATGCATCATTGTTCTTTAAATTGTCATATTATACAATAGATGCATCACTGTATTTTAAGTTGTCATATTATACAACAGATGCATCATTGTATTTTAAGTTGTCATATTATACAACAGATGCATCACTGTACTTTAAATTGTCATATTATACAATAGATGCATCACTGTATTTTAAGTTGTCATATTATACAACAGATGCATCACTGTATTTTAAGTTGTCACATTATACAACAGATGCATCATTGTATTTTAAGTTGTGATATACAACAGATGCATCACTGTTTTTTAAGTTGTGATATTATACAACAGATGCATCATTGTATTTTAAATTGTCATATTATACAACAGATGTATCATTGTATTTTATGTTGTCATATTATACAATAGATGCATCACTGTATTTTATGTTGTCATATTATACAACAGATGCATCACTGTATTATAAGTTGTTATATTATACAATAGATGCATCACTGTATTTTAAGTTGTCATATTATACAACAGATGCATCATTGTTCTTTAAATTGTCATATTATACAATAGATGCATCACTGTATTTTAAGTTGTCATATTATACAACAGATGCATCATTGTATTTTAAGTTGTCATATTATACAACAGATGCATCACTGTACTTTAAATTGTCATATTATACAATAGATGCATCACTGTATTTTAAGTTGTCATATTATACAACAGATGCATCACTGTATTTTAAGTTGTCACATTATACAACAGATGCATCATTGTATTTTAAGTTGTGATATACAACAGATGCATCACTGTTTTTTAAGTTGTGATATTATACAACAGATGCATCATTGTATTTTAAATTGTCATATTATACAATAGATGTATCACTGTATTTTAAGTTGTCATATTATACAACAGATGCATCACTGTATTTTAAGTTGTCATATACAACAGATGCATCACTGTATATTAAGTTGTCATACTATACAACAGATGCATCACTGTATTTTAAGTTGTAATATTATACAATAGATGTATCACTGTATTTTAAGTTGTCATACTATACAATAGATGTATCACTGTATTTTAAGCTGCCATATTATACAATAGATGCATCACTGTATTATAAGTTGTCATAATATGCAACAGATGCATCACTGTATTTTAAGTTGTTATATTATACAATAGATGCATTATTGTATTTTTAGTTGTCATATTATACAATAGATGTATCACTGTATTTTAAGTTGTCATATTATACAATAGATGTATCACTGTATTATAAGTTGTCATATTATACAATAGATGTATCAATGTATTATAAGTTGTCATATTATACAATAGATGCATCACTGTATTATAAGTTGTCATATTATACAATAGATACATCACTGTATTATAAGTTATCATATTACACAACAGATGCATCACTGGGTGATAAGTTGTCAAATAATAAGATAGATGTATTACTGTATTATAAGTTGTCATATTATACAACAGATGCATCACTGTATTTTAAATTGTCATATTATACAATAGATACATCACTGTATTATAAGTTATCATATTACACAACAGATGCATCACTGGGTGATAAGTTGTTAAATAATAAGATAGATGTATTACTGTATTATAAGTTATCATATTACACAACAGATGTATCAATGTATTTTATGTTGCCATATTATACAATAGATAATTAACTGTTTGCAGATTAATGAGTCTCCACTGAAGTATAATTAATTTATGAAGCTGAGGGGTCCAACAAATGTTTTAATCTAAGAAAAGACAAAAATGGGCTTGCAAATCAAATATATTTAGAGACTTTGCTTCATAAAGAAATAAAATAATTTCAGTCCAATTAATACAAATATATACATCAGGTTGAAAAATGATATTTTAAATATCAATATATATATATATATATATATATATATATATATATATATATATATATATATATACACACACACAATCCTTCACTTCTCCTCCCCTATTTTAATGGACAGTGGCTTCATTTTATTGAGAATAAATATTATGCAGTGCTACCTTGTATAGTATTCAGAAACAAGGAAAAATTAAAGAGCTTGGAAATAGCTGCAGAAATTTACTTGTAACAGTTTGATGCAATGTACAAAAACACAGAATGATCGTCAGAATGAAATTAGTTAGAAGAAGAGAAATATTTACCGTGGTCCCCATTTTCTACATGTGTGACATCCAAACTAGCATCTGTAAATATAATCAGGTATATGTCAAACTTCATCACTGACTGTTCGTTACCTTAATATGACAAAACAAACTTACACATAAGCAGTCTTGTCAGTGGGTGACATATTTTTCAAGTTGGACAATTAATACACAGAATCCACATATAAATGTTGTCGGTAAAAATTCAGAAATGTATTTATGATATATATATAATACTCTGCAAAGATCCCACAGCAATCAAATATGATTCCTGATTATACCATAGATGCATCACTGTATTTTAAATTGTCATATTATACAATAGATGTATCACTGTATTTTAAGTTGTCATATTATACAACAGATGTATCACTGTATTTTATGTTGTCATATTATACAATAGATGCATCACTGTATTTTATGTTGTCATATTATACAACAGATGCATCACTGTATTATAAGTTGTCATATTATACAATAGATGCATCACTGTATTTTAAGTTGTCATATTATACAACAGATGCATCATTGTTCTTTAAATTGTCATATTATACAATAGATGCATCACTGTATTTTAAGTTGTCATATTATACAACAGATGCATCATTGTATTTTAAGTTGTCATATTATACAACAGATGCATCACTGTACTTTAAATTGTCATATTATACAATAGATGCATCACTGTATTTTAAGTTGTCATATTATACAACAGATGCATCACTGTATTTTAAGTTGTCACATTATACAACAGATGCATCATTGTATTTTAAGTTGTGATATACAACAGATGCATCACTGTTTTTTAAGTTGTGATATTATACAACAGATGCATCATTGTATTTTAAATTGTCATATTATACAACAGATGTATCATTGTATTTTATGTTGTCATATTATACAATAGATGCATCACTGTATTTTATGTTGTCATATTATACAACAGATGCATCACTGTATTATAAGTTGTTATATTATACAATAGATGCATCACTGTATTTTAAGTTGTCATATTATACAACAGATGCATCATTGTTCTTTAAATTGTCATATTATACAATAGATGCATCACTGTATTTTAAGTTGTCATATTATACAACAGATGCATCATTGTATTTTAAGTTGTCATATTATACAACAGATGCATCACTGTACTTTAAATTGTCATATTATACAATAGATGCATCACTGTATTTTAAGTTGTCATATTATACAACAGATGCATCACTGTATTTTAAGTTGTCACATTATACAACAGATGCATCATTGTATTTTAAGTTGTGATATACAACAGATGCATCACTGTTTTTTAAGTTGTGATATTATACAACAGATGCATCATTGTATTTTAAATTGTCATATTATACAATAGATGTATCACTGTATTTTAAGTTGTCATATTATACAACAGATGCATCACTGTATTTTAAGTTGTCATATACAACAGATGCATCACTGTATATTAAGTTGTCATACTATACAACAGATGCATCACTGTATTTTAAGTTGTAATATTATACAATAGATGTATCACTGTATTTTAAGTTGTCATACTATACAATAGATGTATCACTGTATTTTAAGCTGCCATATTATACAATAGATGCATCACTGTATTATAAGTTGTCATAATATGCAACAGATGCATCACTGTATTTTAAGTTGTTATATTATACAATAGATGCATTATTGTATTTTTAGTTGTCATATTATACAATAGATGTATCACTGTATTTTAAGTTGTCATATTATACAATAGATGTATCACTGTATTATAAGTTGTCATATTATACAATAGATGTATCAATGTATTATAAGTTGTCATATTATACAATAGATGCATCACTGTATTATAAGTTGTCATATTATACAATAGATACATCACTGTATTATAAGTTATCATATTACACAACAGATGCATCACTGGGTGATAAGTTGTCAAATAATAAGATAGATGTATTACTGTATTATAAGTTGTCATATTATACAACAGATGCATCACTGTATTTTAAATTGTCATATTATACAATAGATACATCACTGTATTATAAGTTATCATATTACACAACAGATGCATCACTGGGTGATAAGTTGTTAAATAATAAGATAGATGTATTACTGTATTATAAGTTATCATATTACACAACAGATGTATCAATGTATTTTATGTTGCCATATTATACAATAGATAATTAACTGTTTGCAGATTAATGAGTCTCCACTGAAGTATAATTAATTTATGAAGCTGAGGGGTCCAACAAATGTTTTAATCTAAGAAAAGACAAAAATGGGCTTGCAAATCAAATATATTTAGAGACTTTGCTTCATAAAGAAATAAAATAATTTCAGTCCAATTAATACAAATATATACATCAGGTTGAAAAATGATATTTTAAATATCAATATATATATATATATATATATATATATATATATATATATATACATATATATATATATATATATATATATATATATATATATATATATATATATATATATATATATATATATATACACACACACAATCCTTCACTTCTCCTCCCCTATTTTAATGGACAGTGGCTTCATTTTATTGAGAATAAATATTATGCAGTGCTACCTTGTATAGTATTCAGAAACAAGGAAAAATTAAAGAGCTTGGAAATAGCTGCAGAAATTTACTTGTAACAGTTTGATGCAATGTACAAAAACACAGAATGATCGTCAGAATGAAATTAGTTAGAAGAAGAGAAATATTTACCGTGGTCCCCATTTTCTACATGTGTGACATCCAAACTAGCATCTGTAAATAAAATCAGGTATATGTCAAACTTCATCACTGACTGTTCGTTACCTTAATATGACAAAACAAACTTACACATAAGCAGTCTTGTCAGTGGGTGACATATTTTTCAAGTTGGACAATTAATACACAGAATCCACATATAAATGTTGTCGGTAAAAATTCAGAAATGTATTTATGATATATATATAATACTCTGCAAAGATCCCACAGCAATCAAATATGATTCCTGATTATACCATAGATGCATCACTGTATTTTAAATTGTCATATTATACAATAGATGTATCACTGTATTTTAAGTTGTCATATTATACAACAGATGTATCACTGTATTTTATGTTGTCATATTATACAATAGATGCATCACTGTATTTTATGTTGTCATATTATACAACAGATGCATCACTGTATTATAAGTTGTCATATTATACAACAGATGCATCACTGTATTTTAAGTTGTCATATTATACAACAGATGCATCATTGTTCTTTAAATTGTCATATTATACAATAGATGCATCACTGTATTTTAAGTTGTCATATTATACAACAGATGCATCATTGTATTTTAAGTTGTCATATTATACAACAGATGCATCACTGTACTTTAAATTGTCATATTATACAATAGATGCATCACTGTATTTTAAATTGTCATATTATACAACAGATGCATCACTGTATTTTAAGTTGTCACATTATACAACAGATGCATCATTGTATTTTAAGTTGTGATATACAACAGATGCATCACTGTTTTTTAAGTTGTGATATTATACAACAGATGCATCATTGTATTTTAAATTGTCATATTATACAACAGATGTATCACTGTATTTTATGTTGTCATATTATACAATAGATGCATCACTGTATTTTATGTTGTCATATTATACAACAGATGCATCACTGTATTATAAGTTGTTATATTATACAATAGATGCATCACTGTATTTTAAGTTGTCATATTATACAACAGATGCATCATTGTTCTTTAAATTGTCATATTATACAATAGATGCATCACTGTATTTTAAGTTGTCATATTATACAACAGATGCATCATTGTATTTTAAGTTGTCATATTATACAACAGATGCATCACTGTACTTTAAATTGTCATATTATACAATAGATGCATCACTGTATTTTAAGTTGTCATATTATACAACAGATGCATCACTGTATTTTAAGTTGTCACATTATACAACAGATGCATCATTGTATTTTAAGTTGTGATATACAACAGATGCATCACTGTTTTTTAAGTTGTGATATTATCCAACAGATGCATCATTGTATTTTAAATTGTCATATTATACAATAGATGTATCACTGTATTTTAAGTTGTCATTTTATACAACAGATGCATCACTGTATTTTAAGTTGTCATATACAACAGATGCATCACTGTATATTAAGTTGTCATACTATACAACAGATGCATCACTGTATTTTAAGTTGTAATATTATACAATAGATGTATCACTGTATTTTAAGTTGTCATACTATACAATAGATGTATCACTGTATTTTAAGCTGCCATATTATACAATAGATGCATCACTGTATTATAAGTTGTCATAATATACAACAGATGCATCACTGTATTTTAAGTTGTTATATTATACAATAGATGCATTATTGTATTTTTAGTTGTCATATTATACAATAGATGTATCACTGTATTTTAAGTTGTCATATTATACAATAGATGTATCACTGTATTATAAGTTGTCATATTATACAATAGATGTATCAATGTATTATAAGTTGTCATATTATACAATAGATGCATCACTGTATTATAAGTTGTCATATTATACAATAGATACATCACTGTATTATAAGTTATCATATTACACAACAGATGCATCACTGGGTGATAAGTTGTCAAATAATAAGATAGATGTATTACTGTATTATAAGTTGTCATATTATACAACAGATGCATCACTGTATTTTATATTGTCATATTATACAATAGATACATCACTGTATTATAAGTTATCATATTACACAACAGATGCATCACTGGGTGATAAGTTGTCAAATAATAAGATAGATGTATTACTGTATTATAAGTTATCATATTACACAACAGATGTATCAATGTATTTTATGTTGCCATATTATACAATAGATAATTAACTGTTTGCAGATTAATGAGTCTCCACTGAAGTATAATTAATTTATGAAGCTGAGGGGTCCAACAAATGTTTTAATCTAAGAAAAGACAAAAATGGGCTTGCAAATCAAATATATTTAGAGACTTTGCTTCATAAAGAAATAAAATAATTTCAGTCCAATTAATACAAATATATACATCAGGTTGAAAAATGATATTTTAAATATCAATATATATATATATATATATATATATATATATATATATATATATATATATATATATATATATATATATATATACACACACACACAATCCTTCACTTCTCCTCCCCTATTTTAATGGACAGTGGCTTCATTTTATTGAGAATAAATATTATGCAGTGCTACCTTGTATAGTATTCAGAAACAAGGAAAAATTAAAGAGCTTGGAAATAGCTGCAGAAATTTACTTGTAACAGTTTGATGCAATGTACAAAAACACAGAATGATCGTCAGAATGAAATTAGTTAGAAGAAGAGAAATATTTACCGTGGTCCCCATTTTCTACATGTGTGACATCCAAACTAGCATCTGTAAATAAAATCAGGTATATGTCAAACTTCATCACTGACTGTTCGTTACCTTAATATGACAAAACAAACTTACACATAAGCAGTCTTGTCAGTGGGTGACATATTTTTCAAGTTGGACAATTAATACACAGAATCCACATATAAATGTTGTCGGTAAAAATTCAGAAATGTATTTATGATATATATATAATACTCTGCAAAGATCCCACAGCAATCAAATATGATTCCTGATTATACCATAGATGCATCACTGTATTTTAAATTGTCATATTATACAATAGATGTATCACTGTATTTTAAGTTGTCATATTATACAACAGATGTATCACTGTATTTTATGTTGTCATATTATACAATAGATGCATCACTGTATTTTATGTTGTCATATTATACAACAGATGCATCACTGTATTATAAGTTGTCATATTATACAATAGATGCATCACTGTATTTTAAGTTGTCATATTATACAACAGATGCATCATTGTTCTTTAAATTGTCATATTATACAATAGATGCATCACTGTATTTTAAGTTGTCATATTATACAACAGATGCATCATTGTATTTTAAGTTGTCATATTATACAACAGATGCATCACTGTACTTTAAATTGTCATATTATACAATAGATGCATCACTGTATTTTAAGTTGTCATATTATACAACAGATGCATCACTGTATTTTAAGTTGTCACATTATACAACAGATGCATCATTGTATTTTAAGTTGTGATATACAACAGATGCATCACTGTTTTTTAAGTTGTGATATTATACAACAGATGCATCATTGTATTTTAAATTGTCATATTATACAACAGATGTATCATTGTATTTTATGTTGTCATATTATACAATAGATGCATCACTGTATTTTATGTTGTCATATTATACAACAGATGCATCACTGTATTATAAGTTGTTATATTATACAATAGATGCATCACTGTATTTTAAGTTGTCATATTATACAACAGATGCATCATTGTTCTTTAAATTGTCATATTATACAATAGATGCATCACTGTATTTTAAGTTGTCATATTATACAACAGATGCATCATTGTATTTTAAGTTGTCATATTATACAACAGATGCATCACTGTACTTTAAATTGTCATATTATACAATAGATGCATCACTGTATTTTAAGTTGTCATATTATACAACAGATGCATCACTGTATTTTAAGTTGTCACATTATACAACAGATGCATCATTGTATTTTAAGTTGTGATATACAACAGATGCATCACTGTTTTTTAAGTTGTGATATTATCCAACAGATGCATCATTGTATTTTAAATTGTCATATTATACAATAGATGTATCACTGTATTTTAAGTTGTCATTTTATACAACAGATGCATCACTGTATTTTAAGTTGTCATATACAACAGATGCATCACTGTATATTAAGTTGTCATACTATACAACAGATGCATCACTGTATTTTAAGTTGTAATATTATACAATAGATGTATCACTGTATTTTAAGTTGTCATACTATACAATAGATGTATCACTGTATTTTAAGCTGCCATATTATACAATAGATGCATCACTGTATTATAAGTTGTCATAATATACAACAGATGCATCACTGTATTTTAAGTTGTTATATTATACAATAGATGCATTATTGTATTTTTAGTTGTCATATTATACAATAGATGTATCACTGTATTTTAAGTTGTCATATTATACAATAGATGTATCACTGTATTATAAGTTGTCATATTATACAATAGATGTATCAATGTATTATAAGTTGTCATATTATACAATAGATGCATCACTGTATTATAAGTTGTCATATTATACAATAGATACATCACTGTATTATAAGTTATCATATTACACAACAGATGCATCACTGGGTGATAAGTTGTCAAATAATAAGATAGATGTATTACTGTATTATAAGTTGTCATATTATACAACAGATGCATCACTGTATTTTATATTGTCATATTATACAATAGATACATCACTGTATTATAAGTTATCATATTACACAACAGATGCATCACTGGGTGATAAGTTGTCAAATAATAAGATAGATGTATTACTGTATTATAAGTTATCATATTACACAACAGATGTATCAATGTATTTTATGTTGCCATATTATACAATAGATAATTAACTGTTTGCAGATTAATGAGTCTCCACTGAAGTATAATTAATTTATGAAGCTGAGGGGTCCAACAAATGTTTTAATCTAAGAAAAGACAAAAATGGGCTTGCAAATCAAATATATTTAGAGACTTTGCTTCATAAAGAAATAAAATAATTTCAGTCCAATTAATACAAATATATACATCAGGTTGAAAAATGATATTTTAAATATCAATATATATATATATATATATATATATATATATATATATATATATATATATATATATATACACACACACACAATCCTTCACTTCTCCTCCCCTATTTTAATGGACAGTGGCTTCATTTTATTGAGAATAAATATTATGCAGTGCTACCTTGTATAGTATTCAGAAACAAGGAAAAATTAAAGAGCTTGGAAATAGCTGCAGAAATTTACTTGTAACAGTTTGATGCAATGTACAAAAACACAGAATGATCGTCAGAATGAAATTAGTTAGAAGAAGAGAAATATTTACCGTGGTCCCCATTTTCTACATGTGTGACATCCAAACTAGCATCTGTAAATAAAATCAGGTATATGTCAAACTTCATCACTGACTGTTCGTTACCTTAATATGACAAAACAAACTTACACATAAGCAGTCTTGTCAGTGGGTGACATATTTTTCAAGTTGGACAATTAATACACAGAATCCACATATAAATGTTGTCGGTAAAAATTCAGAAATGTATTTATGATATATATATAATACTCTGCAAAGATCCCACAGCAATCAAATATGATTCCTGATTATACCATAGATGCATCACTGTATTTTAAATTGTCATATTATACAATAGATGTATCACTGTATTTTAAGTTGTCATATTATACAACAGATGTATCACTGTATTTTATGTTGTCATATTATACAATAGATGCATCACTGTATTTTATGTTGTCATATTATACAACAGATGCATCACTGTATTATAAGTTGTCATATTATACAATAGATGCATCACTGTATTTTAAGTTGTCATATTATACAACAGATGCATCATTGTTCCTTAAATTGTCATATTATACAATAGATGCATCACTGTATTTTAAGTTGTCATATTATACAACAGATGCATCATTGTATTTTAAGTTGTCATATTATACAACAGATGCATCACTGTACTTTAAATTGTCATATTATACAATAGATGCATCACTGTATTTTAAGTTGTCATATTATACAACAGATGCATCACTGTATTTTAAGTTGTCACATTATACAACAGATGCATCATTGTATTTTAAGTTGTGATATACAACAGATGCATCACTGTTTTTTAAGTTGTGATATTATACAACAGATGCATCATTGTATTTTAAATTGTCATATTATACAATAGATGTATCACTGTATTTTAAGTTGTCATATTATACAACAGATGCATCACTGTATTTTAAGTTGTCATATTATACAACAGATGCATCACTGTATTTTAAGTTGTCATACTATACAACAGATGCATCACTGTATTTTAAGTTGTAATATTATACAATAGATGTATCACTGTATTTTAAGTTGTCATATTATGCAATAGATGTATCACTGTATTTTAAGTTGTCATATTATACAATAGATGTATCACTGTATTATAAGTTGTCATATTATACAATAGATGTATCAGTGTATTTTAAGTTGTCATATTATACAATAGATGTATCACTGTATTTTAAGTTGTCATATTATACAATAGATGTATCACTGTATTTAAAGGTTATCATTTTATATGATAGAACAACCACTGTATTGTACATTGTCATATTATAAAATAGATACGTCACTGTATTTTAAATTATTATATTATACAATATATACAGCACTGTATTATAATTTGTCATATTATACAACAGATGCCTCATTGTATGCAGACTACTGGGTCCCCACAGACGTATAATTAATGTATTAAGCTCAGGGATCCAACTAAAAAGGTTTAATCTGCTTTGGACCAATGAGTCCCCACTTAAGTATAATTAATTAATTAAGCAGAAAGGGTCCAACAAAAGGTTTAATCGAAAAAGGCACAAAATTGGTCTTGCTAATATATTCAGAGACGTTGATTTAAAAAGAAGTAATGAGATTTCATTCCCATTAACACATTTATATACATTGGGTTGAAAATAGATTTTGTATTTCAATATATATACAATCCTTCAGATACACACCCCTTTATTTTAATGGACAGAGGCCTCATTTCATTGAGAATAATCATATACTACAGTGGAACCTCATATGGCATTTCTATATCTGCTCCTGTTTAATTATATTTTGGGAACATTTTTACTTTTTACAAACACACCGTTATATATCCGATTAAGTTCATTCCCTGGATGGATGGCATAAAAAGCTTGGAAAAAACAGGGGAACTTACTTGTAACAGTTTGATGCAATATACTAAAGCATAGAAGGATCATCAGAACAAAATTAGCTAGAAGAAGACAAATATTTACCATGGTCCCCATTTTCTACAAAAATGCCATCCAAATTGGTATCTGTAAACAAAATGAGTTATACGTCAAACTTCATCATTTACTGTTTATTATATTAACATGACAAAACACACTGGCACATAAGCAGTCTTTGCAGTGGGTGACAGAGTTGGCAAGTTGGATCACCAAAATGAGAATCCACATAAATGTTGTTGGTAAAAAGTAAAAAATCTATTATAATATATTTAATACCCTCAAAAGATAAGATAGCAATAGAGTATGATTCCAGTTTATACCATAGATGCAGCACTGTATTTCAAGTTGTCCTATTATACTCATTTTAAGAAATCTTATTAGCCATGTTAGACAAGTTATAAACTAAAACCAAAAGTCTTGGTTGTTTCCATAAATGCAAATATTTGTATTCTTCTGACTGATTGCTATAAGGACAATATAGATTCAAAAGTAAAAATGTTTTTGCATATCTAAATATTAATTTTAATCATTCTGCTATTGCCCAGACACAAAAGCTACGTGGGGTTATTTGTACAACTGAATTAGTTACTACATCACATAGCTGGCAAAATTGCATGTAAAAGTTTGGTAAAAATTAGCCTCTCTTGACAATCAAAATGAATATATACAATGACCAGTACTTAGAGTCACTTAATGACATGCCTTAGAACCTAGTCAAAGTGCCGAGCTGAATGTTGGACTATATTTTTCTGCAATGACTAAAGTTTCAAAATGACTTTCAACATACACATGTATAGCATGGCTGAGCAAGTGAAATACACCAATGACAAATGGAGACCAAAGGCGAAATGGCAAGGTGGGGTCTGGTGTTGGTGTTCAAACCATCTAATGGATCCAAAAGGGCAAGAAACTTCTGTAATTCATATATAATTTCTCTTACCTCAATATAAATATGGACAACTTAGTGAAAGAATTTTGTAGAAATAAAAATGTATCATAGTAGTACATATGGGGGAGAATAAAAGCACTTCTGGATACAACTTATTTCCGTTAAATGACTCCAGAGTGACTTTGTATTTAGATGACTAATCTACTGAATAACCTAGTAAATGAGTTTGTCATCCATGAAAGACCATATTCATTAACTAAGATCTTGTTTTCAGATGTTCACTTAGTTAAGAGGGCACCAATGTTTGTGTACATAGGCAAGATGAAGGGTATTATAACTTGCGGCTCTGGGTTTGATTCTCATTTGGGAATGAAATATAACTGTAACCTATATTCATCATTGGCGGCTCTGAGACCATGTGAATAGCGCCATTGAAGTAACGTCTGTCTCTGGGGTTCTGGCAACATCTGCTGTGGCTGTGCAGGTCTATGCGCAAGTGACAGTCATTATTGCCATTGGTGCAGAGATTCTGGGTGGTCTGACCTGCTGGAGTTGCTGCCACACTCTTCTTTCTCTCACGTTTCTCTGCTACCAGCTGGCTGGAGATCACATCTGCGACTGCTATGCCCTTGCTTACTGTCATTCTCTAGGTCCTTGGCCTGCACATCCCAGTCATCAGGTGATATTTTGTATGCCTTTATGTCACTCTTGCAAACATCTTTGAAATGAAGTGAGGGGTGGCCGACTCTTCTGGTGCCAGTGGCCAGCTGTCCATATAGGATGTCCTTTGGCAGCCTCTCATCTTCCTTGCATCAGACATGCCCAGCCATCAAAGGTGGCATTTGCTAAGCTGGGAGTACATGCTGTGGATACTTGCATTCTGCAGGATCTGGCTGTGTTGGACACAGTCTTGCCAGCTGATTTTCAGGATATGTTTTAGGCACTATATAGGGAAGGAGTTGAGCTATCACTATTGCGTTATATGTAGTGGTCTCACTGCCATAGAGAAGGGTGCTGAGATTACATGACTGGTAGGCTTGGATCTTTGTCTGCTTTTTCAGTGTGTTGTTTTCCCACACCCTCTTTGTTTGTCATGCCATGATGGTGTTTGCCTTCACAAGCATCAAGTCCAGCTCTACATCAAGTGAGAGAGTATTCCTGATGGTTGACCCCAAGTAAGTAAAGTTGTTGACTGCTTACATTTATATTTATAGTATTTCTAATATTCTTTGTCCATGTAAAATAACTTCATATTATAACACTTCCAAGGATTTAATTGAATGTTTAGAAATTTGATGGTGTATTTTGTGAACACCATGAGACACAAACTTGCCCTAATGGCCAGAGTCTTAATCATCAAGATGTTAATTATTTGAGTTTGAAAGCATCTAACTTCTTAGTGATGAAGTCTAATTAAGGATGCAGTTAATCACATAGTTATAATTTTGTGTGTTTTCACAGTGATCAATATATATAATTCAACCATCCATATTTAAAGGGCAAGTTTTCAAGTCTAATTCAATCATCTATATTTAGAAGCAAGCTTTATGATTCAATTATCTATACTTACTGGCAACTGTTCATGTGTAATTCAATCATATAAACTTACAGGCAAGAGTTCATGTCTAATTTAATTATCTATATTTAGGTGGCAAGTGATCATGTCTGTTTAAATCATATATGTTGAGGGTCAAGTGTCAAAACCTAACTGAGTCAGGATGATTAATGTTGAATGTATCCTGCTGAGCTATGCTGGTTTATATTCACAAGTTATAAAGTGGCTTTGTTATTAAATTATCGACATGGACCATGACTATGTCAAAATGAATTAGATGAATTTTTTTTAATCCACTCAAAAAGAGATATTATCATGTGATAGACAATGAACGAATCTTCTAAAATTATCTTCGTGTGGCAGACAATGTATACAACTAACTGCATGAAGGCATGAATGACTTTTCAGCTCTTTTGGTTAGAAATTAATGTTATTGTTAAGATTATGATTAACCCCAAAAAGGTCTGTAACTCAGGGACAAACAGACTGGATGAAATGTTCTAAAAGCACATGTTCATTTATGAAGCAGTTTACCTAAGTAATGACACCAATTAATGTCCACAAGTTGTTAATCTAATCAGATAACAATACCAAATAGATGGGGTGGGTGTGGATAATGGTGGCTGTTGTATGTGAAGACAAAAAAGAGGACTACTACTGAATTCTAGACTCTAAGTACTGGACTTTACTAAAGCACTCAAATCATAAAATGAAAAGAAGTTACACCCCAAAAAAATTAAATTGAGAAAAAAAATTGTCTTATTTTTTGGTGAATGGTTACCAGTCAGTGAAAAAATGATTTCCTCAATCTGATTTCTTTCTCTCCTCCGTAGGTGACAGTATCGGATGAATGTCACAGTGGAATGAAAGCATCCTCTGATTGCTTGAAATACTGCTGTAAATTTATTCCTTGTTGCTTGGCAACATCGTCTGCAGCATGAACAATCATACTTGTATCTACAACTGACACAGCCACGAGAACCATAACGTCTGTAAACATGAGTATAATATTGTGTATGAATTAAATATCAAAAATAGATAACATAAAAAATGCAAAACCAATCATGTTTTGTCAAACTTAAAAAATTTAATTATCAAACTTATGAATGAAAATGTGAGAAGAATTAACAATACAGTGGGACTCCGCTATAACACGGTAGTTGGGACCCATAGAATCCGACCGTGTTATGAACCGAACCATGTTATAAGCAACCATGTACAATACCAACACATTTTTTGGATTTAATGGGGGGGGGGGGTTGTACATAAAGACAGGTGCGAAAATGCATGGCACAATTACCATTTTTGATCAATATATATTAAATGAGAAAAACATTTGCTGTGGTAACAGAAATTGCAGATATAATATATTACTTTATTCAGAGAACCATGCATTGGTACATACACGTGTCTAATTTATATATACATGTATAATCTATTGCATGAAAAGAGTATCAACACCGTGTACTCATCAGTGAATCTTGTAACATACATTGAATCCATAATACAATATTTCCATCGAAAATATCCACACAGATGTAAAATATTCAATAATTTTGTCACAGATCATTATGTGACTGAATTCAATGAAAGGAAAATAACAAAAATTACGTAATGGGTGTATGTATGATGAAATAGTATGTCCGAAGAGTAATGAACGGTGTCTGTATACATTTTATACCACTACATTTCTCATGTAAAACTCGGATTTTTAGCTGCTTTCTGCTAATGTCTTGTTTGCTCTTGGCAAAGTCAATTATAGTTCTCAGTTGCAGAATTTGAATTTACTAGTCAACAGATTGCATAAAACAACACCGCCAAGCCATGCGCACATGTTGGTGGCTTTTGTTTCTTTGATGCTGTATAAATCGTTGCCCCCTGATTTGAACAAGTTTAGCTCGGTAGTTCATTTTAAATACTGTACTTAAATTAATTGATTTATACATTCTGGTGAAAATCTTTTATCAACCGCTGCATTGGCTGTTGCTTAGTTGTGTATGAAATTAAGAGAACATATATAGGAGATTATTTGAGCAACGATTGTATTCGGAATGCATTTAAGACACACAAAGTAGACATGATGGCTTCATTGCTCAGGGATCAGTAATAATAATATTGACACTTATGAGCTGTCATTTTTCAACAATAAACAAAGATCAAAGTTCTCAGTAGGCCCAGCAATTGGTTCGTTTTTCCAATGTTTATTTTGGTACAAAAACTAGAAGAAATTTGTTAATTTTTTAAATTTTATGAGCCATACAACGATTATTTTATATTTGAATTTGTGTGTGATTTCCTCCCAAAATGTTAATACATTTTCTACACATTTTTTCGCACTTTTTAGAGTATGAGAATGATAATTAAACTCTTGACGCATTTTATTTTTCATACTTAAAAGATTTTTTTTTGGGTTTTCGAGAAAAATTACCTGAAATTTTGGGAGCCATGCCACGACCGCGCTATATCCGAATTTGTGTTATAACGGGACGCTTTATAGTGGGGTCCCACTGTATTTTGAAGTGAATCCAAACTACTAGTAATCATTGTTAAGGTTTATGAAGGTTCTAGATGAATGAAAAGTTCCTGATAAACTTCAAAACTAGAATGTACTGATCCACCAAGAACCACAACGTTGTCAAGATGGAATTGTCCAGAATTCCTTAATTTTTTTTAAAAACAGTTCCATAATAATAAAATAGTCCAAATTATAAGCACTTTCTATTTCCACTAAACAGTCCAAACAAATGTTTTTCCTCTAGAATATCTAAGTATAACATTAAAAAAACACATCTGAAGACTTACAACAGGAGCACAATATATGTTAATGACTCGAATGTCAGAATGAAATTGATTACTCAGTTCTCTCTTTATATACATTGTGTCTTTGTGACTGTAGTTTGCAATAGACCCTGCATGACAGAATATACTACTCATTTTGAATTAAACTTGCATTGTCATGTGACCTAGCCCAACCAATAGGAAGTTACTAAATCCTTCTAAAATGTCAAAACCCCATCAGACACTGAGAAATTAAACCATAAACTACATTTAAATCTTAATATTAAGATTATGATCAATAACTGTCAACACATATGTAAGCATATATTTACAAATCCTATGCAATACTATGCTTTAACCAGATTCAGGTCACATAAATCTGCCAGGAGTTCTATAAAATGTAGATATACATAACAATATTAACAGTTTGTAAGTAAACATCAATATATTTTGATTTTACTCAGAAAACTTCCCTCTTAAAAACCACTTTAAGCAGTCTACCCAAGTAAAATATTATTTTCTAAAATAAATCTGGGCCATGCACAGAAAAGTCAATACCTTTAATGTAAACCCCTTCCCAACCTTCACAAATACAATGTACTACCCCCCCCCCAATAAATAAATAATCACACGTCACATATGAAACTCATGTAATCATATTTGCATCTGATTTTGTGATATTTTAGCCATCTGAATTAATTACATGTTACAGCAGAACATGAACCTTGTTCAGCTTCAGGTGCTGATACAAAATGTATCCATGATCATGAATATAGGTGAAGTACAATAAAATGTGCCTGATTTAGAGTTAGGATTCATGTTGTACAGGCATGTAAGCTTATGTCAAACTCAGTCAAACAACTTCAAGCAGATCAAAAAAAGTATATTCTGTGTACTGAACTGACTCCCATTCCAAAAATTATAATATGACCCTGTAGCCCAGACAAATATGTATTCTTTTTCCAATCAAGTTGCGAAGTCTTTAAACATTACAAAAATTTTAGACAAATAAGCTTGGTGAATTTTATGGGCAAATCAATGATGAGGACCCTGCTATATGATGGTGGATTTGCACTGATAAACTGGATCCCAGACAGTTTGATCAATAATTTGTCACTGGTTATTATAATTATTAGAGAAAGGTACCTGTATGACACCAGACATGTAACACCATAACAATGCCAGACTGCTTATTTCCTAACAAATCTTAATTATCCCTTTAATTCATTTTCACAGACTATAAAACAATTTAAGAGGATTATTATCCCTTTTGTAATGAGAATGTATCAATTGATGGAGCCATTTTTAAAACTGCTTGATCATGCAAATGTTTTGTATCACAAAATATATGCAATTTAAAGCATCGGAGGTACTACTGTAAAGTTGGATGCTTCCTGGACCAAATCCACTGAATGAAATGTGAAACCTAGATCCAAATCAAACACAGACAAGCCAGTATCCAGATTTTAGTGCTACAATTGTATTTCCTTAATTTGTGCTTTTATCCTGCATAAATTTAGTCAATATTTGAATGGTCATTTCTGAATGACCTATGCCAAAATCATAATGTTTGACATGTCTGGAAAGGTGTGGACAGATGAGGGAATGGAAGGTATGTACAATGAGGGAATGGAGGGTGTGGACAGATGATGGAATAGATGGTTTGGACAGATGAGGGACTGAATGTGTGGACAGATGAGGGGATATATGGTATAAACAGATGATGGGATAGATGTTGTGGACAGGCAATGGGATGGACAGATGATGGGATAGATAATGTGGACAGATGAGGGAATGGATGGTATGGACAGATGATGGGATAGATATTGTGGACATACAATGGGATGGACAGATGATGGGATTGATGGTATGTACAGATGTTGGAATGGAAGTTATGAACATATCATGGAATGGAGGGTGTAGACAGATGAGGGGATGGATGGTATGTGCAGATGAGGGAAGGCTATGGACAGATGATGGCATAAATGTTATGGACTGCATTGTCCCCAATGCAAGCAGTGTCAGCATATAATGTAAATGTCTGACCAAGTAACCTCTTTTGATAGATAGCCTTCAAACAAAGAGATAGATATGGCTGGCCAATGGTGTTAAAATTTTTTTAGAAATCTGTAAAAGTAAACTTTGACAACAAATCTGAAAAAGCCGTAAGAATTCAGTATCTTGGTAAAATAACTTAAGAGTCTGTCTCAATATTTTCAAATGTAAATATATTTCAAAGAATATCTTACCTGTGACTACAATGTATGCAGAGGAAAACACTACCGGTTATCAAAACTGTCACTGAAAAAGACATCAAGGTTTTCAAGTATTTTAAATTAACTGTTCTTATAATATGATTATATTATCAAATTATAAACCTATAGTTTTACTACTTATATTTTTACCATATAGTTTTCTTTTCTTCCCCAATCAAAAATCATTCATTTCATCTCTAAAGTGTATAATTTTATTTTATTTTATAATTTTATTTTATTTTACAATTTTATTTTATTTTATAATTTGCTCATTGTATTCTGAAGTTAACAATTTATATCTTTTCATTAATGTCTGCAAGTGAATTAATTTGGTAATTATTGCTTGAAGTAAATATGCAGCAGAGAATGAGAGGTTATTGTTGTTTGATCCAAGTAGAAAGCAGATAAAGATTATTGAATAATGTTGTTTGATCCAAGTAGAAAGCAGATAAAGATTATTGTTGTTTGAAGCAAGGAGAAAGCAGAGAAAAAGTGGTTATTGTTGCTTGAAGCAAGGAGAAAGCAGAGAAAGAGAGGGTATTGTTGTTTGAAGCAAAGAGGAAGCAGAGAAAAAGTGGTTATTGTTGTTTGAAGCAAGGAGGAAGCAGAGAAAGAGAGGGTATTGTTGTTTGAAGCAAAGAGGAAGCAGAGAAAGAGAGGGTATTGTTGTTTGAAGCAAGGAGTTAGCAGATAAAGATTATTGTTGTTTGAAGCAAGGAGGAAGCAGATAAAGATTATTGTTGTTTGAAGAAAGGAGAAAGCAGAGAAAAAGTGGCTATAAGCAAGGAGAAAGCAGAGAAAGAGAGTTTATTGTTATTTGAAGAAAGGAGAAAGCAGATAAAGAAGGGTTATTGTTGCTTGAAACAATCAGGTTGCAGAGAAAGAGAGGGTATTGTTGTTTAAAGTAAGGAGAAAGCAGAGAAAGATAGATAATTGCTGTTTGAAGCAAGGAGAAAGCAGACAAAGATTATTGTTGTTTGAAGCAAGGAGAAAGTAGAGAAAGAATGATTATTGTTGTTTGAAGAAAAGAGAAAGCTGATAAGGAAGGGTTATTGTTGCTTGAAACAAGTAGGCAGTAGAGAAAGAGAGATTATTGCTGTTTGAAGCAAGGAAAAGCAGATAAAGAGAGGTCATTGTTGTTTGACAGAAGGAGAACGCATAGAAAGAGTTTATTGCTGCTTGAAGCAACAAGGAAGGAGAAATTATTGTTGCTTTAAGAAGGAGGAAGCAGAGAGGGATATATCATTGTATAAGGAAGACACAATTAAAATTCCAGAGGCAAACTGAACTGAAAGAAGAAAAGAAAAAACACCCATAAAACTGATAAAGAACAGAAAGATGAGGAAATTGAATTGTAAAGTATCAAATTAAAGTTCAGTCACAAGAACATTCAGGATTCCACAGACATGAAAATGTTTCTAATATTAAACCAACATGTCTAGATTTAAGACAAAAAACAGATGACATTTAACAAACATGGCCAGATTTAGGACAAAAAACAGATGACATTAAGCCAACATGGCCAGATTTAGGACAAAAAACAGCTGACATTAAACCAACATGGCCTAGATTTAGGACAAAAAACAGATGACATTAAACCAACATGCCTAGATTTATGACAAAAAACAGATGACATAGATGCTTATTTGTATTGTTTGGAACAACATATAATATCTGATAAATGGCCTCAAAATAAATGGGTTCCATTTCTTTTCACCTTGCTGTCCAGTAGGGCTTAAAAACTTATATTGTTTAGGATGATTTAAGTGACAGGTCACTGCAAAATTTCCCTGCTCAAAAGAATTTTTACACTAAAACAACTTGGTTTGACATGTTCCAAAGTTGATGATACTTTACAGCATAAGTCGTTATTTGGAAAGAGGGACTGAATTGTTGAAAACCGAACACACTTTTGAAGGTTTCACTAATTTGATTTTGCACAAGCAATTTTCACAAGTAAGCCCTTGTGAAAGAATCCCATGAATACATATCCTTAAGGAACTTTGGATAGGTCAAAATGAAGAGCAGGAGGTTACAATTACAACCCAGTATGTACAAAATTTGCTTAATGGTCTTGGTAGGGGCCCCGAGAGGTTGAGTGGTCTAAAGCGCTCTCCATTAGAGATCATTGCCATCACACCTCTGTATGCGTAGGTTCGAGTCTCAGAGTTGGCCAATGTGGGTATGTGTGAAAGCTTGATATTAGCTTCTCGTGGGTTGGTGGTTCTTTTTGGGCGGGGGTGGGGTGGGGTGGGTTTCCTGGGTTCTTTTTCCACCATTAATACTGGCTGCCATGTATAGCCTATCGTGTGCTGAAAAATGGCGTTAAATCCTACAATAACATAACTTAATGGTCTGGCCGAAACATGCAAGCATGTGCATAGATCCATTACTGAAGCCACTGGATATACCATAAAAAATTCATTCTGAATTTGCTGAAATAACTGCCTGTCTCAATGATCTACCAGATAGTTAAAAGGAATAAACCAAATAAAGTAGTTTAAACTGAACACTCAATCTTGTTCTTACTAAGGATTCCATCTTAAAACAGCGCTATCTCAGGAAGGACTTGATTGCTCAAACTAATACCTCAAAATCAGAACTAGAAACTATGTTGCTATAATGGCATGGAGTTATACTGCATGTTAAGCATTACCTGTTAGACTGCTAAAACAGTAAACTCTTCAGAAAAAGTGTTTAGCAATAGAATGAGGACATAGCAGCCAAAAAATTTAAACTTAAGTCAAACCTAATCTCTTCTGATCATCTTAATCAAAAAGTTTAGCAAAACTGTTGAGGACAAAGTGACCATATTTCTCAATTTCTGTGGGCTTGACCAAAAATCTATATTTAGGTGGCAAGTGATCATGTCTGTTTAAAATCTCATGAAAGTGGTTTTACTTACTTACTACCGAAGCAACTGTTACTCCAATAATAAAGTCCATATCTGGAGCAGGAGTGGTGGGAATATCAATAATAATGCCACCACTTTCACTCATCAAACCTGAAAATGATTTATAACATAAAAAATTAACAGCCACAAAAAAACAGTAAGTTACAATGTGACATCATGTAGAATAATCTGAAAAAGTGAAATAAATAATAAAGCAAACTGAGTATTATCAACACCATAGTGAGAATATAATGCACATATCACCTGTGACTCCTTTCCTTTGTGATAAACACTGAACATGAACATTGTAACCAATCGTGATCAGATGGTTCTCTAATATTACCTGTATTGCCTCCCTTGTCTGAAGGGAGATTTTTTTTCTACTGCTGCCAGTCTCTTGTACCTTTCAAAATCAAACCCAGGATATCATCAATAAACTGCACTGGCACCCCAGTGATATTTTAAAGTTTCTCTTGTTAATAAGTTAAAATAAACAAGTTTGAAAGATCTGCATAGAATAAAAAAGAATTTACTGGCATACAGTAAAAAGTTACACAGTTTTACACAGAGAAATAAATTTTCCACAATCAAAATTAGATTGAAAATTTATTTTAAAAAATATCTTCTGAGCATCAAATATAGAATGAATATGGTTAAAGAATATGGACAACCCACTGATAGTCTGCACTCTCCACCAACTAATAGTTTGTACAAATGTCATTTTTATGATACAAGTCACTCTTAGAGAAATTATCCAACTTACAATAAGGTATTGTTCGATAACTGTCATTGCTTAAACTCTAACAAATACTTTCTCCTAAATCTGCCATTCTTGGAATTCAATATCATATTCTTCATGTTCCTTTGTTTCTCTTTTCTTTCACTCTTTCTTTCTTTTTTCTCTCTGAATATCCCCCTTTCCTTCTTTTTTCTTTTTCATTTGTTTCTGCTCAATCAGCTTTTCTTCATCCTTTCTATTTAGCTTTTTCATGTAACTCATACCCAGCAATATTTTTTGTCAATTTCTCTCCTGGACCAATAGGTTTATTTGAACTTTTTGTTTTATCACAGAAAAGCCATGTTTGTGAGAATAGAATCATTGGGGTCTTAGACTGAGTATGATGTGAGAAACTTGGCATCCCTGCTTCAGATTGGGACTTACTGATTTATACATTAGACTAGACTTGGCATCCCTGCTTCAGATTGGGACTTACTGATTTATACATTAGACTAGACTTGGCATCCCTGCTTCAGATTGGGACTTACTGATTTATACATTATACTAGACTTGGCATCCCTGCTTCAGATTGGGACTTACTGATTTATACATTATACTAGACTTGGCATCCCTGCTTCAGGTTGGGACTTACTGATTTATACATAAGACTAGACTTGGCATCCCTGCTTCAGGTTGGGACTTACTGATTTATACATAAGACTAGACTTGGCATCCCTGCTTCAGGTTGGGACTTACTGATTTATACATTAGACTAGACTTGGCATCCCTGCTTCAGGTTGGGACTTACTGATTTATACATTATACTAGACTTGGCATCCCTGCTTCTGGTTGGGACTTACTGATTTATACATTAGACTAGACTTGGCATCCCTGCTTCAAATTGGGACTTACTGATTTATACATTAGACTAGACTTGGCATCCCTGATTCAGATTGGGACTTACTGATTTATACATTATACTGGACTAGGCATTCCTGCTTCAGGTTGGGACTTACTGATTTATACATTATACTAGACTTGGCATCCCTGCTTCAGATTGGGACTTACTGATTTATACATTAGACTAGACTTGGCATCCCTGCTTCAGGTTGGGACTTACTGATTTATACATTAGACTGGACTTGGCATCCCTGCTTCAGATTGGGACTTACTGATTTATACATTATACTAGACTTGGCATCCCTGCTTCAGGTTGGGACTTACTGATTTATACATTAGACTAGACTTGGCATCCCTGCTTCAGATTGGGACTTACTGATTTATACATTATACTGGACTAGGCATCCCTGCTTCAGGTTGGGACTTACTGATTTATACATTATACTGGACTTGGCATCCCTGCTTCAGGTTGGGACTTACTGATTTATACATTAGACTAGACTTGGCATCCCTGCTTCAGGTTGGGACTTACTGATTTATACATTATACTAGAATTGGCATCCCTGCTTCAGATTGGGACTTACTGATTTATACATTAGACTAGACTTGGCATCCCTGCTTCAGGTTGGGACTTACTGATTTATACATTAGACTAGACTTGGCATCCCTGCTTCAGGTTGGGACTTACTGATTTATACATTATACTGGACTTGGCATCCCTGCTTCAGGTTGGGACTTACTGATTTATACATTATACTGGACTAGGCATCCCTGCTTCAGATTGGGACTTACTGATTTATACATTATACTGGACTTGGCATCCCTGCTTCAGTTTGGGACTTACTGATTTATACATTAGACTAGACTTGGCATCCCTGCTTCAGATTGGGACTTACTGATTTATACATTATACTGGACAAGGCATCCCTGCTTCAGGTTGGGACTTACTGATTTAAACATTATACTAGACTTGGCATCCCTGCTTCAGATTGGGACTTACTGATTTATACATTAGACTAGAATTGGCATCCCTGCTTCAGGTTGGGACTTACTGATTTATACATTATACTAGACTTGGCATCACTGCTTCAGGTTGGGACTTACTGATTTATACATTAGACTAGACTTGGCATCCCTGATTCAGATTGGGACTTACTGATTTATACATTAGACTAGACTTGGCATACCTGCTTCAGATTGGGACTTACTGATTTATACATTATACTAGACTTGGCATCCCTGCTTCAGTTTGGGACTTACTGATTTATACATTAGACTAGACTTGGCATCCCTGCTTCAGGTTGGGACTTACTAATTTATACATTAGACTAGACTTGGCATCCCTGCTTCAGGTTGGGACTTACTGATTTATACATTAGACTAGACTTGGCATACCTGCTTCAGATTGGGACTTACTGATTTATACATTATACTAGACTAGGCACTATCTGTTATATAAAGTTGAAAGGTGACAGCATGACTTAGATGAGTGAGGAAATGGAGGAATTTCCTGACTGAGAAACAAACTTTTTATAGGTCTTGTGTGACTTTCAGTGGAGTACAACTTAAACATGAAGTAGAAAGGTCATACAAAGCTTACTCAGACAGTAGTATAAGAGATGATTGTGGACAATTTATTATTTCTGTTAGTTTGAATTTTAGTATATATTTGATTTGCTCTAAGTTTAGTTTGAAAGGAATAATTTTTCATTTATCATTGCATCAATATTTAAATGGAACAAATCCAATCTTTAAAAGACTCTGTTGCATATTGAATGCAACAAGTTCTCTGGACAGTTTAACTTCACCTGGGAAGATATACTTGTTAACTGTCTCTGTAATGTGTGCCAACTGCCATCATTTCACCTGGATATTCCAGGCAATTTTCAATTGACTAAACTAAGCCATCATTACAAGCTTGCAGTATATGAGTGGCATTTGGCAACAAACAATATGACAGTACACTGTCAACATAATACAGTATATGAGTGGCATTTGGCAACAAACAAAATGACAGTACACTGTTGACATAATACAGTATATGAGTGGCATTTGGCAGAAAACAATATGACAGTACACTGTTGACATAATACAGTATATGAGTGGCATTTGGCAACAAACAATATGACAGTACACTGTTGACATAATACAGAACATGAGTGGCATTTGGCAACAAACAATATGACAGTACACTGTTGACATAATACAGTATATGAGTGGCATTTGGCAAAAAACAATATGACAGTACACTGTTGACATAATACAGTACATGAGTGGCATTTGGCAACAAACAATATGACAGTACACTGTTGACATAATACAGTACATGAGTGGCATTTGGCAACAAACAATATGACAGTACACTGTTGACATAATACGGTACATGAGTGGCATTTGGCAACAAACAATATGACAGTACACTGTTGACATAATACAGTACATGAGTGGCATTTGGCAACAAAACAATATGACAGTACATTGTTGACATAATACAGTATATGAATGGTATTTGGCAAAAAACAATATGACAGTACACTGTTGACATAGTACTCTTTCAGGAGACATGTGAGTATTGCAATCATCTACAAAAGGAATTACTGCGTATGTTATATATTTGCTTTTCACAAAAGAATTTGACTCTAGTAGAAACTGATAAAACTAGTTTTGATCAAACCATCTCTTTGTCATTGTGACTGAAAATGGCTCCAGGAAACTCATTTATGCCAATATTCCGAAAGTGCTGGCCTTAGCAATCAGTGGTGGTATGTATTCACTATTGACATTCAGGCATGCCAAAACTGACCTGATTTGTATTGTTATTATATTGGCATACAAGTCCATACATGCTGGTGTAGACACATTTAGAAACTCCAAGGTGATCATTACTGAAGTCCTTAATCATTTGCAGGTCTGAATGTCTCTTTTAGGCAATCAAAAACACCCTGAAACTAAGAATTTATTAACCCATCTATTAATGCTTTAGTCCATACGTACACAAATCAGATAGCCAGATACCCATAGCCCCCCCAAATCTAGATCAGACCCAACCTTTATTCAAACAAATTGCTGTAACCTTATTTGCCTAAATGAAGCCTTCAGCACAATGATGCAATGCATCATTTTCATGCTTAAGTTGTTTAAGTAAATTAGTACTTTTCAGTGCCCTACCATTTCTGTTCTCTGTATTTCATTGGTAACCAATAATTAGAACTCACTTGTCTTGCACAAACTCTAATGAGCTGTTCTTTTGTTAATTTTAACTTGGTTATGTATCACAGGTTAAATATACTGAGTGGTAACTATGCAATTGTTTGAAAATCAATCTAAGCTAGTGGTCATTACTAGGGGATCAGTGACTTATGAGACTCAAAAACAATTAATTTTGCCTTAAAAATATTGAAATAATGACATTTATATTTAATTCCATTTAGTATAAAGAGTTGTTAGTTACTGTTGTTTTTTTTTATACAGAGTGTTTTGCATCCACGGTACTATCACAAGAACTAAGTATAAAATTGGAAGCTACTTTTTTTACTGACTTTTATGAAAATGACCAGGGTATATCATGCCTTACTGTATTCTGTCATATCATTTGTTGTATTTCCATAACTGAATTTTGTCATACTGTACCTTTTACTGTATTTCTGTCACATCATGCATTTTACTGTATGCTGTCAAATCATGCCTTGTACTGTATGCTGTCACATCATGCATTTTACTGTATGCTGTCACATCATGCATTTTACTGTATTTCTGTCATATCATGCATTTTACTGTATGCTATCACATCATGCCTTGTACTGTATGCTGTCACATCATGCATTTTACTGTATGCTGTCACATCATGCCTTGTACTGTATGCTGTCACGTCATGCATTTTACTGTATGCTGTCACATCATGCATTTTACTGTATGCTGTTGCATTATGTCTTTTACTGTATTCTGTCATAGTATGCCTTTTAATGTATCGTCTTTTACTATATTCTGTCATATTATGTCTTTTAATGTATTGTGTCTTTTACTATATTCTGTCATATTATGCCTTTTAATGTATTTGTGTTTTACTATATTCTGTCATATTATGCCTTTTAATGTATTTGTGTCATACATATTTTGCCTTTTACTATATTCTGTCATATTTTGCCTTTTACTGTAATTTTTTACATCATCCAATTTATTGCATTCTGTCATATCATGCTTCTGTTATAACAGCATAAGACAAAAATGTTACCTACACAGATTTTGTGGTATGATCCAAGTAGTTTCTGATTTTAGTCCATATTGCTGAGCATTACAAGAAATTGGGTAAGATATTATTTTGGTGCAATCAACATTCCAGACAATCACACCACTTCCATATAATCCAACCTGAAGACCAGTTTCGCTAGTAAGTCCATTCCATTTGTACTCAACTCCTTGTTCATACATCATAGGCCCCTTACTCTGAGATTCTGACAAACAGTACAAAATGGCTGATGCTTCTTTTGGATATCCTTCAATGTGCAGGTTTCTGTAAATGACTTTCGGCGTTGTGGGTTTTTCTGTAAAAATGAGTTTATAAAATTCCATTTACCCAATTTCTTTTATTTGAGAATTCTGAATAGATCCGAATCTATGCATTTTGATGAGTTTTAAAGCAATCTAAAGCATATCATCACGAAAGTGGCTTTATGACACCAACTATTTTGATTTCTTTTTTCCAAAGATGATTTAAATTTTTAGTTCTAATAATTGTTAGAATGTCAAACAATTTCTAAAGCTATTATGGAATAACAATAACTTGCTACTAACGTTAGAAAATTAGCAACCTGACATACCTAATACAAAAATTGAGACCATAACGTTTTTCTTACTTAGCAAGTTGCATGATACAAAAATATTTGTTTGATAAAAACCCATATAACTGAACCTCGGGTGAAACCCCATGTTGACTTGACATCTTTGGTGGCAAAGATAAACAGAATGATTTAAACAACTGATTTAAAGAAAGGAATGGGGAAAAAAAGAATCCTTAGAAGGGACTGGAGCTCTACTAACATTCTAGGAATTCAAGATAATTGTGTTTCTACTTTCTAACTGCTGTGTTGAAAAACCATCTCTGATATACTTGAGTGATAAGATTATCATATTAGCTCTGATGGCAGCCATATTAATTGGAAGATCAGCACAAGTTTCACGTAGATCAAACTCGAAGACTATTAGAAGAACTTTGGTGACAACCCAATGTTGACATGGCTATCCATTCAAAAGAATTAGTGACACAGTCTTCAATGTATTTATTGTTGGCAGCCATATCTTAAGTCTGATTAGAAACTTTTTCATTCAGGACCAGCTAGACAGTAAGTCTCCTGGTGAAAACTCTATCTCAGTATGAAATTCTCTTTAAGAGTATCCATAACAACATTTTCAGGATGAGTGCCAAGGTGGCCATACTAGATAATCATTAATTTATTTATTTAGTTTTATTGAGTACCATAATATTTCTTCCAGTGAAAATACAATCTAGACAGGACAATTCATCTACGAGGAGTAGTGACAAAATTTTCAAGATGGCCACTGTGGAGTCCATAATGGATATCAGATCAACAAAATCTTTACACAAGGCCAACTAGACACCAAAGCAATCTACTAGTGAAAGCTTCATGCTAATATGATGTTCTTTTCAGGTGACTTGGTGACAACAGGATTTATGAGGGCTGCTGTGGTTGGTAGATTGAATGTTTGGCAGATTCATTTTCATTTAGAACTATCTAGACATCAGAAGAAGTCTTTTGGCAAAAACCCCACACCAATATGCCTTTTTGTTTATTAGGAGTAGCGACAGCAACAGTTTCAAAATGGCTGTCATGGCAGTCATACCAAGTATTAACTTGACAATAGTCTCACGTGGCCTAAGTGAACATCACAAAAAGTCATGACAACCCAATTTTAATATGACCATCCATTCAGAAAGGGCAGTGCTGACAATATTTTCAACATGGCCACTGCAGCAGCTATAACAGATGCCAAAACAAAAGTTTTCATTTAGAACAAACCAGACATAATAATAACCCCTCTGGTGAAACCCCATGTTGACATGACATAGGGTCAGGAGGAGTAGCAACAAGATCTGTATGCTGGCCACCGTGATGGCCGGACTGGATGTCCCAGCAGAATCGTTTTCATTTCAGACCAAGTAATACGTGGATATAAGAACTCTTCTAGTGAAAACCCTATCTCAATATGACCTTTTGGAATTCATTCTTATCATTCAATATTTTTTGGAATTGTGATAGAACATTTATGATTATTTGGGATTTAATTAACAATAATGTATGTTCCTCTTAAATTTTCATTTTTTTACTTAGAGAGTTAAACTATTTGCTGACTTTTACTAAACTTGTTGAGTTTTCTTTTTCTCTTACTTAATTTAAGAGTCACAATATTGGATACAACCATCCATTCCGGAGGAGTAGCAACAATAAGATTTTCAAGATGGCTGCCTATTTGACATATTGGATATCTGTCTGTGCAATGAAGCCAAATTAGACATTGGGATTAAAGATTCAAGGCAATAATTCAAGTGGTTTAGAAGTTATAAAAATAAGAAACTTGTTCTTTCTAACATATGGACAAGTGTCATACGACTACATGCAATCCCATAAGTCTTTCTGTTCTATAACATGTAGAGTGTTGTAAACATTTTGCAAAGATTACAATTAATTCAATAAATATTAAAGACACAAATCTGAACAGATTAAAATTTCACTCAGATTGTACGAAGATCTGTGAAGTACATGTACTGAGCACTAGTGTGATCATAATGGGCCAACCTCATAATAAAAAGAAATATCATCTGATAGTCTATCACACATGAAATTGCATGAAAACTAAAAGAATAACCATCTTTACTTCAGAATTGTATTCTTTGATGCCTCTAACAATACCCTGACAAAGGGGGAAATGTGGAAGCCCTCACTTGCATTCCTTTCCATTATTATAGTGATTACTCTATGTGAAGTTTCCATGTCAAGATGATTTGCAGGGTTCATAACCTTTTTCTTCCTATTTGCCACCACAATGAAATTTAATTCTTTATTGGATGCTTCACTTTGTTTGATTTTCATTTCAGTTTTATGGAGTTTAACATCAGCAGTAGTTTGTATATTTTTTATGATAAAAATATATTATCTATCATTTTATGTCTTTCATGGACCACTCTGTTGGCTTGGTGGTTAGAGCATCTGCCTCAAATGCAGGAGATTGTGAGTTCAATCCTCGGTCGAGTCATAATAAAGACACAAAAATGGTACTAACAGCTGCCTCTCTTGGCACTCAGCATTAAGAGGTTAGCATTAGGACTGGTTGGCCTGGTGTCAGGATAATGTGACTGGGTGGGACATGATACTACATGTGTGCAGCATGATGCCCCAGTGCTAGACATCACTATAAACTGCCACACTTCAGACATTACAGTGATATGACCTAAAAAAAATTAAAGCTACAATAAAAATCCAAATGACACAATCTTTCATGATTAAGCATGCTACTGGAATAAAGAAATCGATTATTCATCATTTTATATCTTCCATGATAAAAGCATTCTACTGGAATCAATTACCCATCATTTCATATCAACTTCTAATCATTTCACACCAACCTCTAACCATTTCATATCAACCTCTCACCATTCCATATCATCCTCTAATCATTCCATATCATCCTCTAATCATTTCATATCAACCTCTAATCATTTCATATCAACCTCTAATCATTTTATATCAACCTCTTATCAAACATCACTGCCTTTATGATAAAATTGCTGAGTAAAGGTGACAGGAAGCAACTGCTTACAAGAAAGGCCAAGACTAAACATCACATGCCATGATTTTTTTTTTACCTTCCACAAATATAATTAGACAAAACCAAAACTCGTTATTAATGAAAAACAAACCTTGGACCTGAAGAGATAATGCTGCCCTAACTCCATTGCTTGCCTGGAAGATGTACATCCCAGCATCTGATCCTGATGTGTTCTTTAGTTTGATTCCAGTTTTTCCAGTTGCATTGTTTCTGATGAATTCAACATGATCTGATTTGCTATATAGAACATCACCTGATACATTGACCAGAACTTTATTAGATGGACTGATCACCACATAGTCCTTTGTGACATTCCATAGTAACTGGACAGTCTGATTCACTTGTGTTTCCACTAGTCCATCATTCCTTGTGATAACTGAAAATTATTAGAGATTAGATCTCTCTTTTATTGGAGATTTATAACAAATGAATAAAAACTAAAATAACCTGAAAAATATGATAACAAAACATAGAAAGATGATGATTATGATGATGATTATGATGATCTTTGGTTTATATATAATAAAAAACAGTAGTTTGATTCCAAAACTTTACCATAACATTACCATATCAAGATCTAAATAATTTCTAGGAGAATATTGAACGATATAACCAGGTTAAACCTGGCACACTTAGTGAAGGTTTAAGTGAAGGAATAACATAGGATTCTACTGATATTGGAGCAACAAATCTTCAGAATTCAGAAAGCATGAAAGTTCTAGACCAGAAACTTTCACATTTGCAAGAGCAAGAAAAAAATTAAATTGGTTTTTAATTGAATATAAGCACCTATTTCCAGATGTTCCTACAAGGACAAACATTTTCTATGATGATGAAATTGCAAATTCCAAACCTGTAAAACAACACCCATACGGAATGAACCATCTCAAACAGGAATACTTGAAAAAAGAAATATTCAGTGTTTTTTAGAGAATAATTTGATACAGTCCAGTAAAAGTGACTAGAGTTATCCTTGCATACTTGTTCCAAAACCAGATAAAACTTTCTGTCTGTGTACTGATGATAGGAAGGGGAATAGTGTGACGATTACAGATTCCTTTTCATTACCAAGAATTTGTGACTGTTTTGATAAGATCACAAAGTATTTCACCAAATTTGACCTTCTAAAAGGATTTTGGCAAATTCCACCAATGGAAAGAGCAAAGGAAATTTCAGCATACGTGACTACAGTTAGACATTACCAATATAAAGTAACGCCGTTTTGGATGAAAGGGTCGCCAAGTACTTTTCAATGACTTATGACTATGAAAACCTAAGGTCTAGATAATTGTGATGCCTACATTCATGTTATCATCTAAAATGACACCTGGAAAGAACATTTAGCAACAGTTCGGAAATTCTTTCTAGGACATATCATGGGACATGGACAAGTTAAACCAATAGATGCTAAAGTCAAAGCTATTTTGGAATTTCCCAAGCCTGTCAATAAAAAGCAACTGATGCAATTGCTAGGTATGGCTGGATGCTATCGGAAATTTTGTTCCAATGTTTCTATAATTGCTGAACCCCTGAAAAAATTATTGAGCAAGAAATACAAGTTCCTTTGGACTGAAAGATGTCAGGAGACTATTGACAAGTTAACACATTAATCCCTGGGGCATTTCTTACCTTCCCACCTTCCCTTTTTAAGCATTTCTCACCTTCCCACCTTCCCTTTTTAAGCATTTCTCACCTTCCCACCTTCCCTTTATAAGCATTTCTTACCTTCTCACCTTTCCTTTGTAAGCATTTCTTACCTTCCCAATGCAAGCATTTCTTACCTTCCCTTTGTAAGCATTTCTTATCTTCTTTTTATACACATTTTTTACTATCCCTTTGTAAACATTTCTTACCTTCCCACCTTCCCTTTTTAAGCATTTCTCACCTTCCCACCTTCCCTTTTAGCATTTCTTACCTTCCCACCTTCCCTTTGTAAGCATTTCTTACCTTCCCACCTTCTTTTTGTAAGCATTTCTTACCTTCCCAATGTAAGCATTTCTTACCTTCCCACCTTCCCTTTTTAAGCATTACTTACCTTCCCACCTCCCTTTGTAAGCATTTCTTACCTTCCCACCTTCTTTTTGTAAGCATTTCTTACTTTCCCTTTGTTAGCATTTCTTACCTTCCCTAGAAGACACAGTCATTTTTGCTGAACCAATGTAGGCCTCACAGCTCCAGTCTCCTAGATGAAGAGTTTGGTCAAAGGAGGACAAGTTTACCAAGTACAAAGACTCAAATTCAGTCCTCCAACAGGAAACAGAAAAATCTTTAATGGTCTCGTTTGCACATTTTAAGGACAAACTTTTGTTAGAAACATAGTTGACTGAAAGATTATATGGCAGGAAGATTCCATTTGGACCATATAGTCTGACCAAAGCACCATCTAAAAAAGATGCCTTGCAACAAATGGCGAATGACCTGCCATTAATCAGTGGACTACATGTTCCAATAGAAATAGCTGGCACAATGGTGGCCATATCCACTGAAAAAGAAAATAATAATAATAATAATAATAATAATAATAATAATAGTAAAAATAAATTTAAAAAAAAACTGCAATAGCTCACTTCCAATCAATATTACAAAGTAACATACCTCATCAGACAACCCTCATGACACTGATGCCTGGAATTATAACAACAAATCTCTCAAATACAGGATAAATGTTCCAGCTATAATTGCATGTATAATGATTGGTCGGAAAACAATGGCCTTTGACCTCCCCCTACACACCACCAACTCCTGGGTTGGAAATCACAGATAGCACAGATGGTTACCAGTTTCCATAGAGGCAACATTACTAACAAATTTAATGAAATTCCAGGCAGTTGTTTAGGAGAATATGTGGTAAATGACATCACAATATCCCTAAGCCTCTTTTAAAAATGTGTAGGGATAATAATAATAATAATAATAATAATAATAATAATAATAATAATAATAATAAATATTAATAATAATGAGAACAATAATTTAAAAGATGGTTTCCTTCTTGACAGGCTTCCCAAAGACCAGAGACCACATGGACCTGTACCAAAAAAGCAGTGCAGTTTACCATTGTTTACCCTTCATGAGAGGCTGCCCTATTTATAAAGCCAGTTTTTCAGTGCAAAAATGTGGCATCATGAGAGGGTACAACATAATAATAATATAATTTAAAAAAATAAAAATAATATAGATCTATTTTCTGTTATATAAAAAGATAATGTGCAATTAGATGATTGCTTATACAAAGTTTTCAATGACTTATGCATGATCTTGAAATGCCAATAAAACAGCTGATTCAAACTGACCAACCAAAATGTCAGTTAAGAGCATTTTTCAGAAACATGTGTGACCGCCATTCATGTCTGTCACTTGTTTCAACCATGTGATGTTTATCTGAACTCTTCAGTACAGTGACTTTGGAATTATAAATGAAATAGTACACATTATACAGGACTCGTTATAATAGTACCAAAGCCATGTCATTGGATCCTTAAATGACTTCTAAAAATATTATCATGAATATCAAGTATATAAGACACACATAGATATATGGAAGGCATACATGGGTGAATATTCTCATGTCAGGCAATATATATTCCAATGCAAAGAAATAAAAGTGATAATTAGTCAAGTGTCAGGGCAGTTTTCTGAGAATAATGTAGATAATGTATTATTTTGTCAGATGTGGACAAAAAAAGATGATTTGAATGTGCAGGGCAAAAAAAAAAAACAGTAATCATCTACCATAATTTAGTGTGGTCATTTATTTTATACAACAAAGTTTAACCACTATAACCCACACAGTGAGCTGAACAAGTCAGAAGTGTCGTTGAAATATATTTATAGTGCAAACTATTACGGAATTAATTCTGTCAGCATAAATTGTATAATTTATCAAATACATCTGCTTACTATGAAATGAATATTGTAAGTTTAGATGCATTTCTGTCATATATTTGTCTAAGACCATTAAAAAGGTAATAAATCGGTCAGGTTGTATTCACAGGTATCTGTGTATCAGATCAGATCTACATTATTTAATTAAGAAACAAAATACTAAAAAAAATGTTAGTATATGCTGCAAACGGAATAATTCAGAAGTGTTGTGACATAAAGCATTACCACAACAACAACAAAAAACATATTAGGAAAAAGATTCATTATATAAAGTAAATCTATTTTGAGGTCAATCATTATTAACTATTAGAATTCTTGTTTCAAACAATATTACTATTTGCTACATTGTTTCAAATGTTGGAGATCATATCTCACTCAGATTAGTGCTGAAGAATAGTCAACAATAGGTGATTAAATGTAACATCCAGAATGAACAAAATAACAAAATTCTACCTAGTGATTGACCATATCCAAAACTTGATGACAACGGTGAAAGCAGGATAGCAAATAAAAAATGCAGCTCTGCAACCATCATAATAGATGGCATTGTTCACAGGTCAGTGATAAGGCTGCATGTGACCACCACAATTTCATCAGTCTACTTCATTCTGTTTTCTGTAATATATATATATATATATATATATATATATATATATATATATATATATATATATATATATATATATATATATATATATATATATATATATATATATATATATATATATATATATATATATATATATATATATATATATATATATATATATATATGCATACATAATGCTCCTAAATCTAATGTATAAAAAGTAAAGGAAATTAAAACAAATAAAATGTACTCACTGAAATAAAACAATAACTCAGATGTACTCACTGAAAGAATACAAATGACTCGAACATACTCTCTGATATAAAACAAATGACTCAATCATACAGTCATAGAACAAATCACTCAAATGTACCAGGTTTGAATTCATTATAATTTCCAGTGAATGTTTCTGTCCATGAATTTTATCAGAGTACTTTTTGTACTTCTTGAGAAAATAATCAATTGAATTCAATAATTTGAAGAAATAAATTTCCAGTCCAAATATGAAATACTGGACACAAGATACAATACAATTAAAATTAGCATTTTCTAAACAAAATATTATGTAATGGAAAATAACCTACCAGAATTGTCCTGATATTTACAAAATATTCAAATACACTATGGAAATTCAAAAACCTAGACCTAGACCCATATAAGCATATTTTTCTATTCATAACAATTCTGATGTCAAACCCATACACATAGAGAATAATTTAGTTCTTTGCACAGAATAACATTTTAAAAAGTCAAGTCGGGTCAAGCAGAAGTCAGCCTAATTTTGGACAAGGTCAAGTCCAACATACAATTACAATAGCATTTAATGAAAAAAACAATAATAAAGAGCTAACAAGCCAACCCAAAAATTATGTCAATTAAATAAAAATAAATGTAATGAATGAATAAAGAATTTAAATGTAATGTCAAATAAAATAAATCACTCAAATATACACACTGAAATTAAAAGAATAACTCAAAGAATAACTCAGATTGCTTGATTTCAGTTCTATAAAGTGGCTGACTAGAAGCAATATGTTTCAATTTCAGCTATTTATAGTAACAGCCAAAACAGAAAGATAATGGCGATATAATACTTTATGAATACAAAGATAAAGTAACTTTTACCTTTTGGAAATGAAAATTATAAGAAATTTTATTAAGAAAAGGGAAATAATGCTGGTATGTTTGACAATAACTGATTGGATGAAGGTACATGTACAGTCAATAAAAAAAACAAAAAACTTTAAGTTGAAATATGAAGTTTGGGACATGGTGACTGAATGATAGTCATTACATACCACAAAGAATTAGCAATTTTTTGTGACAAAGGTACATAACTCTACCTGACAGATTACATTATATATATATATATATATATATATATACACACCCTGTCTGCCTATTCTGTGCTTCATGGAATTCTGTGCAACAATACTTCATTTCTGTAAACATTGGATCGCAAATTATTTTTTGTCAAAAATCCAATTTGTACTAAGAAAGAATGATTGTCTTTTAATTAAGGAAAATGATATTCATAAAGTGTATTCTACATTTTCATTGTAAAGGAATATGAAAAAATGAGATCTAAATGTCAACATGAAAACCCACTCCAGTGCTGTCTTCAACTTGTAACCCAGAAAAACCTACTTAATATTCATCTTTTAGGATCACACAAATAAATACATTATTTAAAAGATAGAAATGTTTACCTCAGAACAATACCCTATCTTAATCCAAGTTTCTAATTTTGCAGGTTGTCCCACACTGAATTTTGTAAAAGTAGATATAAACATTATCTATATCATTGTCTGAAAAGTTGGCAGAAAGAGTACAAAGTAATGCATTTAATTTCCATAGCATAAAGATTACATCTTTCAAAGCCATAGTTCCAGAACGATGCCATCAGCAGCCATATCTGTGGTATGATGACAGAATTACCATTGAATTTAAATGGTGTTTTGAAGTTGAAATAAATTCAGTGAATACTGTTACAAAACTACATACATATAAACAAATCAGGCTTTATGTTAGTATCTATATTTGTAATTTATAAATTGATTTTATTTCAGTTGTCTTGTTAATTTTTGTGGTTGCATATAGGAGAAACTACCAGGATGCCCATAATATAATTGGCAGAATATTGTTTGCTACCGCCAGTGACCTTATTGGGAAGTATTTATAGTCTGACACATTGCAAGTCATGAAAACACAGAAGTGGTATTCCATGTGTCTAAAATTAGCATTATTTTAAACAGAATATTCTGGTGACAACTGCCTCTTTTCTAATGGCAAGCATTGCAGTACTTTATTATTGCTGGTCGGTTGAATTTGGTATGTGTTTTGCACAGGTCCTGGTAAATACCACTAAGAACTACTAAGAAGGAAAAAGCTCTAAGTGCCAACATTTGGGTACTAATAAGAAAGTAGAGCATCAAATTACCACCAAAACAAAAATTGTACTAAAATTAATTGATTCAAATTGTTAACATTGATTATAATGGATCCAACGTATTTTGAGGACCAGGAAAGAAAACTCTATCATGGCTATGATGCCTTATTTTGAGGACCAGGAAAGACAACTCTATCAGGGCTATGATGCCTTATTTTGAGGACCAGGAAAGACAACTCTATCAGGGCTATGATGCCTACTATTCTATAAATATCAGATAATTACTCACCATAATCATCACCATCTCCAGTAAAACAACATGAATTATGTCCAAATGTTGTAAATAACTGTCTTGTAAGATCCTACCATATGTTTATTATCTCACATCATTTTCCAAGTACAAAATTATTCATCATCAAGAACTTTACTATTTAACATCACCTACAAGAAGAAATGGAGCCTACCATTTTCTTAAAAATATATAAATTTATTTTATTTACTTGATGTTTCAAGAGACACTAAGAAGCACTCAAAAGTATAATTTGAGACTTTAAACTTATTAAAACACTTTAGTGAACTTAAAAGCCAGCATAGTAATTGCAATTAAAGATTTACTATTATAGTCATATTATTATAGACTGTAACAATATACTGGTTTCACGATATATGGTAAAATTAATTTCAGCAGTTGCAAAACCACAATTATTTTTCCAATGCATTGATAAAATTGTTCTCATTGTTTTATCATGTACATGTATTTGTAATGGTCGTTGCGGGTCTGAGGTAGGTTGACAAAATTAAAAACAGAACAATAACTACAATTACAGAAGGTTTTAAAATTATAAAAAGTTTTGAATACTTCGTAAGTTTGTTAATCTCTACATTGTACCATGTCATGGTTTTTTTGTATGAAAATATTCCCTTTTCATGTACTTTGCTTAGTACAAGTGTATGAAAATGTCCTCACTTTGTCTGTACCACACCATGGTATTGTGTATCTAAATGTCCCTGGTTTTTATGTACAATTTCATGTTACGTTAATAAATTGCTTTAGATACATAAATTACATCAATGATTTAAAGCCCTCATTTTGTATGGCCCACTTCATTGTGGTATGAAAATGATCCTGATTTGTATAAAACTCTACAAAATATATGTACGGTAAAGTCTCTGCAATGAATGTATAAAACTATTTGCATTTTGTACATCCACACTGCATGTTAGAAACTACCCTCATTTTTTTATGTCCATGGATCTATGTTTGAAAATAACCATTTGCATATTCCACGTAAAGTTTAAAGAAAAATGTCCCTTTTCTGTGTGATCATATGGTCACATGTATATTAATGTTACATGTATCACTTAGCGTATTAAACACGGTTAATACGATGTGTCTTCATTCCATAAGTTCCTTGTCTAATTTGTGTTCATGAAAATGTTCTTGCTTGGATTGAGCATCTTTAAATGTTATTTGAGAAAACCACCAATATGTCTTAAAAAAACAGTTGTTGAGTGAATTATGAATAACAAAAAGTATTTATGCACCACCTCAAAGTTTGTGTCTCAAAATGTCTCGCAGTTTTATATTAAACTTGTTTGCGTTATGAGGGTTGGCAGCCTCTAAATGTCCACAGTATTTTTATTTTAAGAAATCCATAGACTGCACAGATAAAAGTGTCCCTTGCTGTTCTAAATTAACTTATTGTTCATGTCTTTTCATTATGCAAATACATAATTAATGCAGAAAAGAAAAAAAACAGATTTACTTACTATTTTAAGATATTATAAGTGCTGGTTGCATATAACTTTTGATACAGATATATATTATTATTAATAACAATTCCTTGGCTAAAGTGTGATTAGCTCAAATGCATTAAATTCTTTTTATAAGTTAAATGGGATTCTAAATTCTATTTATAAATTAAATGGGATTCTAAATTCTATTTATAAGTGAAATGGGATACAAACTTAAATAAATAAAACAATACATGTACCTGGATATCACATCCTTTACAAACACATCACGGTTCAGGGACCTGTTTCACAAAACAACGTACCAAGGTTTTTCTTCTGCTTTTAAGTACAGTATTCGATGCTGATTATGGGTGTTTCATTAATGAGAATTTGGAACGTTTGTCATAAGCATCCCTTACAAATGTACGTAACTTAACAGCAAGTACTAGCATCCTTAAGGATCAAGTTTTATCATGAGAATGTTTATGGAGTGAGACAGTGTGTATCAATGTTCTCTGTAACAGATAAATACGTACACAATACCATGTGTATGATAGATTTAACTTTTTTGATTATTCTGAAATATATAAACAAGAGAGACATAAAGTCATCAATTTATTTTAATTCCTTGAAAAATATGGCAATGATTAAACTTATATATGGTTATGTCATGGTCAGGAATTGCAGATATAAAGATAGGTATTCCATCCAGTAATACAGAATATACTTATGTTAGTAAAGAGACAAATAAAGATGCTGAAAATCTAATGCTACTGCTATTGTGCTATTCAAAGCAGCAGGAGGCAATCATGTTCTTGCAATTACTTCTGATGATCTTAAAACACTTGCTGTCAGTAGGTATTCCAAGCACTTTTAGGATATCAGCAAATACAATTAATAGCACTAAGCTGTTGTTACCATCTTTTAAGACCTATAAACGAAAATAAAATTTTGAAAAAAATAATGTAAATTGATCAAATACTTTTAAAAATGACCTTTCAAAGTTTTTGAGGGACTTAGGAAATTTGCAATTCCCTCTGAAAATGCAATTACAATCAACTTTGGATGAGTAAAAAAAAAAATTGAAGCTCTATAACATTGTCATTTACTGCAAAGCTAGACAGGTTCCTTGTTATTCAAGAAATGCAAGCTCATACACAAAAAAAATCCCTTTTATTAGGTGCACTCTAAAACAATAAAATTACATAGGACAGCCTTACTGGAAATGCCAGAAATTGCGCTTTTCCATGATTTTGCAACTATGCTATAACAAGACTGTCATATAAATGCAAACTAATGTATATTCTGGTGAGAAAACCTTCTAAAATCAAAGCCCAATATTTTCTGGGCCAATGGGTATGAAACTTTTGTTGCACCAGATCATAAAAATCGGGAAAAGGGCAATTTTTAAAAAATGTATTAACAGATTTGAATAATTCTTGTACTAAAATGCAGGGAAGTATATGAAGAATTCATGCAATATACAAAGCGTGTCAAAATGTTTTAAAGCAGCAACAAGAAATGAAAATAGGCAAAAACAACAACTTCATAAACTTGTAAGTGATTTTTATCATTTTTTCACCAAAATGTTGCATTTTACAGCCGTTATGCATATATTCTAATAAAGCAGATATAATTATGATAAAGCAAAGTTTTAACTTTAGCTTTTTATTTTGCTGTATTACTGGTCAATGTGGCTGATATATTCAACTTTCCGAGTTCTGCCATCACTTAAAACTGGTTGTATAAATTCCAATCCAATACAAAACACGACTTAACCTCAGCAATGTCATCAGTGGCTGGCCATTTGAAAAGATTGGTTTTGGTTTTTATCTGGCATAAAAACTGTACGAGTGCCAGATCAGGTTGGTGAACTTCCAACACTTGTCCAATGTACTATTGGCCATTGTAATAGCTACCCATACTCCTTGGCGTCTGAATTTAAAAGTATCACTTTCCAGTTAACATCACTGTTGTCTTCTGACAATTTTCAAAACAAAATGTTGAGCCTGTGAAGCACTATGAGGATATGATGTCTCAGGATAGTTTTTTAATCCACTCAAAAACCTGAAATGGAAAGGTTAGAAAAGTCAGATGCAACAAAGAAAAATATTAGGAAGTAAAATAATTTAACAAGATTCATGTAGGTTATTATATGTTCAGCCAAAAATATTTTGTTTTTAAAAATGACTATGTCTTGTGGTTGAGCACTGCATGTTCTTTAATTTCATTCATCTTTCTAAATTATTGGATGAAAATGTGGAGTAAAATGGAAAACTACATGTGGCTGTCACATCACTCCCTTTCTAATTCCAAATAGCATCATACAATTTTTTCTTATATGTAAATTGTCAGGTCAGCATCATTCAGTGAGGCTACATTAATTAGTTCATTTCACATGAAATGAATTAGGTACTTTTAGCTATATTTTATGATGCTGACCTGAAACATTACTGTGTTGTTACAGACTGGAAAAATTACAAATGCAATGTAGATACATAAAATTGGGGATAGGCAGCAGCGTTGCTAGGGTTGGTCAACTTGGTGTAAACCCAGTGCGGTAAACTCATGCCATGGTGTCATCCCTCCTTATTTCCACCATGGAGCACCAGACGCTCTGCAGACTACATGGTGGCACCCTGTGCCTGCTAGTCATCATGTATTTAACTATGATCGGTTATCCACTTAAAAATCCGACTAGATCGAGCAGTGTGTGCTCTGTAAAATTTGCAAGTTTTCATTTATGATTTTGGTGTCACCCTGAGATGGGGATACGTCTGATATTTTTTAACGTAAAATGACAGTTAACAGCTAGCTAGATTTACAATGTCATTTCATCGTTATTAAACACTGATCCAAAATGTTGGACCTTGCTCAAATTTAAACAAAAGACAAGGAAAAAAAATAAAGAATGATAACAGTCCAATTTCCTTTTGGTTAATCGTGTTTACAAACAGAAATGTCAAAGGTCACAAATGTATCGGGGAGGGGGGACTATCGCTATCCAGTTTAATCTATTAATTATTACTTGCTCAGTCACATACAAGAATAAAAAAAAAAACATTGTCACCAAATTTATTTTAAATACGTAAAATAACATGTCAAGCTTCATTTCATAGGACCTACAATTAATGACTTCAAATACTCAAAATACAGACAAAAATAAATATAAAACATTAAAAACGAATAATTTTACTTACAAACTGGTGATAAATAATCCATGTATGGAATATCAGAGGCCATACTAATTCTTGGATTTACATCCACTTGCTTGACAAAAGCGATAGGCTTTTATGGCTCCCAGCATACTTTAAAAAGCGCGGTTGTCTCGCGTGACGTCACGGAAATTTCCGATGTTCATACAGAAATGAAGTATAATCAACAAGCTATCAAATTTTAATTTTAAAACTGAAATTTACATGAATTTTTTAATTTTTAATATTTTAAAATGTAAACTTTTAGGCAAAAATAAAACAGCTTTACACATTAAAGATATCAAGATGTAGGTCATTCTCTCAGCTTTACAATGGTGCTAAATATAGTAACATGGGAAATACCACGCATAATCACAAGCCTTACAATACACATGTATGTAAAATTTAAACTTCGGAAAAACCGCCACTGTACTAATTTGTTTGCCCATTACATACTTCAAACATAATTTTAAATATGAAAATAAAGAAAAACACAATTATTGATGCATAAAATGAAAGAAGAAAGGTTGTTCTTGTGACAAATGCAAATATTTATTGATTTTATAAATAGTGATGGCATAAAATGTATTGTTAAAAAAAAAGTACACAATTTTGACTTTTGCCCTGCTGACAGCCCATTGACCTGGTCAGCTCTGGTTTGTGTTAGCAATAATTATCAATAATTTTAGTATCATTTATGCTTTCATTGATAATTTACTGCTTTACAAAGTTCTTACTGCCCAACTTTTACTAATTAGAGCCTTTTAGTACTTCTTAGCAGTGTTTACCTAGACAGTTGTTCACCAATATTAGCTAAGCCTATGCGCATGGTCTGTTGAAAAATGTGTTTCAAAGCTGTAAAATTAACTTTCTGCATTTATCATGGTGTGTGTGTGTGTGTGTGTGTGTGTGTTCCTATACTATGTATTTTCTTGTACCTACGACTCCGAGTAGAAAGAGCCCGACAGCGGTGTATATAACAGGTATTTTCTGGTGAGCAGTTTACCTTGCAGATAATGAATAATTATAACAAAAGAATTAAATATTCCCGACCCAATATTCACTACTTCTAGAATACATTACCTTATGTAGTTTTCATATCAGTGTCGTTCAGCTTAACGAGACAAAGACGTCGTTCAAATAAAGAGTCGGTCAGCTTAACTGGACAAAAATGTCGTTCAAATAATCCAACCCATTTGCAAGTAGTTTCAAGCTCCGTTTCTATTACCATCCGTTTCGATTACCATCCATAATTAAACATACCCAAGTTTAGACGTGATTCATTTATGTCACATAGAGGCTCTCCACGCATTCTAGACTGGTCTCCTTGTTTCATGTCCTCACAACATAGGTGCTATACTGTATATAAAATTAAAAAGGAAGAATATAAAGTTATCGGCTTTTTAAAAAAGAAATGATATACATAAAACTTCGCACAGTCCCAGGATGGTCCAATGATATCTGTTCATCTCGTGTATTAGTTCCTCTACCTTTCCAGGTGTTCTTAATGTCCTGATGTTCCATGTACCAATGCTGATGTTGTTTCTGATTCGGAGTTTTGGTGGTGATCGTGCACCAGTAGCACACGGAATCGCATCACAATTAATACTTCCAGTTCAGTACCCCGAATGTAGTTCCAGTCTATTTTTAGAACATTTTTTCCCCTCTCATTTTGGTGGTGATAGAAGAGTTATATTGATGCATATTTGGTAGGGATTTAAAGGTAATTGTTTATTCTTGAGAATGTGAGCAGAGAGGGTGGTTGTCAGTGTGTAATTTGGCGACAGTGCACATGGAGTAATAAGGCCTTGGTAATGATCCGGAAGTGAAATATGTGGTCTGTGTACATGCTGTTATGTTTACAGTGCAGCAGCTCACCAAAATGCCGGTCAACCCTTGACAAGAATTTCACCGTGAAGTCATCTTTGGGGGTAGTTTAGATTTTCATATGATTTGTATTGATTGTCACACTGTGGAAAGGTCAGTGCTGAGAAATATATGTAGAGAACATATAGTAAAATTAATTGTGGTGTATGGCCTGTACACTTAACACCTCTGCCCTGGTGCAAGACAAAAGGCGCGGTCCTTGTTCCGGGCGACGACCGATCCGGTATCGGTGAAGGTAAAGTTGTCATTGCATGTAGTGTGTCTTGGACAATGAACCTGGTGGAGCCCATCCCTCTCCAGGCTGTTGACCACAGCCGAACTCCACATAACTAGTGGCTGGCCTTGGTCCTGGACACATGGCCGATGAGTCCTTCATGGGACTCCTCCGCCCTGGGCGGTGACCTTATTGAGAAAGTTCATACGCCCAATCAGGTACTGTGTCAGTACCCTAGCCTTTGGTTATCCAAAACCTAACCTGCAAGGCAGCAGGGGACTCGTGGAGGGCGGGGTCGTCTATATCCCGTGCAAATGTGAACATCTGCCCACTGCCCTTGGGGAAACATCAACACAGGATGGCCATAAACTATACTACTCTGCCAGAGTAGTATAGTTTATGGCCATCCTGTGTTGATGTTTTAATGAGAAGATAAACATGAACATGGTGTCGGATTTCTCGTCCACAAAGACATTGTGAACACTGTCATGAACTGTTGATCAATCTCCAGCAGGCTTATCATCATACGCTTGAGGGCAACAACACTCAATATCACCATTGTGCAAGCTTACGCTCCAACTACAGACCATGATGATGAAGAATTAGAGGATTTCTACGACCAACTGCAAGAAGTCCTGGACCAGACCCCAAATAAAGACATTCTTGTGGTGCAAGGAGACTGAAATGCCAAAATAAGAGAGGATGCCGTTGATAACTGGAAAGGCACATGTGGACGCTACTGCAATGCAGAGACCAACGACAGAGGCTTAAGGCTCCTGGAATTTGCCAGCTTCAATGATCTGAAGCTGATTAACACGTTTGGTCCACACAAAGCATCCAGAAGGTGGACCTGGCATAGCCCGAATGGAGAACACCATAATCAGATTGATTATATTATGGTGAAGAGACGTTTCCACACCAGCGTAAACATTGCCAAGACAAGAAGTTTCCCAGGAGCAGACATTGGAAGTGACCATGACTTAGTGATGATGACCCTCCGACTGCGTCTAAAAAAACCTCCACAAAGAGGGCCCCACAAGAATCAAGTTCAACTTTGACAAGCTAAAAGACCCAGAAGTCTTGGAAGCCTTCCAGGCAAAGATAGGAGGGAAATTTGCACCACTGTTACTTCTTAGTGCAGAAAACACAGCTATTGACACAATGATTGACACATTTAACATAGCAGTGACCCAAACAGCCAGTGAGATCCTTGGCAAACATCGACGACCAAAGAAACCTTGGGTTACAACTGACATACTTGATCTGTGTGACGAGCGTCGAGAGCTAAAGAAGAAGTCAGAAGTAGAAGGAGCAAAACAATACAGGGAAATCAACCAGGTTATCAAGAAAAGCATGAGAAAGGCAAGGGAGACATGGATTGAAGACCAATGTAAAGATATTGAAAACAATCTAAAGGAAAATAATAGCAAAAAAGCATACCAACTGGTGAAAGACCTGACCAGTGTAAAACAAGGACGCTCCTCCATCATTCAAGATAAGGGAGGGAAATGTCTTACAGAAGAACAAGACATTCTTAAGAGATGGACAGAATACTGTTCAGACCTGTACGACCACAGACCTACAGGGGACCCAGGCATACTCAACACCCCATCAGTGACCAACATTGACAACTACCCCATCCTCCGAGAAGAAGTAGAGGCTGCAGTGAAAGCATTGAAAAAAGGGAAGGCAGCAGGAGTAGACAACATTCCTGCAGAACTAGTCCAAGAAGGGGGTGAAGCCATGATAAGCGCCCTACTATCAATCTGCAACAAGATCAGGCAGACAGGGGAATGGCCAACACCATGGACTCAGTCACTCATAGTAACTCTCCCGAAAAAAAGGCAATTTGCAGCAATGTCAGAACTATCGTACGATCAGTCTTATATGCCACCCAAGCAAAGTCATGCTAAAAACCATATTAAACAGACTGAAGCCGCAGGCAGAGGAAATCATTGCTGAAGAACAGGCAGGCTTCAGACCAGGGCGAAGCACAACTGAACAGATTTTCAACCTGAGAATACTATGTGAGAAATACCTCTAGCACCAACAAGACCTTTATCATGTCTTTATAGATTTCAAGAAGGCGTTTGATAGGGTACGGCATGCAACCCTTTGGTCCACCATGAAGTTATACATCATCAACGCTAACCTGATCAGAGTCATTGAAAGCCTTTACAGCAAGGCCACCAGCGCAGTATGCTTCAACGGTCAAATAGGAGATTGGTTTAGGACAACTGTGGGAGTCAGACAGGGCTGCTTGCTTTCACCTACTCTCTTCAACATCTTCCTTGAAAGAATCATGACAGATGCACTGGAAGACCACAAAGGAACTGTCAGTATTGGAGGCAGAATAATAACGAATCTGCGCTTTGCTGATGACATCGATGGACTTGCAGGAAATGAGGAGGAGCTAGCTCAGTTGGTGGAAAAACTGGACAGGACAGCTACTGCTTTTGGTATGGAAATCAGTGCAGAGAAGACCCAATTGATGACCAACAACACCAGTGGCATCAGCACTGACATCATGATTAGAGGGCAAAAACTGGAAACAGTTAATAGATTCAAGTACCTTGGAGCTATCGTGACAGAACGAGGGATCGAAACCAGAAATATTGTCCAGGATTGCGCTGACAATAACAGCAATGGCAAGGCTGAAGACAGTTTGGAAAGACAGAAACACCTCAGTCAGCTCAAAAATCAGACTGATGTGCTCCTTGGCTGCATCTGTATTCCTATATGCCTGTGAGTCATGGACCCTCACAGCAGATCTCGAAAGGAGGATACAAGCTGTTGAAATGAGATTCTTCCGAAGGATGCTTGGCATTACATATCGAGATCATGTCACGAATGAGGAAGTGGGAAACAGAATTAAGCAAGCCATTGGGCCCTATGAAGAGCTATTGACCATTGTGAAAAAACACAAAAATGAAATGGTACGGACATGTCACACGATCAACAGGGCTTGCTAAAACAATCATGCAAGGCACTGTGCAGGGAGGGCGAAGGAGAGGCAGACAGAGGAAAAGATGGGGAGATAACATCTCAGAATGGACAGGACTGAAGCTGAGTGACACAGTGAGAGTAGCAGATAACACATTGGAATAGAGGAAGCTGGTTGTCAGGTCATCAGTGTTACCCCAACGGTCGGTAAGACTAAGGGATAGATTAGATAGATAGATAGATATATAGATAGATAGATAGATAGATAGATAGATAGATAGATAGATAGATAGATAGATAGATAGATAGATAGATAGATAGATAGATAGATAAATAGATAGATAGATAGATAGAAAGATAGATAGATAGATAGATAGATAGATAGATAGATAGATAGATAGATAGATAGATAGATAGATAGATATTACCTCTGTAATAAAGGAGGCGATAATGACCAAGTGGAGCTAGCAATTCTTTGAAAGATGCAAATCTGAATCAAGGCCAAGCTCTATAAAATCAGTCACTCAATCAAAGATAATTAAAACATTTTGAACTTAAGCTTGAAAATGTCTTATATTAAGAAGCTAATATAACCAGTCAGATAATCCATGGAAATTATATTCCTGTAAAAATGTAACCAAAATACGAAACTTTAGAGCGCCCCCTTTCCCTATTGTAAATTAGGTACTGACGTCATAATTGGTTTCGTACAATTTTAAGTAGGTAACTAACTCTTCTTTTTTAATTCTTTCCGAACTTTGTCTTTGATAGCAAAGAAAAAACTTATAGCCTGCTATTTTTGTTTTAAAACTACATATTTATTAACCAATAACATGTTAAAATGTATGGAACATGGAGATGAACTTTCAAAAACGGACGGATTACTTCTGAAATGAGAGATGATTGCAATACCAGATGCTCGACAGAAAGAAATGATTAAAGAGTTGCACAAAAGTCATATGGGCATTGAAAAGAGAAAGCAAAGAGCAAGATGCATTATGTACTGGCCTGGTATGAATCTACAAATTGCAGACAAAGTATCGAATTGCTCTACTTGCCAGGAATACAGAAAGTCAAATAAAAACGAACCATTATTGTATACACAACCTACTGTACCACAGGAAATGGTTGGGGCAGATTTATTTATGTGGGATAATTACAGCTATGTCTTAATAGTAGACTATTGCTCCATGTATTTGAAGTGGGAAAGTTAGAAAATACACGAGTGAGCTCAGTAATCACACATACGAAGTCAGTTTTTGCAAGACATGGAATATCACGAGAAGTAATGAGCGATAATGGACAAGGGTTCTTCTCAAACGAATATGGTCAGTGATTCAAACACACTAGGATAAGTCCACTGTCTAATGGTTTAACAAAAAGAACCATTCAAACTGTCAACGAAAATCTCAATAAAGCAAAGAGAGATGAAAAAGATCCTTATTTATCGATATTGGAAGTATCGGAATACAACCAACTGATAATATAGGATCTCCGACACAAATACTGATGAGTCGAAGACTTCGATCGACTTTACCGACGACCAACATACAGCTACATCCGCACGTTATAATAGAAAGATCCCTAAAGTGGAAATTGAGTAAAAAGAAAAAAATCAGCAAAAGAAACAGTATGAGGAAAAGCTAAAGAGCGTCAAAATCTGACTTCTGGAGACAATGTTAGAATCAGAAGACAAGATATTTGAGAGCCAGCTGTAGTCGTCAGAAAAAAGTTGGACTCCAAGGTCTTTAATGTAAAAACTCAGAATGGTGCTATATACAGGAGAAACAGAAGACATCTGTTACAAACGAAAGCGCCATTAACAAAGATATATGATACAATCGAAAATACTAAGAAGCAGGTCACTGAACTGAATGACAATGTGCCATTATTCATCAATGAGCTACACCAGACAGGAGAGATTAGAATTAGGAGTGGACGTCTAACAATGGACTCACCTGTTTCGACTGCAGTGTAGTCGTATCATTATTGATGGAGTAAAGCGCTTAGAGCTTCGTAAGATTAGGCGCTATACAAAGTCCTCATTATTATTATTATTATTATTATTATTATTATTATTATTATTATTATTATTATTATTATTATTATTATTTAATAAATAAGCCTAGAAGATACAGAGATTTTATTATGTGAACTTGATTTTTTTTCTTCTGAATGATATTGTCGTGTGAATATTAAAAACTGGAAGTGGTCAAGGGCATAACAAAATATCGGTTATATTACATCAGTTTATTTGCAATGAAAACTGGATTGAAGAATACTAGGAATATATGTTTTAGTGACAATGCCAATATAGCACGTTGCACTTGTTTTCATGAGCATAAGAATGATTATGAATGTCATAGGGATAGAACTTAATTTTAACTACTATTAGTAAAAAAAACCGCCCCTATAGCTTAGTGGCTAGAGAGTTCGCCACGGGAGCGGGAAGTCGTGGGTTCGATCCCCGGCCGAGTCATACCAAAGACTTACAACTATGGTATTAACAGCTGCGTCGCTTGGCGCTCAGCATTAGAGGTTAGTGTTAGGACTGGTCGGCCTGGTGTCAGGATAATGTGACTGGGTGGGACATCATTCTACATGTTTGCGATATGATGCCCCAGTGTTAGGCATCACTATTAACTATGGCACTGCAGACATCGAAGCGATATGACTGTAATATTGTTAGATCTACGTTAAAAATCATAATCAAACAAACAAAATATTAGTTGTACTTTTACAACTCACCAGAAACTATATATATATAGTATATATCTCTGTGTGTGTGTGTGTGTGTGTAATATAATTTTGTCACGTTTGAGTATTTGTACAGATGTATTAAAACGATAGTTAGATTCAAACGAAAAGCACAAAACGCATTGTTAGGGGGAGTTGTGGTCATATATGATATTAAAAATATTTTGATTGATTGCGAATGCCTACACCATTCATTGCAATATCGTACAAGCATGATCGCAATTTTCTACAAATGTTATTACAATTGACTTGAAGTTTGAATGCATGTGCCTACATATTTGATTACAATTGCCTACAAGTTTTTTTTGCAGTTGCCTACAAGCTTGACTGTAATTGCCAACAAGTTTGATTCTAATCGCTTACAAGCTTGACTGTAATTGCCAAGAAGTTTGATTCTAATCGCTTACAAGCTTGACTGTAATTGCCAACAAGTTTGATTCTAATCGCTTACAAGCTTGATTGCTATTGCCTACCACTTTGAATGCACGTGTACGTGTACTGAGTGATTTGGTCCGCTTGCAAGTATTGACTCGGTAATGTTTGCAGCTTGAGCTTAATTAAGTCCGATAAAATAGTTGCTCCACAAAGCTCAGTTTTTAAATGTTGCATCTTAATATCTGGTGCCAAGTTAAACTTTCTTAAGTATATTTGGTTTTGTCGCATAAAGGTTCTGTAATTGTAATGTTCTATTACTTCATGTCATTTATATTGTGTATGTTTTTAACGGAGTATTACCTCTAGTATTTTCAATAGCTGCCGCAAACTAGAGCAGAAAATATTCCCTGTATTGCCTTGTGTTAGTGTCTTTTTTTATCTTTTTAATTGAAATCCTTGACACCTATATTTTAATATCTCTTTTTCATTTTCATCTTAATTTATGTCGGATAACTAATTAAGAACAACACTTGTACGGGGTGGGGGCTGTATATTTAATATTATTGTCGTAACTATCCGAGTGTTCTGGAAAATATTACACTTCATCTAAAAAAAATATTTAGAATGTTAAAGCTTTCGTATTCATATGATATTGTGTTAGTGTGGAAATAATTAACTTCGCCTGAGATTATTTTTTCTTCTTCATTTTTTATGTTGTACTACAGCACCAAATGCAAACACTTTCGGTTACAAAATCTGGAATTTAGCTACTCATCACAAAACAGTATTTCCATTTAAAAAGATGTAGTATTCAAGGAGAGTGGTTTGAGGTTGAATTCGTCAGCCCTCTGCTGCAATATATATATTGATACGTGACAAGTGAGCACCGATTGATCATATTAACTCTACACTTACTGCAATCTGATTAACCATACGTGAAAGCAGATCTGATTTTAATTAGATTGCACTTCCTGAAAACAAGCCTGCTTATCACATTGATTGGATTTGTCATGAAACACATAACCAAGGCTGAAATGTTGAAATGCTTTCACCTGTATACTCAGTTGTACATCTAGAATTTACATGACTCATTCAGAGTAAAATTGCTAGTAATTTTAATAGAAGACTGATAAACACCACTGAAAATAGATCGCACACACACACACACACACACACACACACACACACACTTGAATAATGTTATCCGTCTGACAACTTTTGACCCCAAACCGAAATTCACTTAAAGCTCGCGAAATATGTATGTATGTATGTATGTATGTATGTATGTATGTATGTATGTATGTATGTATGTATGTATGTATGTATGTATGTATGTATGTATGTATGCTCATTTCTGGTTTAGAATACTAATAATAATAATAATAATAATAATAATAATAATAATAATGTTCTGTTTATGTAAATGTTGTGTCGTCTGCTCCCAATATTTGCAATGTCTATTTATATTAGTTTAATAACAATTTGAAAAAAATGTATATTCGTTTTCGAAGAGATAGAATCCAAAATTAACGAAATTGTTGAGATTTTAAAAATCGGTTAACATCATACATGTTGCTTGAAAACAAAGAATGGCAGACTGGCCAAAGCAAATATGGCGACAGAGTTGCTCCTAAATCTTTCATTTTTAGGTGATCCTTTCTGTCAATGGATGTTACCAAAATCCTTTCAAAAGTTGACAAACTGTTGCATTTCCACTTTTATCATTGCATTCATCAATTATAAGCAATGTAAACGAGCCTTTTATTGCTCACATTATACAATAAGTATTATCTGATTTCGGCACAGGAATACTTGGTGAAATCCAGTAACTATTATTTAAATCTAAACAATCATAACACATGAAATACTGCGTTTCTTATCTTCAAGCATTCATCTTTGAGAAGGATCATCCTGTACGGATGTTGTGTTTTACGTTTATCTGATTCGATTTACAATATGTTTTAATTTGATATTGTTCGTCATTTTCAAATTCTTTTCTATTTTTTCATTGCATGCCATTGTAATGTAAATTTATTCATTATAACCGATGTTTAAAAAAAAAAAACAACAGAAAATCGGTTTGACGAATCATTCTTTGGTAAACAAGTAATGTTGACATAGATCCTGGCCTTGATTCAATACAGCCACGTAAACAGGTTTTTTTAAAAAAAAAACAAACAAAAAAAACAATAACTTCAGAATGATTAGTTGTTATCAAGGTCAAGAATGGACTAGTGAGGAAATAAAAAACCATTGAGTCTTAAAGTAGAAATGATTAGTCTCGTCAGGGTCATGTTTGGAGTACCTGACTCCTCCCCGTTTGTGATTCCGCAGTTTAGGGATTTTATTTAAACTGCGTATTAGAAGAATACGATATAGTCTTTGGTTTAGTGAAATATAGTTTGTTCTGGGCTTTTACAAGTGACCTTAAGTCATTTCCGTTTGTTGTAGTCAAGCTATTAAATTCATGTTAACAATTCTTCTGTTCATTTGGATTTTAAAGGATTAATTCGTATCTCTGTAAATATTGTATGTGCTCATACAAAGGTCTTGGACAAAGACAGTGTATCAAAATTGTATTTGGATTTCCAACACCGGAGTGTTAAATATTGTGTTTCTACATGGAGATATAGATAAGCACAAAACAGATTTCAGCATACGTCATCGTCTTCCATCTTAAGCTTTCCAACAGGACTAGAACTTGAATTTATTAAAACATTTCATTATTAGGACTTGTTCTTGTATGTTTTTGTTTGATGTGGTTTTGATTCTTGAAGCTGTTCCTTTTCCAATTTTACAATCTCGTTCCAGTTTAATGCATTATTTGTTAAATTTAAAAACACTTGTAGTTTTCGCTCTTTCTTTGTTGCCGTTTATTAGAGCCTAAGCTCGTAACAGTTTCTTTACAGGTGTAGAATATAGAATTTCATGATACATTTCATTTGTTAGTGTTGGAAGATCGGGAAACAAGTCCTCACATTCCAATAAAAGCTATTTTAGTTAACTCCCTTCTTTTGGTTATGTATTTGAAACTTTCTGGTCCAGATTATGTACCGGTATTCAATATTTCTCATTCCGAAGACTCCTTACAACAAATATAAATCAATAATAATAACAATACAGTTTCACAGGAAGATGACATAAATAACATAGAAAGCACAAACAATATAAAGCAATACAGAATTTCTATACACGTAAATGTGCATCTGTGATCAGGTTTTCTCTTCCTTTAATGTGCCTAATATCGATGTTGTATTCTCGCAACATCAAACTCCACCTGATAATCTCTGATTTTTTTATTTTTAATTTTGTTAATCAGAGAAGGAGCTGAATTAATGCAACTACAATTAAAGCCAAACACTCCTTGACGATAGTGGAACAATTTCTTTTGTGCTTCTTTAAATTGTTTGAGAATAGAAGTCTGGATGATCCACACCACACTTTGTCTTCTTGCATCAATACGTCACCAACCATCGTATCAACTCAGAATCTTACACGATTGGTCCAAATCTTGAGCTGAAAGAACTGATACATTGCTAAGTATGGCCTTTAATTTACTGAACACATCATAACATTTGTCACACCAATTAAACTTGCTTTTCTTACTCAAGAAATTGATCATAGGCTCAGCGATTATGGTAGCAGCTGAGAATAATTTCCGATAACATCCAGCCATACCCAAAACTCGCACCTGTTGCTTTTTTCCTATATGAACTGGGAATTGAAATATAACTTTAACCTTAGCGTCTAGATGTTAACTTAACCATATAACCATATCCAAAAATGTGTTATAATAATGTAACCCAAGATCGGCAAAACTTACTTTTAGTTTATTCTCAAATTTGCCTCAGTCATCAAACGAAGAATTCCAAACAGTTTATGTGTGGTCTTCGCAGGCATTTCCGTATAAAATGACAACATCGATGTACCCATCTACACATAACAACTATATAAGAGGTTTCCATGTTCTTTAAACAATGGAACTTTGAGGGAGAATTTTTCCATACCAAATGACCTTCATTTTTATTGGTAGAGTCAATTGAAGTTGCAAATACTGAAGTTTCTTTTGCTCTATCCATAAGTGGAATCTGCCTGGAACCCATTTAACAGCAGACATAGATTTCAGTCTCAATATAATAATAATAATAATAATAAAAATAATAATAATAATAATAATAATAATAATAATAATAATAATAATAATAATAATGAGGACTTTGTATATAGCCTAATCTTTAGAAGCTTTAAGCGCTTTAGTGACATGACTACACTACATAAAAAACAAAAAACAAAAAACAAAAATTATGAAATTGGAAAATATAAAACATGCTGAAAACATTTAAGGTACAAAACATTATTAGGTTTCTAAGTTTGTTCCTGTAGTCGAAAAAGGTGAGTTTTAAGAGCACTCTTAAAAGGGACCACTGTGTCTTTGTGTCTAATTTCAATTGGTAATTCGTTCCATATCGGCGGGCCCTGGTATGTGACCAAACTACAAATGAAAGAAATTTTCAGCGTGTTGATACAGACCTGGCTCTTAAGGCTATATAATATGGTCCCCATACAGTTAACTGTAAAATCCCTAACAAGGTTATCCCATACAGTTAACTGTAAAATCCCTAACAAGGTTATTCCATACAGTTAACTGTAAAATCCCTAACAAGGTTATCCCATACAGTTAACTGTAAAATCCCTAACAAGGTTATCCCATACAGTTAACTGTAAAATCCCTAACAAGGTTATCCCATACAGTTAACTGTAAAATCCCTAACAAAGTTATCCCGTACAGTTAACTGTAAAATCCCTAACAAGGTTATCCCATACAGTTAACTGTAAAATCCCTAACAAGGTTATCCCATACAGTTAACTGTAAAACCCCTAACAAGGTTATCCCATACAGTTAACTGTAAAATCCCTAACAAGGTTATCCCATACAGTTAACTGTAAAATCCCTAACAAGGTTATCCCATACAGTTAACTGTAAAATCCCTAACAAGGTTATTCCATACAGTTAACTGTAAAATCCCTAACAAGGTTATCCCATACTAATCAGGACTTAAACCACATTAAGGCTGTATGGTGAATGCTAAATATATGCTGGAGACGGTGAAGTAATATACAGTGGTATATTGTGACAAATCCTGCAGACAAATTAAGGAGGGTGAGGACTGTAATCTTTCCGCTATCAAACGCAGAGAGAGAGAGAGAGAGAGAGAGACAGAGAGAGACAGAGAGAGAGAGAGAGAGAGAGAGAGAGAGAGAGAGAGAGAGAGAGAGAGAGAGAGAGAGTCATTAACTGCTTTCAGAAGAGTAGTTGCAGTACTGTGGCAAGGGTGATATAAGAAGACTGTACATTTCTAAAACGACTGTCTGAATTCAGATGATATACATGTTGGGCTAGATTTTCTAAGATTGTGTATATGAATGAAATATTAGAAATTGGGCGGTAGTTCTTTAAATCGTTATGGTCGAGTGTTGGTTACTTCAACAGAGGCTTTACAGTGGAAGTTTTGAAAAATGATGGGAATTCTTCGGATGAGAGAGGTATTAATTTACACCAGTTAATGAAGGTAATATTGTATCTAAGCATTTAAGCAGCAGTGATTTTGGAATTGGATCAAGTTCATATGAATTTGGTGCACTCTTTATCACGATTGTCCGTCTTAAATCCATAGAGACAGGTTCAAATCCTGCTAACGGTTGTCGCTGAAATTCTGTATCATAACTTTATGGTAAAGATGAGTCGATTGAATTTGTTTTGTCAAGCTTATCTCTAATGGTTTATACTTTATCACGGAAGAAATTTGCAAACAGATCCGGAAGGTCTACTGGAGAGAAGGTAGCTGAAAGTTGTGTACATTTTATTCCTTAACATCAGTTTGTTAGTTATCTCGATAAGCTCCTTGCAGCTGGTACTTTCAGTGATCTTAGTACTGTAGTGGGATAATTTGGCTAAATGGACTATGTTATCACAGAAATGGCCAATTAGAAGTTGAACAAACTATTAGTAATATGGCATAGACGCTGCCAATATGTTAAATATATTGGTATGCCTGTCAAGTGCCAAATTTTTCGTCAGTGAAATTCAGTAATTAATTCGTAGGCTCGCCGACGATTAATTATCTTGGAGTAGAGTTTGGAGGGAGGAATGTTTTCTCACCTCGGTCAGACTGTTACAATATTTAGAGTGAAAACGGACTGGGTGTTTGACACGCTTAAAAATACGAATTTTTCACGTACAAGCTGACAAAGTGATTTGAAACAAATGATAGGGTGATAAGGTGGCATTTTTGGCACCTTGATAGACGGTTTTCAAAAGGTCAGTAAGAATAGCATTTATTCCGATTGGGCGAATGTATAGGGAAGGGGGTGTCGGACTCCAGAATCGGGGAAATATATACTACGTATCAAACGAGGTTAGTCAGTCTAGGAAGACCTCTGCAAGAGACGGTCAGAATTATTAATTCCAACACAGGAGAAGACTCCGTACGTCTTTGAAAGAAAGACGTTCGTAAATTAATTGTGGTTCCGGGAAACTGAATGTGGAACGATTGTAAGACGATAAAAACACAAGGTATTTAACTCAAATTCACCTTTATCATGATGTAATGTGTATGCTGTTTATCTTTGTCATAGACGCATAATGTATCGATACTACGATACAAATAGTTCAGTATTACATTGATTTAATAACGTACTTTGATATGTTTCTTTGTTACAGATGCATGATGTGTTCATATTTTTGTATGGATAGTCGGTTTTACAGTGATTTAATAATGTATTTTTGAATTCTGAATTAGCAATTTTTTATCTTATACACTTAGGTAGGTAAATGGGTGGTGTAGAAAACCCGCCGTGTACATTTATGATTGGAAATTGTTACATTAATTTGAATTTATCATATTAGTGAATATGGATTGTGTGTTATGATATATTGCCTCACTTTACGTAAGGATTTACGGGAATATATGACTTTCCCAAATTCTGACGTCGATAATTAGCAGTATAGCTCTATTGATCTGAAGACTTGTGTAATATTTATTAGCCGTATAAATGATAACACTGATAGTAAGATCTGATTGTTTGAACACAGTGGCGTCGCTAGGGGGGTGCGGGGGGTGCGGACCGCACCGGGTGACACCATCTCAGAGGGGTGACACTAACATGAAAAATTGCAAATTTCACAGAGCACACACTGCTCGTTAAAGTAAGTTTCATGTAAAAATAACTATAACTTAACGTTGCTACAGTTCTTAAATACTTTTACCTTCTGACCTTCAATTAATTTATTTTTGTTCTTATCATTTTTTTATTGTGGACTTATTTTAAGAAGAAGAAATCCATGGTGGAAGTCTGGAGGGGTGACACCATGAGTCTACCGCACTGGGTGACACCAACCCTAGCGACGCCGTTGTTCGAACATGAAGACGGACGGACAATCGCAACTCTTAAAGTAACGAGATACTTAGGGCGTTTTACCCTTTTCTTTTACAAGGAAAATAGTTTATTTTGGCAAGAGTGAGAATCAGCGAGAAGTCAAAGGAAAAGAGAAAAAAAGAAGTAAGAAGTCAGAGTGTGGAATTTCTGTTCAATCAAAGGGCAGGCTGAAGTCGGACGCACTCAGGGAAAAGAAAGAAAAACCCAATCAACGAAAAAGGTCATTTTGAATCACCCAACAGTCCAATGTTAAATGAACATTCGATTCCATGATGAAATTTACTCTCAGTATTAACGGCTAACTTCATCTATTTTTATTAGAGTTTGGGATTTTTATGAATGTATCCATTATTTTAAAGCTTCAGTTTATGTATTTCTGAACTAAGTTATTCAGAAAGAAAGAAATTGTAATTCACAGTGTCATTCTTTTCTTAATTGTATTTTTGATTAAATTCATATTTTATCTTTACGGGGGCTCGTGTATTGTCTTGTTCAAAGTACCATCTCAGATTACTATATCCATTGACCGGGCATATTACACCGTAGAGATCATCTTCTAGATAACGATAATTAGTGGGAGGCGGTCTTCAAGTGTTGTTTTTCCAAGTTGCGCAATACCTCTGACCAGGCCTTGTGCAATATAGTACTAATAACACTTTGATAACCGGCGAGCACATTACAATGCCTAACAAGCAGAATGTCACAAAATTGAAATCCAAATCAGTTCACTTAAACAGCAACATTTCAGTTATATTATGCCATCAGTGTATCCTCTTGGAATGCAAAATTGAGAATATAAACTCTCGGACTTGTCAAAACTGTTGGTCTATTGGTGCAAAAAAGCATAGCATGCTGTACAAGCTGTGGGAAAAATACATGTTGGGGGGGGGGTGGTCTCTGATGCACAAAGGAGGCTAACGATAACCACTGAGTGTATATATTGTTGCAAAAATTGCAAACATTGCAGTAATGACTGAAACTAATTTACTTATCTGGTCATGTGGATAATATTCTTATGCAAATATGTGGAATCTTATTAGCTTGAGGGCGACCAGAAGCAATTAAGAAATATCTTCCGGTCGGTGATTCTGTCAGACAAAATTTAAAAAGAAAACATACATTATCGGCTCTTTTTAAAAACAATTGGACAAGGACTCTGAAATACGTCTATTCTGTGTACGGTATAATACGCTGCGTTTGGTCATGACCTGAGGGTTTGCTCGCAATTGGGAGGGCAGTGGCTATGTATAAAAAAAATGTCACACAGAAACACGAATAAAAGAGCACATGTAGTCCTTCCTACCGTCCTCTCCACTATCAAAATCTTTGGTATTGACAAACAATTTTGGTTTAACTGGTGGCTTACTTACAAAACTATGTGTATTAAATACTCTTACATGGGAGATACTTCACTCTATTTCCACGTGACCTATTTAAGAATCAAACGCCGATATTTGAAAAATACATTTCGTGCATCGTAATGTTTTGGACCATCATACAGAGACACTGATAAGCCTGATGAAGCCTGACAAAGCCACTTAAATCATGGCAAAGCCACTTAAATCATGACAAAGCCACTTAAATCATGACAAAGCCATTTAAATCATGACAAAGCCACTTAAATCATGACAAAGTCACTTAAATCATGACAAAATCCATTTAAATCATGACAAAGTCACTTAAATCATGACAAAGCCACTTAAATCATGACAAAGTCACTTAAATCATGACAAAGTCACTTAAATCATGACAAATCCATTTAAATCATGACAAAGCCACTTAAATCATGACAAAGCCACTTAAATCATGACAAAGCTACACAAACACTAACATAGTCACGCAAAGTCGTAATAGAAAGTGAATTGATATTATAAATGATGCTGATGAATAAATCAATCAAACGGAAACAAATTTCGATTTTGAATAATCAGAAAATCGTAAGAAAGTCTAAGCATATTTGGAAAGTAGAACCGGTAACTTTTCACAAGTTATTTTGAAATTGTATTAATGTTCTACATTTCCAATATCTTCATTTGTTATAATAAATCATTATAATAATAATCGGTTGATTGATTACCAGCCCCTAATACTAGTTTACCTTTCATCTCTGATCTTACCAACCTATTAACAAATGACTCTCAAAAAGATTTGGTCTTTTTAGAAATTAACGAATGAAACAACTTCACATCTGCAATATGTCGTTGTTGTAAGTTTGGATTTTATGCGCTACATCATGAACGTGACATGCCTGATCAATAGCATTTACTGGATATTCTCCATGTCTTGGTTGATCTCGCTCGTCAAGTTGGGTATCAAGTTAGGTTCCAGGACCACATATCCACGCAGATGATTTTTTTTTCTTCTCCTGGATACTTAGCTCATGGAGTTCCTGGTAATTTTCCCAGTAAAGCAGTGATATCACTACCTGTTTTCCTTGACTTGTCAAGAGAGATAAATGTTTACATTTTGTACCACATTTCACACACTGTAAGTGCGCGCTTTTTATTAGTAATGTTGTTAAACGTTTGGTGGGTATAGATGCTCTGCATCGAACACAATATCAATTCATATTATTTATTACATTTGTATAACATGGATGTCATTCATTTCTCAGCGACAAGAAAACAAGTCCGAGTCAAACATCTTCCAGCTCTACCAAATTCTATCAGACCAATTGTCAAAGGCTCATCTGGGTGTGGTCGGACGCAATTATTACTTAATCTAACAATGAGATGGTTCAAGTGGGATGTCATATTTAGTGGCACCATCTGTGTATGATCAACGATGCTACGATGTGCTTAAAATTTTTAATGAAAATGCAAAATGCTGAATGAAGATGCTGATGATATCATTGATTTTTTTCACCGGTATTGATGGAACCCCATGTGTAGACCTCGATGGATTTATTAGTAATCTCGTAGTATGCGATGATGCAATGCTGGACAAACAATCAAATCCAGCTAGGATATTGTCTCGAGACAGACACTAAAACACAAACGTAATTTATGTTGCTCAGCGATATACATACATACAAAAAGTGATCAGAGATAACTGCAATATTTTAGCTGTATTCAATTGAGTCGATACACATACTCTGCGAAATATTCATTAAACATGGTGTTGAGGTAATATAGACATAATCAAGTTCAAACTGCTTTCACGTGCGCAAGTTAGCTCACATGGATTTATAACTATAAAGTTACATGATCCTCAGTGGCGATATCGTGTAGGTCTTGATAAATCTTTGGTTAAGAAACAACGACGGAGAAGGTATGACCTCAAATAAACGTCCGGGTGGGTAAAAAATAACATACAATGAAATGTATTGTTAAGAATTTCACCATGTTCATTATGAGAAATTATATGATGACGAAATTAAACTCTTGTAAGGCAAAATGAAACCTGAGTAAACAAACCGTTTTCTACTACTAGATAAGGACGTCAAGCATGTTGACAGACAGACAGACAGACAGGCAGATAGATAGATAGATAGATAGATAGATAGAGAGAGAGATAGATAGATAGATAGATAGATAGATAGATAGATAGATAGATAGATAGATAGATAGATAGAACTGATTCACCGTACTGAAAATGTCATTGTATCGGCTTCTTAACAAATCATATGTTAATATAAAGTAGTTTAGAAATGAAACTCAAAACTAAATTCTTGTTGTCGTTTATATTTTTGATGCAGATTTTAATTAATGGTTTCATTCGGAAATAGAAAAAAAAAAGAGTTTCCAAAAACAACGTTACATGAGTATATGTAGTATATATTAGGATATAATAAAATAACAATATTTTTCATAAAACTGTATCCATATGCATCTCAAAATAAAGCCATTTTAATCATTTCAAGCCAAAAGCAGTATTCATTTAAGCAAACCATCGAAAGAGTAATTTTTCCTGGATCGTAATTCATAAATTCGTGTAAAAAAAAATCGTTGATAAATTGGACAAAGGGGCGACACTTCTAGGTAATGCAGAGTGTTTTGGTGAATTGTTTTCCTTTACTCTAGTATTTTCCTGGGGATCCTTTAAAAAATAAGGTATGTGAAAGAAATGTATATGCCTATCATTTTGACGGGTTTTGCTTTTTTATTTCAAACACTTTAAAACAGAAATAAAATACAATAGGCACTTGTGAACGTTCATGCTATAGCTATCGGTTTCAGAAACTATTCGAGTGCAACCAAAATATATAAAACATTTATATCCTGGTTAAACAGGTTTCCATTGTTCGCAATACCACCTTGACCCATTTGAGCCTTATGTCATCGGTTTATGCAAGGTATGCGCATTATTTCCAGTGAAAACCTAGACAGGATAAGACGTGCATACAAGCCTGTACGCTGAACTCAGTTATTGAATACATTTTCGTGTGATATCATCACTTGGGCCCCAGAAGTGACAGGAAATAATAATATTGTGAGCTAGCCAGACTTATTCAACATGTTTGAGGACTTATTATTCAGTGTTAACGTAACTACAGCTTTTGTTTTCTTCTTGGTCTTTCTTATGGTTTATTACATAACCAAATTACCAACTGATATTCCACCATTCCCTAAACCCGCGCTCCCGATATTTGGTAACCTTCTGTCTCTTGTTAACAAGGATGTTCTTGATTATTTTCGGAAACTTCGGATCGAATATGGAGACATATATAGTTTCTATATGGGCAGTCAACTGATGATCGTAATCAATGGATATAGCACTATCAAGGAAGCTCTTGTTCAGAATGGTCGCTTTTTTTCAGACAGACCGATAAACTTGCTTTCAGAAACGCTTAACGAAAATAATGGAATAATATTCACCTCCGGAGATAAGTGGAAGGAGCATCGTCGATTTGCTCTGAACGCGTTGCATGAGTTCGGATTTGGGCGATCGTCATTCGAACAAAATATACTAGAGGAAGCTCAAGAACTGGTAAAACATTTCGAAGAACAAAATGACCAACCATTCCAAACTAAAGGCATAGTGAATATGTGCGTTGTCAATGTAATCTCACAGATACTGTTTGGAAAAAGATTTAATCACACAGACCAAAACTTTAGGGATTATATGGATAAATTGGATAAAGGGGCGACACTTCTAGGTAATGTTAGTGTTTTGGTGAATTGTTTTCCTTTCCTCCAGTATTTTCCTGGGGATCCTTTAAAAATAAGATATGTCAAAGAAATTTCAAAACAAATGAAAGAGTGGCAAGAAAGTATGTTTCAAGAACATAAGAACTCTTTCAAGGAAGGGTCTGCGCGTGACTACATTGACCTCTATATCTCCATGGCTCACAGAAAGAAACAAGAAGGCAAACTTTCCACTTTCACTGACACGCAATTATACATTTCGATAGGAGATTTATTTATTGCTGGAAGTTTAACAACAACAGCGTGTATACAATGGACATTGCTTCATTTTCTCCATTTTCCAGAGATTCAGAAGAGGTGCTTCGAGGATATAGATCAAGTAGTTGGTAGAGAAAGATTACCCCAATTAAAAGATCGAGAACATCTCTCATATTTGGAGGCCACCATCATGGAAATAATGAGAGTCTATCCCTTGAGTCCCCTTTCACTGCCTCACGCCATATCGAAGGAAATTCGATTTCGAGGATACCGCATTCCTACTGGAGCAGCAATCATTATTAATCTTGATTCTGTACTACATGATCCTTCAACTTTTAAAGATCCAGACGTTTTCCGACCAGAAAGGTATTTAGATTCAGATGGCCACATATCAAAGCCCGAGGAACATATTCCGTTCTCCATCGGAAGGCGCGCGTGCCTTGGAGAAAATGTAGCTCGTATGGAGATATTCATCTTTCTAGCCGCACTTATTCAAAAGTTCGAATTTCTTCCAGCAGAGGGCATGCGTCTTCCGGAACGGAATGGAATTTTGGGAATAATCTACTCACCAGTGCCCTTTTTGATCAGAGCTGTGAGACGACACTAGCTGCATGCATCATCTTGGAGAGCAAGCGATCGAGATTAATCGTGAAAATATATTCCTTTTCATAATTTTCTTTCTTGGATGAAGCTACTTAATTTTAATGAGTAAATATGGCGTTATGCTTCGATATATTTATATGGATTTCTTAATTTCTTTCTTGATGAAAATTGATCTACAATAAGTTTGGCTTTGATGTTATGTTTTATAGTTGGAATTTGTAAGGACTGTTCGAACATTTATATTTTGATCATACGATGCGAATGTATTTTATTGAAGATGACTTGTAGCTAAATGTAGAATTATTATGTGTAATCTATTCCTCTTTTGTCTTGAGAGTTATCGTGACATTTCCAGCCCAAACTATGCACGTTTATCCTTTATGCAATGCGCAATCCATTTATAAGGGTTTTATTTTCAAGTATGTGGTGTAGGATAAATGTTATTGTGTACAAACCACTCAATGTCCTTTAGTCACAGATGCCTTGGTCTTTGCTCGTTGGCACTGAACTCTAAATCAAAACTCCGTGGAAATATAAACATAGAACAAAAATTGTCGCATCATAAGTCTTGGTCGAATATAGTAGATTTAATACAGGAGAGGACCATTCTGTGTCAGTATAAACTCTTAAAAAAGTATTGTCATTTACGTACGAAATATAAACAATAGGGATTCACCAATATTACAAACGATCACACCCTAATCCCTAAATATTGCCAGATGTATAAATAAGTTTAAGCATTCATTGCAATTGCCTACAATCTTGATTGGAATTGCTTCAAATTGGATTGTATTTTGCCTATAGCATTCATTACAATTGCCTAAAATCTTGATTGGAATTGCTTCAAATTAGATTGTATTTTGCCTATAGTATTCATTACAATTGCCTAAAATCATGATTGGAATTGCCCACAAGTTTTGTTACAATTGCCTTCAAGTTCGATTGCAATAGCCTTCAAGTTTGATTGTCATTCCCTAATAGCTTGATTGCAGTTGCCTCCAACAATAATTGCAATGGCCTTTAAGTTCGATTGTAATTGCCAACAAGTTTTAATTGTCTAAAGGCTTGACTGTAATTGCCTACAACATTCACTGGAACTGCCTACAAGCTCGATTGTAATTGTCATCAAGCTCAATTGTAATTGCTTACAATTGTAATTTGCATACAAGCTTAAGTTCGATTGTAATTGCCAACAAGTTTTAATTGTCTAAAGGCTTGACTGTAATTGCCTACAACATTCACTGAAATTGCCTACAAGCTCGATTGTAATTGTCATCAAGCTCGATTGTAATTGCTTACAATTGTAATTGCATACAATCTTTACTGTATTTGCCTAAAAGTTCGATTGTAATTGCTTTCAAGCTTGATTATAATTACCTACACCTTTTATCTTTACTGTCAGCACTTTATTTTGCAGCTTGAACTCGTTAAAGTAAATCCGAAAACATGCCTATGTCTTTACAACAGAGTATTGCCTCTGGTATTTTCAATAACTTCCGCAAACTATAGCATGATATATTCCTTGCATTGTCTTGTCTTAGTGTCTTCTTTTTAATTGAAATCATTAATATATCATTTTAATCTCTCCTTTTCTTTAGCACATGTATTAGTATTTTAGTGTAATTTATATCATTTGAATCTTACTTTTTGATGGATAACTACATATGAACACCACTCGTAAGGGGTGTGGGCCGAACTGTATATTTTATATTATTGTTGTAACGATTCGAGTGTTATGGACAATATTACACTTGCATCTGAAATTTATTTTATTTAGAATGTTAGAACTTTCGTATCCCTATGATAGTATGTAAGTGTTAAACTAATCATCTGAAATAAATTATTTTGTCTTCATTTTTGTGTGTGTTGTTTGGTACTACAACACCAACAGTGAGGCTGCTTGCCAAATAAAAAGACTTTCTATTATCAAACACTGATACAACCTCGAATAGTTTCTACTCATCACATAAAAGTACTTCCATTTAAAAAGATGTAGTATTCTAGGAGAGTGGTGTGAGGTTGAACTCGTCAGCCCTCTGCTACAATATATATTGATACGTGACAAGTGAGCACCGATTGATCATATTAACTCTACACTTACTGCAATCTAATTAACCATACGTGAAAGCAGATCTGATTTTAATTAGATTGCACTTCCTGAAACCAAGCCTGCTTATCACATTGATTGGATTTGTCATGAAACACAAAACAAAGGCTGTATGTATGTATGTATGTATGTATGTATGTATGTATGTATGTATGTATGTATGTATGTGTGTGTGTGTGTGTGTGTGTGTGTGTGTGTGTGTGTGTGTGTGTGTTATGGATGGATGAATGTGTGTGTATGTGTGAGTGTGTATAATCACGTTCGTACATGTGTGTGTGTGTGTGTGTGTGTGTGTGTGTATTTCCATTTACCATCATTTGAGTCTCGTAAATATTTAATTTGACCATCATCAATGACATCAAAGTGTTTTTTTCACTCAGTTTGACCCATACTTCTCACACTAAGGGGAATGTTGACCCTCAATCTTGCACCCTTAAGGGAAACAGTATGTATGTATGTATGTATGTATGTATGTATGTATGTATGTATGTATGTATGTATGTATGTATGTATGTATGTATGTATGTATATGGGGTGTCCTGGGAGGGGGTACCATCGCTAGGTGGCTAAGCAGTCGTACCCCTTCGGGGGTAGTTCGCCCACCTTTGGTCCCAAACTTGGCACTCAGCTCAAACCTGTGGCTCCAAGAAGCTGTAGCATGCGCAGCGGCCACATCCCGGAAAACGGCCTCGACTGGACGGCTAAACCAGGTTGAGGGTAGCTGAAGTGTCTTAAACCCTTTGTGACTTCGGCTTTGTCTACCTAGCATGTGAAGACTGGATTCAGCAGCATGCGTGGGCAAACGATCACCTAGTCAACGGGGAGAAAGGCGATTCTCAGCAGAACGTCGTGGAGCGCTACGAGCACGTCGAGACACGTAGGACGTCCTGTTCATCCACTGCACTCAACTCTGTATCCAGCCGTCTCGAGGTTCGTGCTGATGAACCCAGATGGTTTTGGGCGAAAGAGTGAGGTTGACGAACTGCGCAACGTCTCCCTCACTTAAAACAAGGTCAGCAGGCAAGTCATTTTGCCATCCACCTATCCCATTTCAACACCCACTAAAGTTCTGTGGCGACAGGCAAGCGACGAAGCGGCAGATGGGAGTACACTGATAGCCGTAGTCGCAAACCTGCGCACAGGCGGCTCAGACCATTAGGGTACTTTGCCACTGACATGGAGTATCAGTGGAGTTCGCCCCCCCCCCCCCGAGTGACTGATTAGCCCTCTTCTGGAATGCACTGATCACCTCCCTGGCACGAGGAAGGGGATAGAAAAGGTGCCCTAGACATTCCCTGCTCTAAACGTCCCTAGCCGTCATACCGCGAATGGCGGAGTCTCTACTCCAGCGTTCAAAATACAAAAATAAATTGAGGATTGTCCACAATTGACGCATGGAATGTACGCAACTTCCTGGACAGAGACAATGCAGAAGGACACCAGAGTAGAACCGCCCTTATAGGAAAGAAACTTGCAAGATACAACGTGGACATTACTGCCTTGAGCAAGACCCTGCTTGCAGAAGACGAACTCTGTGAAAAGTGCTCTAGATACAAATTCTTTTGGAGCCGTCGAAGGAGTGAATAGCGCCGTGAGCTGATGTCGGCGTTGCAGTGACGACATCACTGATTGGCAAATTGGCTGGACCTTCCAAGGGAATGAACGACATACTCATGACCATGATAATCCCCCTCTTGTCTGGAAAAAACCACCTTACCATCATCACTTGCTATGGTCCAACCATGTTCAACCCAGATGAAATGACGTCATAAGAGGCACCAACACTCTAAGCACTGGCACCTCATCGACTGCTGGACAGACCACCGTCTCATCAAGCTCAACATCCACATTTAAACCAAAATACGCTCACAGGGAAAGAAGACTCCTAAACGACTAAACGACTGAACATCACCTCACCAAGATAGTACACCAGTACCGAATAGTCTCTCGTGGATGCCCTGAAAAGACGTCTGAAATCCAAGCCTCTTGACAAACACATCTTTAGAAATCCTAGGACCCTCAACCAGAAAGCATCAATACTGGTTTGATGCGAAATGCGACGACGATATCAAGGAGCTGCTAGATGAAAAACACTGCCTCCTTCAAACCTACCTCAACTACCACAAGTCCACTTCTAGGAAAGAAGCGTACAATAACAGTTCAGTCACATGCGAGACACATGGCATAACAACAATGCTGATGGGATCCAGTGCTACGCAGACCAGCATGATATGAAGAGCTTTAACAATGACCCGAAAGAAGTGTAATGACCTACATCCTCTGGATCATCATTCGTTTTCAGCACAGATGAGAACATACTAATTACTGACAACGATGTGCCGAACACTTTGACAGCATCATGAATCACCCTTCATCCATATATGACGAAGCCTCAGTTGTCTCATAATTACCCATCAACGAAGCGCTGAACATGCCTCCGACTTTGTTGGAGACACAGGAACCGATACGTCTGCTTTACAATGGCAAAGCACCTGGTTCAGACTCCATTCCAGCTGAAGTGTACAAAGACGCGGGCACAGCTCTGACAGAAAGGCTCCACCAACTGTTTTTACTGATGTGGCAGCAAGAGACGATCCCCCAGGAATTAATAGACGGTTCCACATTCCACCTGTGCAAAGGAACCGCCAGGCCTTCAACAACAAACGGGGTATAACCTTACTCTCAGTTGCAGGAAAGATGCACGCCAGAATCCTGCTGAAACGTCTCACTATGATTCTTGACCAGGGACTACTGCCAGAAAGCCAATGTGGATTCTGAAAAGAACGTGGGACCATCGAGATGGTGTTTGTTGCGAGGCAGCTACAATAGAAATGACAAGAGCAACACAGCGACCATTTCTCCATCTATGTCGACTTGACAAAGACTTTTGAAACTGTCAACAGAGAAGGATTGTGGAAGGTAATGGCCAAGTACGGATGACCAAGAAAATTTATATCCATGGTGCAACATTTCCACGATGGCATAAAGTCACGAGTCCAGGACAATAGAAAGACATCATAGCCACCCAGTAACCAGTAGCGTCAAGCAGGGATGTGTTATGGCACCGACATTGTTCGGTCTATTGTTCTCTGCCATGCTGACTAAAGCTTTCAGAGACGGAGAGGTTGGAGCCGGCAGTAGGTAAAGTATAGATGAAAAACTATTCAATCCGACGGGTCTTCAAGCGTAAACCACGGTCATGCCAGACATCATCTGGGAGCTCCTATTTGCTGATGACTGAGCCCTCAATGGTGGCTCAAACGCCGAACTGCAATGCAGCGTTGAGACGTTTTCCAGCTCCTGAATAAGCTTTGGTCTAACCATCGGTACTAGGAAGAACGAAGTCCTGCATTAGCCTGCCCCTGGAAATCCCTATGCTGAGCCCAACATCACCGTCCACGGTAAAACACTCAACGTAGTGAGCCGCTGCACCTATCCTGGCTACACACTGTCACAGAGCATCACTATTGACGCCGAGTTGAACCTTTGAATTGCCAGAGCCAGCGCTACATTCGGTAGAATGTATTTCAATGTCTGGAATAGAATCGGCATCAAAGAAAAAACTAAATGTCTACAGGGCAGTTGTCCCCACACTACTTTACGTTTGTTACACGTTGTCAATCTACCAACGCAACGCCAATAAGGAGAACCACTTTTACACAACAAGTCTTAGGAAATTCCTTAACAGCAAGTGGCAGGACAAGGTTCCAGACACTGAGGTACTTGCCCAAGCAGGTATCCACAGCATCCACACCATCCTGATGCAGTGCCAGCTACGCTGGGCGGGGCATGTTGTACGCATGCCAGACCACCGGCTGAAAGCTGCATTGAAAGCGCTCAATAAAAACCCTGATTTCTGGGAGCAAACAGCAAGCGATCGCGTCACTTGGCGTTTCTCTGTGCACAAAGGCTCCAAGTTGTGCGTATGTAGCAGGAAGCAGCTGCAGAGCGGAAGAGGCAAGCCAGTAAAGCACGTGCCATCAACCCTTCTGGAGATATCCCACTCATCCCCTGTCTCTTATGCAAACGAACGTTCCGTGCAGGGGTTGGCCTCATCGTATGTATGTATGTATGTATGTATGTATGTATGTATGTATGTATGTATGTATGTATGTATGTATGTATGCATGTATGTACGTATGAATGTATGGTTATTTCTGGTTTAGAATAATACGGCAGTGGCAGTATGAGGGCAGTGGCAGATGCTTTATCTATTTGGGAAATGTACCCACCCGCCCATACACGAGTCTCCTGCTGCCGTGCTGGTCGGCTATGGTTAGCCAAAGGCTACGGGAGTAAACCTTAAAAGAAATTCTAGAGTGGAGACCCCAAGGCAGTTGGACGATGTACAACGTCCACTTCTGGCAACTCCTTGGTGTGGAGATGGATGGGCTCCACCAGACGACCTTTGCCTAAGACACACTGATAATGCTGGACGAATCTGAAGTTACCATACCGATTCGGTTGTCGCCCGTGTTAACAAGAACCGCGCATGCCGTTGTCAGCCAGAACGGAGGTGACAAGTGTCCTACTGTTTCCTTGCATAAAATCAGAGTGAGAGGCAGCATCAAAATCGCCACCTTGAACATTTGAACTCTGGCCCAAATTAGAAGACTAAAGGTGTTTACACATGAGATGAAACACTACACATGGCACATTCTGGGACTCTGTGAAGTAAGATGGAAAGGCCTAGAAGAACACCAAACTGAAGATGGGCATATATTCTTCTATGGTTGTGAGTTGGTCAAGTCAATAAATGGCATAGGCTTCCTTGTAAACAAAGGCATCACCATATCTAGCAGAATCAACTCCGTTCGTCCGAAAGCATCTCCCTTTAACATCACAATTATCCAAGTATATGCTCCGACTATTGATCACGATGATGAAACAATAGAGGAGTTTTACAGCAAATGTCGGGGTATTATAAACATGGTAGATACAAAGGACATCCTCATCATCCAAGGAGACTAGAATGCCAAAGTTTGCAAATATACTCGAAAAGACTGGGATGATCATTGCTGACCTTCTTGCAATGAGCTTACCAGTGAGAGGGAGACGGCTGCTCGAGGTCGCAAACTACAACAACTTGGTACTAGCCAACACTCTGGGCTAACATAAAGCTTCGCGATACTGGACATGGTACGCACCAAATGGATCCCATCATAACCAGATTGTGTACATACTGGTTCAAAACCGTTACCGATCTGGCATTAATAGAGAAAAAACAAGAACGTTAGCAGGTGCTGATGTTGGGTGTGGTCAAGACCTCTTGATTATGAACTTCCGAGTGAGGCTGAAGAAAATTAACAAGCAACGAACATCAGGCTCAAATTAAACCTTGAAGAACGGAAGGACTATAGTATCTGTAAGTCATTCCAAACTGTGAAAGACCTCACCATACAGAAGCAACCAAGAGTCAGTACCATTCAAATACGAAAATGGAAAATGCCTTACAGAACCAAGTGACATTGCAGAAAGATGGACTGAGTATTGTAAAGAACTCTACAACCATCCGTCCACAGGAGACCCAGAGGTGCTTGAAGTTCCAAACTCTACATATGATGATGAGTTCCCCATTCGCAAAGATGAGGTGGAGTCAGCAATAAGATCACTGAAGAATGGGAAGGCATCTGGTCTAGACAACATACCAGCTGAGATTATCAAGAATGGTGGGGAATCAGTGATAGAGCTACTAACAAACATCTGTAATAAGATCTGGTAGACAGGCGTATGGCCAGCACAGAGGACCCAGTCACTGATTATAACACTCACAAAAAAGGCAATCTCCATCTGTGCCAAAATTACAGAACTATCAGTTTGATCAGCTATGCTAGCAAGGTGAGGCTAAATATCATTTTGAAGAGACTGAACCCACAAGCAGACAAAATAATCGCTGAAGAACAGGCAGGGTTTCAGAGTGGAAGAAGCACAACAGAAGAAATATTCAATCTTAGGGTTCATTGTGAAAAGTACTCACAACATCAACAAAACATCTATCATGTGTTCATAGATTTCAAAAAGGCTTTTGACAGAGTTTGGCATGAGACATTGTTGGTCACAATGAAGAAGTACAACATGGGTCAAAGGTGGACCAATACCATCAAGCAGCTGTACGCCAAGGCTACCAGGGTCTGTGGGAGACTGGTTCAAGACAACAGTTGGAGTACGGCAAGGCTGTCTCCTTTCACCCACGCTTTTCAACATCTACTTAGAGCGCATCATGAGTGAAGCCCTGGAAAACCACTGTGGGACAGTCAGCATTGAAGGCCGTAACATCACCAACCTATGCTTTTCAGACGACATTGATAGGCCGGCAGGAAATGAAGAACCTGGATGAAACATCTTCTAGATTTGACATGGAGATAAGCGCTGAGAAGATAAATAGTGGCAAACAAATTTCTACTAAGATTAAAGTCAGAGGACAGGAACTGGAAACAGTGGGCCAGTTGAAATATCTTGGTTCAATAATCATCGAAGAGGGATCAAGAGCAGTTTTTTTTTTTGCACGAGCAGCACAAACAACGGCAGCTATGTCAATGCTATGACCCATCTGGAGAGAAAAGAATATCTGTCTTAAAACTAAAATCATACTATTGAGAGCACCAGTCATTTCGTTCTTTTTGTATTCATGTGAGGCCTGGACCCTGACAGCAGAATTACAACGAAGAATCCAGTCACTTGAAATGAGATGCTACATGGACCACATCACAAATGAAGAAGTGCGTAACACCATGAGGCACAAAGTAGGCCATTATGAAGACCTCCTCACCACTGTCAGAACAAGAAAGCTGAAATGGTATGGGTATCCACAACCGTACTGCATTGCAGCGTCCAGGGTGGCAGATAGAGAGGTAGACAAAGAAACAAAGTGGACTGATAACATCACAGAATTGACCAGGAAAAGTTTTGCAGAGACACAGGTTTGGCACATGATCACGACAAGTGTAGGGAACTGGGCAGATGTTCAGCAGCATGTGCCTTAACGACCACACCAAGTCAAGAAACTTATGATGATGATCACGAATAGTCTATTTCTGTAAATGCTGTGTCGTTTGTATACAATATTTGCAGTATCCAATTACAATATTTTAAAACCTAATTGAACAAATAAATAGGAGAAACTCTTGTATATTTGTGTTCAAAGATACGGAATCTAAAATTAACGGAATTGTTTGAGATTTCAAAAGCGGTGAACTGCATCACATATGTTGCTTCAAAAACAATGGTAGACTGGTTAAAGCAAATATGGCGACCGAGTTGCTCCAAACATTCTTATTTGATTCGAGATGCTAACAAGTTGACTTTGTTTGGAACACTCTGGAGAGAAACATGTTATAACGTATTGATCAATGAATGACTTGACAAAGTTTTGTATCCTTTGTCCTTCCGTTTTTAAAATTGGTGGGATGGGGAAGGTTTACAAACAAACAGGACGGTGTTAAAATAATTGGAACTTTATTATGGAAAGGGTATATCACACCACCACCACTCCATAAGACAAAATACCTCTTGAAAAAAATGACTTGGCAAAATGAAAGACTATAATTTGCTACGCCGTTTTAACTTCTTAAACATTTTAAAAGGATGCAAATATTCTCATCTATTGTGAAACAGGATAGAGGCAAAAGAGAGAAATGTAACTGTAGAGGTTTTTCTTTAGTTAGGTTGGGTGGGGTGCTTGGGGTGCTCCTAATATTATTTAAATTTTTACAGATGACCTACCCTGGCTCGTTTTGTCGGAAATCGAAGTAGTTTTATACAGATGCAAAGCTCCGACCCCCTCCCCCTCAGCGGTGCCGACAGTTAATTTAATGAAAACATAGAATGTGAATTTCAAATAAGAACAATTTAATATAATTCAATAACAGTCATCTCCGCAATAAAATTCAAATTAAAACCCTATTACTCGTCTTTCACTCGACAAAGTGACAGCCTATTTCATCATCTGACTTAGTGTGATAGATTTTCTTCCTGTCCTGTGTTCCTACTCATCTGTTTGATCTTTATCTGAACTGGTAATACGATTCCCTCAAGACCGCATCACTTCTACCTCCGTTTTTCCCTTTCTTTTGTCTTCTAGAGACTCGGACCAACTGCACTGGGGTAATTCCCTATGTCTCATACAGTTAATCCGGTCACTAAAAGCTTCCTGTACTGACGCTCCTTGTAATTCCCGTCATAACAAGTTTCCCGCCAATTTTGAATGACTGAGTAGCTTATCTTCCCTTATTATTTCCGCAAGCTGGTTTAGCGACTACTGTCGATGAGTTCTCAAGATAATAGATTTAAGCTTGCGATTCAAATGTTGGCCACGCCTTACTCAATTACAAGTGGATGTTGATTCATATAATTATTAGACACTGCCCCCTCGCAACAGTCTGTCAAGGGTGGATTTACGACTCCTCACTTGATCAGAACACATAATTCCACCACTTACCCGTGAAACATGTGATCGCAATTATTATGTAACCTTCTTGTCCATTTAAGGCCAGGCACGAATTTTATGACCATGTCAAATAACTGGCTTGACATCCCACTGTTCACTGAATTGACTTTCATACATATTGATGGTGCTGAATATTGTTATGAAAATATGTCAGCATAACCTGAATATTGTAATGAATATGTCAGCATAACCTGAATACTGTTATGAAGATATGTCAGCATAACCTGAATATTGTTATGAAGATATGTCAACATAAACTGAATATTGTTATGAAGATATGTCAACATAACCTGAATACTATTATGAAGATACATCAGCATAACCTGAATATTGTTATGAAGATATGTCAACATAAACTGAATATTGTTATGAAGATATGCCAAAATAACCTGAATACTGTTATGAAGATACGTCTGCATAACCTGAATATTGTTATGCATATATATCAGCATAACCTACAGTTCATGCATTATTGACTATGCTTGGTACCTGGAGTTCGTATCTTGAACACTTGTCATAGTAGTTTTCCATGTATATGTATTCCATTAATATCACCTAACAATAACACAGGGACTGTATTTCATACTCTACTGACTGATGTTGGCAAGTGTGTTTCTAATCATGGTTGAATTATGTAACTTCAGAATGAATGCATCATGGAAAGCACTGCAGCATCACCATGAAAAGTACATCATTGTGACCTATATTTAATGAATTATTGACTGGTTAATTATTATTATTATTATTATAGGAACTGATCATTCATGGTTCATTGATAGAACCTTGAGAAATCATTGATAATAATAATAATAATAATAATAATAATAATAATAATAATAATAATAATAATAATAATAGTAATAATAATAATAATAATGATACTGAGGACTTTGTATAGCAACTAATCTTTAGAAGCACTAAGCGCTTTACAACATCTATAATGATATGACTACAAAAAACAAAAACAAACACCATGTAATTATAAAACATAAAAAATTGCTGAAAATATTTAAGGTAGGAAACATTATTAGCTCTTTGAGTTTGTTCTTGCAGTTGAAAAGGGTGAGTTTTAAGAGCAGTCTATAAAGGGATCGCTGTGTCTTTGTGTCTAATTTCAATGGGCAATTCATTCCATGTTGCTGGGCCCTCATATTCAAAAGAGCATTGTTAATATGACTTTGTTTTCATAGTGGAAACAATGAGGATACGATTGTCAGAAGAGGAACGTAAGTGTCTTCCTGGTGTGTACACATGAGTGAGGTCAGATAGGTTTGCTGGATTGGAGTCATTCAGTGAAATGTAACACAGAAAACAAATTTTGTGTTTGATCTGGATTGAATGGATAGCCAGTGTAGGGTACAAAGCATTGGGGAGGTGTGCTCTGATCATGGTACTCTAAACATAATCTGAGCAGCTGTGTTTTGAACTTTTGAAGTTTCTGGAGTAGATTTTGAGATGAACTAGACAGAATTGAGTTACAATAGTCCAGTCTTGAAAGTACTATTGAACACACAAGTGTTTTAGTGGCATCAACTGAAAGATATTTGTGAATGGAGCTTTGCATATTTTCATGACATGTTGGTGCAATGTGAGAGTACTGTCCAGAGTAACACCTAGGTTTCATACTGACTGTGTGAATTTAATGTTGGTGTTGCTGATATTTATTGTATAGGGTAAAGGATGTGAATGAGAAAGTCTTTGTGTTGTGATCAAAATGGCTTCAGTTTTATCATCATTCATCTGCAGCTTGATTTCACAGTAGGACATAATAAGGTTAAAATGGCTATGAAATTTTGAAGTATACAGCTCTATACATGTGCTAAGAATGGTACTGAGTTATTCAATGATAACACAACTTAACTGTTCACATCAAATATGGAATAATAAGAATATTTATGAATTAAATCGCAGACATAAATATAAATTTAAAAATTCTGTATTTATAACACAATTTTAACAACAGATAATGGAAAGCTACAAAACTGATGAGTACCAGCTTTCCCAGCATTGATGTTTAAAGCAATAGAATCTAGTCCAAAATCAATCAATTGAAATTTCAATTGCAAATGACAATTTTCGGTCAACACCAAGAAAATTGTAACTTAGAAAACAAATTCACAGTAACCAACATACATAAAATTTAAAACTGGAGAAAGGTCAATGAAATTGTCAGAATGAATATATGAATATATATATATATATATATATGTATATATATATATATATATATGTATATATATATATATATATATATATATATATATATATATATATATATATATATATATATATATATATATGTATATGTATATATATATATATATATATATATATATATATATATATATATATATATATATATATATATATATATATATATATATATATATATATATATATATATATATATATATATATATATATATATATATATATATATATATATATATATATATATATATATATATATAGGTGGCATGGATAAAGCCCCATGTCAATATATTTCATGTAGATGTTATGGAGAAAACCTCTTGTCAATATGATATTCCATGTAGGTATGAAGAAAACCCATTGTCAATACATGTATGATATTCCATGTAGTAGATATGGAGAAAACCTCTTGTCAAAATGATATCCCATGTGGTAGGTATGGATAAATCCCCTTGTCAACATATTCCATGTAGATTGTATGGATAAAACCCCTTGTCAATATGATATTCCATGTAGTAGGTATGGTTAAAACCCCTTGTCAATATGATATTCCATTTAGGTGGTATGGATAAAACCCCTTATCAATATATTTCATGTAGGTGGTATGGAGAAAACCTCTTGTCAAAACAGATATTCCATGTAGGTGGTATGGAGAAAATCTCTTGTCAAAACAGATATTCCATGTAGGTGGTATGAAGAAAACCCGTCAATATGATATTCCATGTAGTAGGTATGGTTAAAACCCCTTGTCAATATGATATTCCATGTAGTAGGTATGGTTAAAACCCCTTGTCAATATGATATTCCATGTAGTAGGTATGGTTAAAACCCCATGTCAATATGAGATTCCATGTAGGTGGTATGGAAAAACCTTTTGTCAATATGATATTCCATGTTAAACCCCTTGTCAATATGATATTCTATGTTGGAGATATGGAAGAAACCTCGTCAAAACAGATATTCCATGTAGGTGGTATGGAGAAACCCCATTGTCAATATGATATTTCATGTAGGAGGTATGGATAAAACCCCTTGCCAATATGATATTCCATGTAGGAGGTATGGAGAAAACCTATTGTCAATATGATATTTCATGTAGGAGGTATGGATAAAACCCCTTGTCAATATGATATTCCATATGAGAGGTATGGAGAAAACCTCTTTTCAATTCGAAAACATATTCCATGTAGGTGGAATGGAAAAAACTGTTGTCAATATGATATTCCATGTTGGAGATATGGAAAAAGCCTCGTCAAAACAGACATTCTATGTAGATTGTATGGAGAAAACCGCTTGTCAATATGGTAGTCCATGTATTGTTGGCGGTATGGAGAAAACCCCTTGTCAATATGATATTCCATGTAGGAGGTATGGAGAAAACCTCTTGTCAAAACAGATATTCCATGTAGGTGGTATGGAGAAAACCTTTGGTCAAAACAGATATTCCATGTATTAGTGGACTGGAGAGAATTCAGTGTCATTATGATATTTCATGTAGGAGCTATGGAGGAATCCCCTTGCCAATATGATATTCCATGTAGGAAGTATGGACAGAACCCCTTGTCAATATGATATTCCTTTTGGGAGAAAATGCAATAATAAGATTTGCAAGATGATTACCATGGTGGCCATACTGGATGTTATATCACAAGGCGGCACATAGAGAAGTTTTGCATGGCACACAAAGGGCAGTCGAAAACCTCAATTTTAAGTGCTACTGTCATACTGGCAGCAACTGCTTGTTTTTTGTGTAATTAATCTGGAGAACAAAAAGTGGCACAATATGTAAAACAAGTTGCCAACCCCTTTTATATAAAAACTATTATTTCAGGACCAGCAATAACATCATAAGAAACCTTCTGGTGAAAATCCAATGTTGATACGATTTTATTGCTAAAAGAAGTAGTAATACAAATTTTAAGATTGCCACTGTAATAGTCATACTGGATGTCAGATTTAAACCAACTTAACATCATAAAAAGTCTTTGAGTTACAACCTCATGCTGATATCACTCCTGTTGAAGAGGAGCAGAATAAGATTTTAAAGATGGCTGACATGAGAGTCATAGAGGATGTCAGATAGGCATCATATTTATTTAGGCCCAAGTAAACATTTATAACATTTATACATGTTATATGACTTTCCATTCATGAGAAGAAGCATTAACAAGATTTTCAAGCCAGCTGCCATGAATCCATATTGGACATCTGATCAGCACCATTTTCATTAACGACCAACTAGACATTATAATATTTTTTTTTAGTGTATCCCATGTTAATATGATCATCTATTCAGTAGAAGCAGCAATTTAACATTTTCAAGATGTCCTAGTAAAGATAGCATGATTTTCAAGATGGTCACTGTAGGGACATATAGGATGTCCTAGTAGATAGCAAAAATTTCAAGAAGTCTGCTTTGTGGTGATTTTGGATATTAGACTAGTGGTGTTTTTTATTAGCATCAACAAGACATTGTTTAGAGAAATTCACTTGACCATCCAGTAATAACAAGATTTTAAAGATGGCCATTTTTATTCAGAACAAACTAGACCTTGGCTTGAATGTATGTATAAAGTTTCATGATTCATGACAATCTTCTAACTAGTTAAGGTAGAAAAGCATAAGAAAACATGTGCTAATGGATTGATAGACGTTAAAAGACAGACACTGGATAAATGGATAAATGGATAAATGGATAATGGATAAATGGATAAATGGATAAATGGATAATGGATAAATGGATAATGGATAAATGGATAAATGGATAATGGATAAATGGATAAATGGTTAAATGGATAATGGATAAATGGATAATGGATAAATGGATAAATGGATAAATGGTTAAATGGATAATGGATAAATGGATAATGGATAAATGGATAATGGATAAATGGTTAAATGGATAATGGACACTGGCCATTCGTCCTAGACTAGAAGATCTCAAACAAACTCTACAATATGATAGATGAAGGATTTTAATATTAAATCTAATTACAACGTGTCACATGGAATCTTGTATCAAGTTCTTCATGTAAATATTTCAGCTATTTATCAAAACATCTTTTATACAATAAAACTGTGACCAATGCATAAAAGCAAGATGGATATGTATAAAATACACAAGTATGAATGCTTCAACTCCTAACATGGTGACAAAAATACTTAAAAAACATAGCAATAAAATAAAATCTGATAAGCCTGGAATTGTACAGTAGGAAATCCAATAGCTATAAGCTGTATCACACAAAAGTTCTTGATTACAAATGCATACACATTTAATACAACTTAATCCATTTTATGTATAACATTATGTCGCTGCAATGAATATAAAACATTATGACTTCATGAAGCAGGTCATAACAGAGTATGGAAGCAGAGATCAGATTTTAAAAATGGCCATTATTGCAAAAAACATGATTAATGATCCATAGTAAGCCCAAATCAGCTTTAAAGTAGTAATAACAAACTAGCATTAAGAGAATGACATCAGATTGCACACTATTATACAAGTTATTCTGGTCTTTAATTAGTAGATCAATAACAAAAATGAATTCAATAATTAATTAAGGCGGGGTAATTATATTTTCATTCAAAAGTAGCTTCCTGACTGCTTGTGAGCTCCATTATTCCAAAAATATCCCAACTAAACGTTAAAATCTCTTAAAAAAATCATTGATGCACTCAGTACTCTGTACTGGCTGTGTAGACTGTCCTGTATCCTCAGCATAAAATATTAATTTTGCTGTTTCTTGTTCAAAAGTTGCTTTCTTAAGATATTTCAAATACATGTACTTAGCAAATAATTTATTATTTTCAATATTTTTCCCATAAGTAATTTAAACACCTTTGCATAATTATAAAAAAGCATAAATGGTAGAAAATTCAATAAACAGAATACACATTTTAAAATTAATCTGAAATAGCATTCAGGAGATTAAATCAGTAGGTTCATATATGTCTGAATTTGTATTACAAAGTAATCCTTTTTACTAAGCTTCAAGTCATGTCCAATTGCAAAGACCCCGATCTAAATGGCATAATACACTGGCAGATCCTGATCTACTTGTATATTATGTGATAGAAACAAATATGTAACATGGTTGATCAAAGAATGGTAAAAATAAAAAGATGGAAAAAAACATACAAGAAGAAGGTAATATAAACAGGTAAGTATCACTTCATTAGAAATAGAAAAATCGTAAGAATTTAAAGTCTGAACTGAACTGTAGAAAAGGAAATCTATGTATACAAATATATTCAAAATCATTTTAGATACACATTCCACAATGTTTTCTCTATAGCAGTCTTTGAAAAGTACTCCTGGCAGAAAAGATGTTGTGATAATAATGAACCTTCTGGTTCGCTGCTGTTTGGGGTTTGATCTGACTTGTACACTGGCACATAATGGACTGGTGTATCTAGGTCTACAGTTTAACTCTGTACCTTAACACACTGGCACATAATGGACTGGTGTATCTAGGTCTACAGTTTAACTCTGTACCTTAACACACTGGCACATAATGGACTGGTGTATCTAGGTCTACAGTTTAACTCTGTACCTTAACACACTGGCACATAATGGACTGGTGTATCTAGGTCTACAGTTTAACTTTCTCATTTCAAGTGGATAGCATGATTTTCAAGAAAGTCACTGTACGGCCACCTTGGAAGTCCAAGTGGATACCAAGATTTGCATTGTGTCTGCTGTGGTCATTATGGAGCAGCTAGACTTCATAAGAAGTCTTTTAGTGAAATCCCATGTTAAGATGATCATCTATTCAATATAAGTAGCAATTTAACATTTTAAAGTTGGTCACTGTTGGTCCAAGTAGATAGCAAGAATTTCAAGGTGGTCACTGTACGGCCATATAGGATGTCCAAGTAGATAGCATGATTTTCAAAATGGACACTGTAGGGCCATGTAGGATGTCCAAGTATTTAGGATGATTTTCAAGAAGTCTGCTTTGTGTTGATTTTGGACATTAGACTAGTGCTATTTGTTAGAATCAACAAGACATTGTTTAGCAAACTTCCATTGACCATCCAGTAATAACCAGATTTTAAAGATGGCTGTGTGGTGGCCATATTGGATCTCAAAGCAGCCCCATTTTTATTCAGAACAAACTAGACCTTGGCATGAATGGGTGTATAAAGTTTCATGATTCATGACATTCTTCTAACTAGTTAAGGTAGAAAAGCATAAGAAAACATGTGCTAATGGATTGATAGACGTTAAAAGACAGACACTGGATAAATGGATAATGGACACTGGTCATTGGTCCTAGACTAGAAGATCTCAAACAAAACTCTACCATATGATAGATTAAGGTTTTTAATACTAAATCTAATTACAACGTGTCACGTGGAATCTTGTATCAAGTTCTTCATGTAAATATTTCAGCTATTTATCAAAGCATTTTTTTATACAATAAAACTGTGACCAGTGCATAAAAGCAAGAAGGATATGTATAAAATACACAAGTATGAATGCTTCAATTCCTAACATGGTGACAAAAATACTTAAAAAACATAACATTAAAATAAAATCTGATAAGCCTGGGATTGTTCAGTAGGTAATCCAATAGCTATAAGCTGTATAGATTATCACACAAAAGTTCTTGTTGATTACAAATGCATACACATTTAATACAACTTGATCCATTTTATGTATAACATTATGTCGCTGCAATGAACATAAAACATTATGACTTCATGAAGCAGGTCATAACATAGTGTGGAAGCAGAGATCAGATTTTAAAAATGGCCATTATTGCAAAAATGTGATTAATGATCCATAGAAAGCCGCAAATCAGCTTTACAGTAGTAATAACAAACTAGTGTTAAGAGAATGACATCAGATAGCTCACTATTATACAAGTTATTCTGGTCTTTAGTAGATCAATAACAAAAATGAATTCAATAATTAATTAAGGTGGGGTAATTTTATTTTCATTCAAAAGTAGCTTTCTGACTGCTTGTGAACTTCTTTATTCCAAAAATATCCCAACTAAACATTAAAATGTCTTAAAGCATTCACTGATGCACTCAGTACTCTGTACTGTCTGTATAGACTGTCCTGTATCCTCAGCATAAAATATTAATTTTGCTGTTTCTTGTTCAAAAGTTGCTTTCTTAAGATATTTCAAATACCTGTACTTAAAAAGCAATTAATTTATTATTTTCAATATTTTTCCCAATAGTAATTTAAACACCTTTGCATAATTATAAAAAGCATAAATGGTAGAAAATTCAATAAACACAATAAACATTTTAAAATTAATCTGAAATAGCATTCAGGAGATTAAATCAGTAGGTACATATATGTCTGAAGTTGTATTACAAAGTAATCCTTATTACTAAGCTTCAAGTCATGTCCAATTGCAAAGACCCCGATCTAAATGGCATAATACACTGGCAGATCCTGATCTAAATGGCATAATACACTGGCAGATCCCAATCTACTTGTATATTATGTGATAACAGATTAGGACCCAACTAATATGTAACACTATTGATCAAAGAATGGAAAAAAAAGGTGGAAAAATAGTACAAAAGGAAGGTAATATAAACAGGTAAGTATCACTTCATTAGAAATAGAAATATCGTAAGAATTTAAAATCTGAACTGAACTGTAGAAAAGGAAATCTATGTATACAAATATATTCAAAATCATTTTAGATACACATTCCACAATGTTTTCTCTATAGCAGTCTTTGAAAAGTACTCCTGGCAGAAAAGATGTTGTGATAATAATGAACCTTCTGGTTCGCTGCTGTTTGGGGTTTGATCTGACTTGTACACTGGCACATAATGGACTGGTGTATTTAGGTGTACAGTTTAACTATGTACCTTAACACACTGGCACATAATGGACTGGTGTATCTAGGTCTACAGTTTAACTCTGTACCTTAACACACTTGCACATAATGGACTGGTGTATCTAGGTCTACAGTTTAACTCTGTACCTTAACACACTGGCACATAATGGACTGGTGTATCTAGGTCTACAGTTTAACTCTGTACCTTAACACACTGGCACATAATGGACTGGTGTATTTAGGTCTACAGTTTAACTATGTACCTTAACACACTGGCACATAATGGACTGGTGTATTTAGGTCTACAGTTTAACTATGTACCTTAACACATTGGCACATAATGGACTGGTGTATTTAGGTCTACAGTTTAACTCTGTACCTTAACACACTGGCACATAATGGACTGGTGTATTTAGGTCTACAGTTTAACTTTCTCATTTCAAGTGGATAGCATGATTTTCAAGAAAGTCACTGTACGGCTACCTTGGAAGTCCAAGTGGATACCAAGATTTGCATTGTGTCTGCTGTGGTCATTATGAAGCAGCTAGACTTCATAAGAAGTCTTAGTGAAATCCCATGTTAAGATGATCATCTATTCAATATAAGTAGCAATTTAACATTTTAAAGTTGGTCACTGTTAGTCCAAGTAGATAGCAAGAATTTCAAGATGGTCACTGTAGGGCCATATAGGATGTCCAAGTAGATAGCATGATTTTCAAAATGGACACTGTAGGGCCATGTAGGATGTCCAAGTATTTAGGATGATTTTCAAGAAGTCTGCTTTGTGTTGATTTTGGACATTAGACTAGTGCTATTTGTTAGAATCAACAAGACATTGTTTAGCAAACTTCCATTGACCATCCAGTAATAACCAGATTTTAAAGATTGCTGTGTGGTGGCCATATTGGATCTCAAAGCAGCCCCATTTTTATTCAGAACAAACTAGACCCTGGCATGAATGGGTGTATAAAGTTTCATGATTCATGACATTCTTCTAACTAGTTAAGGTAGAAAAGCATAAGAAAACATGTGCTAATGGATTGATAGACATTAAAAGACAGACACCAGATAAATGGATAAATGGATAATGGACACTGGTCATTGGTCCTAGACTAGAAGATCTCAAACAAAACTCTACAATATGATAGATTAAGGTTTTTAATATTAAATCTAATTACAACGTGCCACATGGAATCTTGTATCAAGTTCTTCATGTAAATATTTCAGCTATTTATCAAAGCATTTTTTTATACAATAAAACTGTGACCAGTGCATAAAAGCAAGAAGGATATGTATAAAATACACAAGTATGAATGCTTCAATTCCTAACATGGTGACAAAAATACTTTAAAAACATAACATTAAAATAAAATCTGATAAGCCTGGGATTGTACAGTAGGTAATCCAATAGCTATAAGCTGTATAGATTATCACACAAAAGTTCTTGTTGATTACAAATGCATACACATTTAATACAACTTGATCCATTTTATGTATAACATTATGTCGCTGCAATGAATATAAAACATTACGACTTCATGAAGAAGGTCATAACATAGTGTGGAAGCAGAGTTCAGATTTTAAAAATGGCCATTATTGCAAAAATGTGATTAATGATCCATAGAAAGCCCCAAATCAGCTTTACAGTAGTAATAACAAACTAGCATTAAGAGAATGACATCAGATAGCTCACTATTATACAAGTTATTCTGGTCTTTAATTAGTAGATCAATAACAAAAATGAATTCCATAATTAATTAAGGTGGGGTAATTTTATTTTCATTCAAAAGTAGCTTTCTGACTGCTTGTGAACTTCTTTATTCCAAAAATATCCCAACTAAACATTAAAATGTCTTAAAGCATTCACTGATGCACTCAGTACTCTGTACTGTCTGTATAGACTGTCCTGTATCCTCAGCATAAAATATTAATTTTGCTGTTTCTTGTTCAAAAGTTGCTTTCTTAAGATATTTCAAATACCTGTACTTAAAAAGCAATTAATTTATTATTTTCAATATTTTTCCCAATAGTAATTTAAACACCTTTGCATAATTATAAAAAGCATAAATGGTAGAAAATTCAATAAACACAATAAACATTTTAAAATTAATCTGAAATAGCATTCAGGAGATTAAATCAGTAGGTACATATATGTCTGAATTTGTATTACAAAGTAATCCTTATTACTAAGCTTCAAGTCATGTCCAATTGCAAAGACCCCGATCTAAATGGCATAATACACTGGCAGATCCTGATCTAAATGGCATAATACACTGGCAGATCCCAATCTACTTGTATATTATGTGATAACAGATTAGGACCCAACTAATATGTAACACTATTGATCAAAGAATGGAAAAAAAAAGGTGGAAAAATAGTACAAAAAGAAGGTAATATAAACAGGTAAGTATCACTTCATTAGAAATAGAAAAATCGTAAGAATTTAAAGTTTGAACTGAACTGTAGAAAAGGAAATCTATGTATACAAATATATTCAAAATCATTTTAGATACACATTCCACAATGTTTTCTCTATAGCAGTCTTTGAAAAGTACTCCTGGCAGAAAAGATGTTGTGATAATAATGAACCTTCTGGTTCGCTGCTGTTTGGGGTTTGATCTGACTTGTACACTGGCACATAATGGACTGGTGTATTTAGGTGTACAGTTTAACTATGTACCTTAACACACTGGCACATAATGGACTGGTGTATCTAGGTCTACAGTTTAACTCTGTACCTTAACACACTTGCACATAATGGACTGGTGTATTTAGGTCTACAGTTTAACTCTGTACCTTAACACACTGGCACATAATGGACTGGTGTATTTAGGTCTACAGTTTAACTCTGTACCTTAACACACTGGCACATAATGGACTGGTGTATTTAGGTCTACAGTTTAACTCTGTACCTTAACACACTGGCACATAATGGACTGGTGTATTTAGGTCTACAGTTTAACTCTGTACCTTAACACACTGGCACATAATGGACTTGTGTATTTAGGTCTACAGTTTAACTCTGTACCTTAACACACTGGCACATAATGGACTGGTGTATTTAGGTCTACAGTTTAACTATGTACCTTAACACACTGGCACATAATGGACTGGTGTATTTAGGTCTACAGTTTAACTCTGTACCTTAACACACTGGCACATAATGGACTGGTGTATTTAGGTCTACAGTTTAACTCTGTACCTTAACACACTGGCACATAATGGACTGGTGTATTTAGGTCTACAGTTTAACTTTCTCATTTCAAGTGGATAGCATGATTTTCAAGAAAGTCACTGTACGGCCACCTTGGAAGTCCAAGTGGATACCAAGATTTGCATTGTGTCTGCTGTGGTCATTATGAAGCAGCTAGACTTCATAAGAAGTCTTTTAGTGAAATCCCATGTTAAGATGATCATCTATTCAATATAAGTAGCAATTTAACATTTTAAAGTTGGTCACTGTTGGTCCAAGTAGATAGCAAGAATTTCAAGATGGTCACTGTAGGGCCATATAGGATGTCCAAGTAGATAGCATGATTTTCAAAATGGACACTGTAGGGCCATGTAGGATGTCCAAGTATTTAGGATGATTTTCAAGAAGTCTGCTTTGTGTTGATTTTGGACATTAGACTAGTGCTGTTTGTTAGAATCAACAAGACATTGTTTAGCAAACTTCCATTGACCATCCAGTAATAACCAGATTTTAAAGATTGCTGTGTGGTGGCCATATTGGATCTCAAAGCAGCCCCATTTTTATTCAGAACAAACTAGACCTTGGCATGAATGGGTGTATAAAGTTTCATGATTCATGACATTCTTCTAACTAGTTAAGGTAGAAAAGCATAAGAAAACATGTGCTAATGGATTGATAGACGTTAAAAGACAGACACCAGATAAATGGATAAATGGATAATGGTCATTGGTCATTGGTCCTAGACTAGAATTTCTCAAACAAAACTCTACAATATGATAGATTAAGGTTTTTAATATTAAATCTAATTACAACGTGCCACATGGAATCTTGTATCAAGTTCTTCATGTAAATATTTCAGCTATTTATCAAAGCATTTTTTTATACAATAAAACTGTGACCAGTGCATAAAAGCAAGAAGGATATGTATAAAATACACAAGTATGAATGCTTCAATTCCTAACATGGTGACAAAAATACTTAAAAAACATAACATTAAAATAAAATCTGATAAGCCTGGGATTGTACAGTAGGTAATCCAATAGCTATAAGCTGTATAGATTATCACACAAAAGTTCTTGTTGATTACAAATGCATACACATTTAATACAACTTGATCCATTTTATGTATAACATTGTCGCTGCAATGAATATAAAACATTACGACTTCATGAAGCAGGTCATAACATAGTGTGGAAGCAGAGATCAGATTTTAAAAATGACCATTATTGCAAAAATGTGATTAATGATCCATAGAAAGCCCCAAATCAGCTTTACAGTAGTAATAACAAACTAGCATTAAGAGAATGACATCAGATAGCTCACTATTATACAAGTTATTCTGGTCTTTAATTAGTAGATCAATAACAAAAATGAATTCCATAATTAATTAAGGTGGGGTAATTTTATTTTCATTCAAAAGTAGCTTTCTGACTGCTTGTGAACTTCTTTATTCCAAAAATATCCCAACTAAACATTAAAATGTCTTAAAGCATTCACTGATGCACTCAGTACTCTGTACTGTCTGTATAGACTGTCCTGTATCCTCAGCATAAAATATTAATTTTGCTGTTTCTTGTTCAAAAGTTGCTTTCTTAAGATATTTCAAATACCTGTACTTAAAAAGCAATTAATTTATTATTTTCAATATTTTTCCCAATAGTAATTTAAACACCTTTGCATAATTATAAAAAGCATAAATGGTAGAAAATTCAATAAACACAATAAACATTTTAAAATTAATCTGAAATAGCATTCAGGAGATTAAATCAGTAGGTACATATATGTCTGAATTTGTATTACAAAGTAATCCTTATTACTAAGCTTCAAGTCATGTCCAATTGCAAAGACCCCGATCTAAATGGCATAATACACTGGCAGATCCTGATCTAAATGGCATAATACACTGGCAGATCCCAATCTACTTGTATATTATGTGATAACAGATTAGGACCCAACTAATATGTAACACTATTGATCAAAGAATGGAAAAAAAAGGTGGAAAAATAGTACAAAAAGAAGGTAATATAAATAGGTAAGTATCACTTCATTAGAAATAGAAATATCGTAAGAATTTAAAGTCTGAACTGAACTGTAGAAAAGGAAATCTATGTATACAAATATATTCAAAATCATTTTAGAGACACATTTCACAATGTTTTCTCTATAGCAGTCTTTGAAAAGCACTCCTGGCAGAAAAGATGTGATAATAATGAACCTTCTGGTTCGCTGCTGTTTGGGGTTGGATCTACCTTAATACACTTGCATATAATGCACTTTCGTTTAATTTTAATTTAGCCAATCATGGCACGCTGGGTTAATAAAGATAACTGATAAATGGCTTGTAGACATTAATAAGGGTAACATAATAGGATCAATCCCATAATTCCATACTTATTGGAAATCTCATAGATTACAGTTACAGTGAAAAAGCCATTCATTCCCTAGATACAATCTTATCTTGGTGACAGAGCTCAATTCCAATTAATAGTACTTTATCATATTCTGGTTGAATAAAATATATGCAATGTTTTCTGGACTTAATCCTAGGAATCTTCTCATTTTTCATACATACTATGACCTGCCACTGTATGAAGATGATGCAATGTTCCACATGTCAATACAACCAAAACCAGTTGCAGCATCATCTTATTCATATCAGTAAATGATTTTTTGTTTGATTAGGATTTTTAATGTAGCTTTAACAGTTTTTCAGTCATATCGCTACGATGTCTGCAGTGAGGCAGTTTATAGTGATGTCTAGCACTGAGACATCATGCCGCAGACATGAAGCATGATGTCTCACCCAGTCACATTATCCTGACACCAGGCCGACCAGTCCTAACACTAACCTCTTAATGCTGAGCGTCAAGCGAGGCAGCTGTTAGTACCATTTTTGTAAGTCTTTGGTATGACTCGGCCGGGGATCGAACCGACGACTTCCCGCTTCCGGGGCAGACGCTCTAACCACTAGGCCACCGGAGCGGTTCAGTAAATGAAACCAAGTCAATACACATTATATCAATACCACAAAGACCACTGCAATGGTAATAGACACATCAAACATTATCAATTCATATTTTGTCTGTAAATGATGAATGTATATCTGGTATTATAGCTCCTCAACTAACACTACTGCAAAAACTGAAGAAATTAGTCCAACAATGCAAAGAAACAATTCTATTCAACCTACATAGGAACTATAACAGACTACTGTTGCATAGTATTTGGCTAATACACAAAAACAAACATTACCAGTAATCACAAAATCAAACTTTAAAAGCGTGCAGCTAGAATGATACATAATGTCAATCAGATCATGTTGATATGTTTATGCCTTTAAACACATTTGTGGCATGAGCCCAAAATTAATATGATCATTTCTTCTTTCTTTTAGAAAATGTTGTGTACATGTATCCAATAGTAAGTGCCCCCCTCCTGTGGCATTAGCTAAACTTTTAGTTGAATGATTTGCACCCTATGAAGATAAAAAGTTAGTAGTATTATTAAAGATATTATTATCCCTCATAGGTATGAGACTCAATTTTTATTTCAGTGTCAGACCCAGAGTTGTGGGACTTTCAAATTTATACCTGTGTAACTACAATAATAAAGTATCACACATATGTATTAACTGAATTATTACAGTGAAACCTAAACTGAAGCATTTGAGCCTTTACCTTATTTGGTTTGATTTTCCCATCCTTCTTAAAACACATTTTAGGAACATTGTTTTAATTCCTGCAAATACTGTAAATCTTATAATTTTTACTGACACAACCTTCACATATAATGAAAAGTATGTAATGTGTAACAGTGATTTTATTTTGATTATGTTACAGTGTAAGTGTAATGTGTAACAGTGATTTTATTTTGATTATGTTACAGTGCTAAATTTAGTGTGTAATGTGAAACATTATTGTGTTGTTGATTATATCACAGTGTAAGTGTAATGTGAAACATTAATGTGTTGTTGATTATATCACAGTGTAAGTGTAATGTGAAACATTAATGTGTTGTTGATTATATCACAGTGTAAGTGTAATGTGTAGCAGTAATGTGATGTTGATGCTACAGTGTAAATTTAGCATATAAAATTAAACAGTGATGTGATGTTGATGCTACAGTGTAAATTTAGCTTATAAAATTAAACAGTGATGTGATGTTGATGCTACAGTGTAAATTTAGCATATAAAATTAAACAGTGATGTGATGTTGATGCTACAGTGTAAATTTAGCATATAAAATTAAACAGTGATGTGATGTTGATGCTACAGTGTAAATTTAGCTTATAAAATTAAACAGTGATGTGATGTTGATGCTACAGTGTAAATTTAGCATATAAAATTAAACAGTGATGTGATGTTGATGCTACAGTGTAAATTTAGCATATAAAATTAAACAGTGATGTGATGTTGATGCTACAGTGTAAATTTAGCTTATAAAATTAAACAGTGATGTGATGTTGATGCTACAGTGTAAATTTAGCATATAAAATTAAACAGTGATGTGATGTTGATGCTACAGTGTAAATTTAGCTTATAAAATTAAACAGTGATGTGATGTTGATGCTACAGTGTAAATTTAGCTTATAAAATTAAACAGTGATGTGATGTTGATGCTACAGTGTAAATTTAGCTTATAAAATTAAACAGTGATGTGATGTTGATGCTACAGTGTAAATTTAGCTTATAAAATTAAACAGTGATGTGATGTTGATGCTACAGTGTAAATTTAGCTTATAAAATTAAACAGTGATGTGATGTTGATGCTACAGTGTAAATTTAGCATATAAAATTAAACAGTGATGTGATGTTGATGCTACAGTGTAAATTTAGCATATAAAATTAAACAGTGATGTGATGTTGATGCTACAGTGTAAATTTAGCTTATAAAATTAAACAGTGATGTGATGTTGATGCTACAGTGTAAATTTAGCATATAAAATTAAACAGTGATGTGATGTTGATGCTACAGTGTAAATTTAGCATATAAAATTAAACAGTGATGTGATGTTGATGCTACAGTGTAAATTTAGCTTATAAAATTAAACAGTGATGTGATGTTGATGCTACAGTGTAAATTTAGCATATAAAATTAAACAGTGATGTGATGTTGATGCTACAGTGTAAATTTAGCATATAAAATTAAACAGTGATGTGATGTTGATGCTACAGTGTAAATTTAGCATATAAAATTAAACAGTGATGTGATGTTGATGCTACAGTGTAAATTTAGCATATAAAATTAAACAGTGATGTGATGTTGATGCTACAGTGTAAATTTAGCATATAAAATTAAACAGTGATGTGATGTTGATGATTTTGGAGTCTATTTAGTATTTAATATGTAGCAGTACTGTGAAGCTGTTGATGTTACAGTGTAAATTGAATGTGTAATGTGTAGCAGTGATGTGATGTTGATGATGTGACACTGTAAATTTAGCATGTAGTGTGCTGCAGTGATGTGGTACTGATATGTAACAGTGTAAATTTAGTAAATAAACTGTAGCAGTGACATGATGCTGATGATGTTACAGTATACATTTAATTTGTAATGTGTTGGTTGGTTGGTTGTTGTAGGATTTAATGCCATTTTTCAGCACACACTAAGCTATACATGGCAACCAGTATTAATGGTGGAGGAAGACCCCAGGAAAAAACCCAGAAAAAAACACCGACCCACAAGAAGCTACTGGCAAGCTTTCTCACATAGCCATGTTAGCCAAATCCGATACTCAAACCCACACAGACAGAGGTGAGATGGCAGGGATCTGTAACAGATAGCCCTTTAGACCACTCAGGGTCCCTTGAATGTTTAACAGTGATGTAATGATTATGATGTTACAGTATAAATTTAGTGTGTAATGTGTAACAGTGATGTAATGATTATGATGTTACAGTATAAATTTAGTGTGTAATGTGTAACAGTGATGTAATGATTATGATGTTACAGTATAAATTTAGTGTGTAATCTGCAGCAATAGTGCAATGTTGATGAATTTACTGTGATATTTCAGGCATAAAGACAATATTTAAACTAACAATGTTATAGTGATCATATATACTTCATCATTTAACAATGAAACAGGGGTGAAAATTACAGACCCTGAAATTTAAATTTCACTAAATCTGTATCTGAAATATGTTTGCATTTCAATTGCTTTTGCAGTTCAGATAACATCATGTCATTTTTCGTTTATGTTCTCAAAAAATGCATTTTGATTTAGCATTTTTCAGTTACACTCATCATCTCCATTCAATTTCCGTTATTAGGAATACATTCTGACTTTTCATTTATCATTTCAGTTAATTATCTCCATTCATTTGGAATTCAAATACCAATAGCTAGAACTTTTATTATTGATAATACTAAATGAAATTAACCATTTCGTATCTTGTATCAGTAAAACTATGCTTAATAATAAAAATGCACAAAATCCAATAGACAGCACTGAATTTATTATAATTTTTAAAAATATAATTCCAGTTTGTAAGAAATAAAAAATTGTCTGTGCAAAGAATCTGATCTTGAATGATCAAGCAATATGGGCTTGAAGCATGGAAATTTAATGATCATGCAATACAGACCTGAACCATGGAAATTTAATGATCATGCAATACAGGCCTGAACCATGGAAATTTTATGATCATGCAATACAGACCTGAACCATGGAAATTTTATGATCATGCAATATGGGCTTAAACCATGGAAATTTAATAATCATGAAATATGGGCTTAAACCATGAAAATTTAATGATCATGCAATATGTGCATAAACCATGGAAATTTAATGACTATGCAATACAGGCCTGAACCATGGAAATTTTATGATCATGCAATACAGACCTGAACCATGGAAATTTTATGATCATGCAATACAGGCCTGAACCATGGAAATTTAATGATCATGAAATACAGACCTGAACCATGGAAATTTAATGACCATGCAATACAGACCTGAACCATGGAAATTTAATGATGATGCAATATGGGCTTAAACCATGGAAATTTAATAATCATGAAATATGGGCTTAAACCATGAAAATTTAATGATCATGCAATATGTGCATAAACCATGGAAATTTAATGACTATGCAATACAGGCCTGAACCATGGAAATTTTATGATCATGCAATACAGACCTGAACCATGGAAATTTTATGATCATGCAATACAGGCCTGAACCATGGAAATTTTATGATCATGCAATACAGGCCTAAACCATGGATATTTAATGATCATGCAATACAGGCCTAAACCATGGAAATTTAATGATAATGCAATATGGGCCTAAACCATGGAAATTTAATGATCATGCAATTTGGGTCTGAACCATGGAAATTTAATGGTTGCACAATATGGGCCTAAACCATGGAAATTTAATGATCATGCAATACAGACGTGAACCATGGAAATTTAATGATCATGAAATATGGGCATGAACCATGGAAATTTAATGATCATGCAATATGTGCATAAACCATGGAAATTTAATGACCATGCAATACAGGCCTGTACCATCGAAATGTAATGATCATGCAATACAGGCCTAAACCATGGATATTTAATGATCATGCAATACAGGCCTAAACCATGGAAATTTAATAATCATGCAATACAAACCTCAACCACAGAATTTTTTGAAGCCTAAATACAAATCTTTTTTCAAACCAATGCTTGAAACAAATTTGCATTTTTTGTTCTCAACCTGCCTTAATCATTTATTTTCCATTCTGGATTATATTTTCATTCATTTTGTATTTTTTTGTTTTCATACAGGCTGCATCCAGTTTTAGTTTCATTAGTAAATTATCTGTTTCAGGGTCTATACTTTTATATGCAGAGGAAAGCAAAACATTGCATGGATACAATCAGGACTCATTATTGCCTAATTCTGTAGTAAAAGCTCTTTTTAAACAGCTGCAAAAACACTTATTAATGTATTAAGGAACAAAATAAGAGTAGTCCAAACATGGACTAAAACACTGGGTTCCCATGGTTTTGTGACAGTAATTAATTTTGATATATGATGCGACATTAAGCAGCCATCTTGAAAACAAACCTCCCTCTTGCTGTACTCACAATAACTGAAAAATAACATTGACTAATATGCCAGTGTCCATCCTGTGAATTTGGCACAATGAAAAGTTTGAAAAAATCTCCAGATTGGTACTTCTATTCCATTGTCATGATCATGGCCTCATCTGAGGCCAGTAGATGTTTGAATTCATTCTTGAATGCATTATAATCTTCATAAGTGGCTGGAAGCTCTAAAAGGTTTGAGCAAGTGTGAGCCTTTGGCATACGTTGAAAACCACGTGAAGTTGTAAAGGAGACCATGATGGGATCACGAGGTGTGCTTCGTTTGCCGGTGACAAACTGAATAAAATTTTCTAACTCTTCTGGGCTGAGTTCATTTAGTAAATTTTTCAAATACTGGAAAGCTCTTTGCTGACCACGACTCAAATTGGTGCTGTCTCCATCTATGTGGAGTCTAGCAATAATTCTGGTTGCTGTTGGTCTCAGGGCTACATATAAAATGTTTAAATGATCTGGATGTAGTAAAGACCAAAACACATCCATGTGGATCGAAGGTATACCTGCCCGCATCAATTCACACAGAGGCTTGGGTTTACGACATATCTCATTTCTTGCTAGTAGGACAAGGTGTTCTACAAAATTGCTTTCTTTTATAACTCCAGCATAGTCATATCGAGCGAATATTGACTGCAAATTTCCTTGTTCTTCTTCAGACAGTGAACTGTAATTAGAGAGTGCTTTGGAAATCAAGTTCCTATCAGCTGAATCTATAAACAATAAAAAGTCCTTCAGGAGTGTTTCTTTTGCAACATCTAAAGTGTCGTATATCATAACAATAATGGTAGTCTTGCACAGAGGTATTGGAATTGTCTTCAGAAGGGCAACAGAGTGAGACAAAATGCTGCCAAGGACACGGAAAATTTCTTCTTCCACCATTTTGTGGGCAGGTAGATATGGAACTACATTCTCACAGCCAATGAAAAACTGCTCTTGTGCTTTCATCCAAAATGAGGTGTACATGTCAGCCGTAATTCCCCCGGCATCAATCCCATTCTCATCAAACATTTTGACTTGCACACGGGATTGTGGCACTATAGGATCTGTGTAGTAGCATATGAGATTGTTTACAATGTTATCGCGGTTGACAACTATCTGCAAAGCTTGTTCACCAAGAGACTGGTTAAACTCTTCTAGTCCTAAAAAGAATAATGAAGAATAATCCCATACAGAAAGTGCGAGTCTCAAAAATGTCCCTACACTGTCTGGGTATATGGCAGGTGTGCTAGTGTTTTGTTTCTCACTTGTCTAGTGCCGAATATGCATTTCAAAGATCCACTGAACAATTTAGTTACCCATCTAGGTGCAAATGTTTACTTATTGCATTTTGGATTATACATATTTGGTTTGATCATAAATTCAGAGAAGAGCTCAATCAGACACCTATGAAGCTTTGTCTCTGTTTACCATATAAAATGTACATAATAAATGTTTATACAGTACCGTATTTCATGTTATTATTCATACACGAAAAAATAATTATTTTTTTCAATATACGAAAAATTATATGTCAAATAAATAATTATCATTTTGTAGTAATGACCGTGTACGAAAAATAAAGGGATCAAGACACTCGACAAAATAATGTACAAAACTAATTTACAAAATCGGTCTCATTCTGCTCAACGTTTTAAAAATATGTTGTTATTATGAGAGAGAGAGAGAGAGAGAGAGAGAGAGAGAGAGAGAGAGAGAGAACAAACCGTGTATTTAAAAAAAAAACATGTTTGTATTATAAACACAGCATGCTATTTTCATGGATATAATTTTTTGATCGAACGTTTGTCGAATGCACAAAACAAATACAAACACATGATGTGGTCTTCGCGTGTTCCTTAATTGAGATATTATTTTTACTACCGGTAGATAAATAAACTCAAATGGCTTCTGAACTCATTTTCAAATACGCGCGTTTATTTGTTACACCGACTGACGTAATCAGTAGTTCGCATTAACGACGATGTCCAGCGGTTAATGAATAGAAGTATATATTGTAATGACAACTGAACAAATATATAAATCATTATATTTTCTCGCCGATACAAAAGACAAAGAAGGGCAATAAAACGAATGTGAATATATTCTCAGTTAACAAAACAGCTGCCCTTTTATTAGTAGGTTGAGCAACAGGCTTTCTACACATACCGGTAATTGGTGAACATTTTATTTCGGGATTCTTTTCTTTATCATTATTAGATGCCTCAGATACACATTTACGCAAAGATGCCATAAGTCGGGTTTGTTGTGGAAACAAATATGTATGTTTATATTTTACGTACCAAATATACTTGACAGAAAATAAATTGGTAGTTTTGCGTATCTAAGTGATATACCGGTATCAGCATTTTTCTTACCCCGTTTGAAACGTGATGCAAACAAAAACATAAAAATACAATAAAATCAGTAACCTACATGCATGATTATAAATGACAATTGTTATATTGCGTGAATCTTCAACGCACTTTAATACTTTGCTTGTGACTTTTGTAGTGATATGCTTCCTAAATCCCCAATATGACCACTGAATGTTGATATTTTGTTGACAGGTGTAATAAGATCACCATTCCCACAAATGAAACTTACCCGGTACATGAGTCACATACCTGTACCGTATATATAAATATAGGATTTGGGAAATAGCAATCACAATTATGATAGCTTGAGACCACGTTTGAACTGTAAACATAAATAAATACCCATTTTAGGCATTGCTAGTTATATAAAAAAATGACATTGTTTATGTGTCAATCAATTGCAAGGACTTTCACTCTGAGTAGAGCAGGCGGTTTCTTTGAAGTATGTCAGAGAGGCTCGAGTCTAACCTTTAGAACAGAATATGAAACTGGGGCACTTTGGGGTCGTGGGAATAATGCAATCCACAGGGAGAAACGGCATGTGTTTTGAGAACTGCACGCATTTTCGACCCGAAAAATCAGTGAATACCGGTATATAGAGAAAACGATGCTGAAATATGCCACACATTAAATACTTACTGATGGTAGGTCACATCTGCGTGTTTTTGGATTTAATCTCACAACTTGGGTTTTTAAAAGATTTATTTTTTTGCATGAAATACCTCATCGTATTACAGACGGCATTAACTAAATATATTCAATGACCATTTGAATTCATTGGAGATCTATCTGTATACATTGGAAAAAATAACACATAATCTGTTTGAAAACGTTTTTCGTTAGAACGTATTCGGAGTTCTTGGAATTATTGGACTTCAAAGATCATTTAGGAAACAGGAATTTATTCGCCATGCTGTAAGTTAATTCAATTCTTTCACTCCTGCATTTTACGATTTAAAATATTTTCAGTTATGCAAAACTTGTTGATTTGCTACTTTTTGTTGCGTAGAATAAGACACTAGAGTCGTAAAATGGTAAAATGACAAAGTAAAAGATCATTGAGCAAAATAAATATATGTGTGTGGGTGTGGGTGTGTGTGTGTATCACTTACTCCCCCCCGAATTCATGTTTGGTGACACACTCTTTTAAAATATCGCAACCAGTTGAAAATGAATTGAAGACTTGTGCCTCAGTTAAGAACGTGCCCAAAGCCATTATTCATAACTTACTTTGCAAAACAATACCCTGGTCATTTGATGTAACTAAATCGAACTTTGGTATATTTTTTAAATCCGTTTGAAAAGTAAATCTTCCCTTCACAGTATCGTAGATCGTATTATGTACGAAAAATAATAGGAAGACGAAAAATAAAATAAAAATTTGTGTACGAAAAATTATGATAGATTTAATTAATTATTATTTCTAAGACTTGCTGGTGTACGAAAAATTAAAGGGTACGAATAATAACATGAAATACGGTAACTTTAATATCTGTATGTGAATTTTATTACATTTCTAAAACATACTTAAAATTTTTCAATCATGATAGTCTTGATTTTGTTTTCTTGAAAAAATATTCAATTTTATAAAATAGTTATGTTAATTAGTGGGTAAAAGTATATTCCATTTTTCATGAAGTTCAATTAGAAAGAAAACTTTAAAACTCACGGGACTCAACTTCTGTCAGAAGCTGAGCTGCAGCAACACCTGCATAAGTTGCTCCCTGTTCCTGCATATCATTTGATGCACCTTCACTAGTTTCATTTACATCATTGTTATGGTCAGGCTGGTCTTCCACATGTGTATCATTGGACTGGTTCTCATTTGCACTATTTGACTGGTTTGAATCTTGTACAGCCAATACATTGAAAAATTCAGGTGATCCGTTAACTGCAGGTCTGTTTACCTCCCTTGCTTGTCTTGACTCTTCTCTTGCAATCTGATCAATGATAGTCTGAAGGTGAGGGTCATTTTCCTGGAATACTACAAAATAAAATTTACAAAATTAGGCAGCTGATTTATAAATAGAATTCACATCATACTTAATGAAAGCAAGGATTTAAACACTTTATTCATCTAATTTTGTATTCAAGCTCATGTAGGTAAATTAGAGAGTGTCTCTGAATGTAGGTAAATTAGAGAGTGTCTCTGAAAGTAGGTAAATTAGAGAGTGTCTCTGAATGTAGGTAAATTAGAGAGTGTCTCTGAATGTAGGTAAATTAGAGAGTGTCTCTGAATGTAGGTAAATTAGAGAGTGTCTCTGAATGTAGAGTAACAGATCACAAGGAATTATTTTTCAGTCAGGTTGCAGTTTGATGATGTGTGAAGAAGAAAATAAACATGGTGACATAAACATTATAAATAAAAGACACTGCACAATATGTAAAACATAAAACATCAAATTATAAGTTTCAAAGGAACAAATTCTCATTATACAAAATAGACAGCCATCAAACAGACAAAAGGCATTATAATGATGTTCTTGTTCATATTAGGAGTTTGACACATCCATCAAATTTAAGGTGCTTTTTAACTATTTAAATTAACAAACAGGTAAACTTTAAAATACAGGCAATATGAAATAATTATGTATTAAGAAAATCATATATTCATCTGTTATATTTTTTTCAAAAGTGACATTCTTGAACCTAAGGGCAATGTATAGTTTCTCAACTGATTATTGATCAATAGTTGCCTTGGTCTTTTTCCAGTTTATCTGGTTACAAATAAATTAAGAGTTGTATTGAACACTAAAAATAATGATGCAGGTTTAATAATTGTGGGTCATTTTTATGGATGTAAACTCTGTACTTAAAAAGGAGTTGCAGATTAGCAGTACTGTAAAACCATAAAATGGCTTTTATTGTAAAACCATAACATTCTTTATTGTAAAACCATAAAGTTTCTTTTATTGTTCAAAAATTAAATTTCTTTTATGGGCCCTAATAAACCAGTTAAATATACTTTTACAAGCAGTCATGGTTAGTTGAAGTAATAGGATTCATACATTGTTGCTTACCCATTGCATCTCCATATCTTAGGATAGGCAAATAAGAAACAAAAATTATACATTTCAAGAATCTGACCTAATGACTGGAATTAGAAACAGAAATTCTCACTGTTATGTTTATGTGAGCTTGATAGACTCCTATTTCTTTACAGCTTGCTGTCACTTAGACACAAAACATGTATTAACCCTTAAAGTGCTATAATGTTTTGCAGTACAAGATCCTTCAGTGCTGAATTGTTTGAGAAAACAATGAAGAAAACTGAACAGTTTTTATATTGTATGTGGTTCAATAAATATTCAATATATATACAATATATGAAAAAAAATATTGGATGTCTAAACTTTAAGATTAGCATCAAGACACATGTGTAAGTTTAAAATGTTTGCATGTAAAGGTGTAAATACAGGTGAATCAATATGTTACAACTGTATTTCATCTGTATTTTTGTTTGTTTTTTAATATAAAAGTTTAAATATATCTAAAAAATATTATATTCTTTAGTAGCTCAACCATGTACATGTTATGTTTGTCATAATGTTATATCTGAATTGTGAAAATCACAGGTAAAGAAAAGATAACAGTTTTGTAATCATCCACTCCACGACTATCAGGGATAAGTTAAGATTCGCCAGAGTCAGTAATAAATGTTCATGAAACCTTTTCACCTGTTATTTATTCTAATATCATCAACACCAAGGTTATTAGCTGGTAAATAAACCTCAGCAAATGCTTCATTTTTTTTTCAATCATTAGGTGGATCTTATGTAAAGGGTCACCTTGATTGTTCTCATCTATCTACCAGGTGTATATTGCTTAGAATAGCTAGAAATCTATCCCATACTCATTATTTGGTGAAGTATGCAGTTGATATCACATCATCAGTAGCCCAGTAGGAATAGAGATCAGATGTATGTACCAAATCCACTGCTATAATCAATGCGAAAAAAAATTTGATTCTCAGGTGTGACAGGCTGCCATTTCTTCATGCGAATGTTCTTCATGTCTGCCCCATGAATTTTCTGATGTGCATAACGATTTGTTTAATCTACTATCAAATGCAATGATTTGTCATACAAAAGTCTTAAACAGTCCATAGATTCAGTATTCACCATCTCAACATTTAATTACCAGTGAATGGGTGTGTGTGTGTGACAGGCATGCCATCTATTCACATCAAGCAAGCATGTACATCAGACTCCAGTTCCACGTTAATTCCTGGCTTAAAATTATTCATTGTTATTTCCATCAACACTTTGCCAGATCCAATAATTTTATCCAGCTCAAATTCCTAAAAATATCATCATGACTATCAGTCAGTATTGTTGCAAGAATTCACCAGCATATTCAGTGTCAGTCATTTAAATTTTTTCCAGGTGCTTAAAAGCGAGTATTTGTAAAACTTTTTCGTTAAATGCAGAGTAAAGTACAACAGAATGCTTGTTCTGGACCATAATAAACCAGTCAAATATAGTTTTACAAGCAGTTATGGCTAGTTTTAGTAATAGGATACGTACATTGTTGCTTACCTAGAAAACGATTTAAGTTACAACAAGTACTACGAGACATTGACTGACAGCGTGACTAATGTTGCGACTAGCACTTTAAGGGTTAAACTGAATGTCTGTAAATTTCTCTGGTATTTTACTGGTGCACACTTAACTGTTGTTATAAGTTGATCAACATAGTACTCAACAATCTATTACAGGACATGCAATTCCAGAATACATCATATATTGCTAAAATGTTTCTGCTTTGTCCTATTCTAGGACACAAATGCTGTATTCATGCTAATTAACAATCACATGTATGCTGAAAAATCAAATGAAATTGTAAAAATCAAGCATCACATTTTTTAAACCCTATGTTTATTTCTTTATTTATCAAATCCATTCTGTATTCAGAATATGTCCTATTTTCTAAAATTGAGGGGAACATTTCTTCATACATTTTCACTTGTTGCATAAACACAGCTCTGCTGCTGAAATGCCTTTGCATAAATAACACTTACAGCCATCCTCCAATCCCCTGTGCCTGTTTCTGGATGTAGGATTTAACATAACTTCATCATCAGAGTCCAAGTCTGAAACAGAGTATTTAATTTGTATTATATGTTGGGTTTTGTCTATGTAGATAGATAGATAGATAGATAGATAGATAGATAGATAGATAGATAGATAGATAGATAGATAGATAGATAGGTAGATAGGTAGGTAGGTAGGTAGGCAGGCAGGCAGGCAGGCAGGCAGGCAGATAGACAGATAGATAGATAGCTATTCTGTGATTGAATGTCATCCATAATTGAGAGTAGAAGTTAGGCTTACCTGACCTTTTAATAAACAATATATTATATAGCTAATTTTTTTCTACAAGTTAAGTTTATATTTTAAAATCATTATTACTTGGAGATAAACATGCTGATATAACCTCTTGACCTTGGAGGTTTCTAGATGGGACATTATGTAAGGGAGAAGTAAAAAAAACTACATTCCGCTATAAACATCAGTTGTTAGATTAATTAATTTTAGTTGTATTTCAGTTAATATTTGAGGGGATTAATAATTTTCAATTTAAATTATTCATTGAAATTACAAAGTACTTTTTCACATTGCGACTACTTTTATGGGGGGGGGGCTGTTATAGTGAATTCATTTAGAGGCATTTTGGATTATCATCTTGATACATCAAGATTTGGTACATCAACAATATTACAGGTACTGGTACATCAGAATATTCAAAATTGAAATTAAATTGGAAGACCACTGGAATTCATTCAGAATACTTTACATTATTGGACTTGTGATAGAACATTTTGGGATTAAATTCACAATACTGTAAGTTCCTTTGAAAATTTCACTTTGTATTCAAGAAAAATAATTTTTTGTATTGAATTTGACTAAATGTCTTGTTTTTGACTTTTTACGTAGTTAAAGACCAAAGATCAAATAGTGACAGCAGTAGTGCATACATTTGTTTACTGATTTTTTTAAAATATAAAATATGTGTGAAAGAGTCAACACTCATAAATTTTAAAAAATGTCATTTTTATTAATCTTTCTGAAAGTAAACTTGAAAACTGAAAGACAACCCAATGTACTTTAATTCATTTTTATAATCCCTAAAGTCATCTTCACAGAGATATTGGTGTATGTAGAGGGTAATTTGTACATCAATACAACAGTTGCTATATAGTACCTAATAATCGCTATAAAAAAGACTTCAGGAAGATAACGCCAACTGATCATATATCAACATATAGTTAAACATATTATTCAAAGTATTATCACTGATTGTACATTCTAAAGGTAATGTCACTGATGATACATTCTCATTCAAAGTACTGCCACTGATACATTCTCATTCAAAGTACTGTCACTGATGATAGATTCTCATTCAAACTACTGTCACTGATGATAGATTCTCATTCAAAGTACTGTCACTGATGATAGATTCTCATTCAAACTACTGTCACTGATGATAGATTCTCATTCAAAGTACTGTCACTGATGATAGATTCTCATTCAAACTACTGTCACTGATGATAGATTCTCATTCAAAGTACTGTCACTGATGATAGATTCTCATTCAAACTACTGTCACTGATGATAGATTCTCATTCAAAGAACTGTCACTGATGATAGATTCTCATTCAAAGTACTGTCACTGATGATAGATTCTCATTCAAACTACTGTCACTGATGATAGATTCTCATTCAAAGAACTGTCACTGATGATAGATTCTCATTCAAAGTACTGTCACTGATGATATATTCTCATTCAAAGTACTGTCACTGATGATAGATTCTCATTCAAACTACTGTCACTGATGATATATTCTCATTCAAAGTACTGTCACTGATGATAGATTCTCATTCAAACTACTGTCACTGATGATAGATTCTCATTCAAAGAACTGTCACTGATGACAGATTCTCATTCAAAGAACTGTCACTGATGATATATTCTCATTCAAACTACTGTCACTGATGATAGATTTTCATTCAAAGTACTGTCACTGATGACAGATTCTCATTCAAAGAACTGTCACTGATGATATATTCTCATTCAAAGAACTGTCACTGATGATAGATTCTCATTCAAAGTACTGTCACTGATGATAGATTCTCATTCAAACTACTGTCACTGATGATAGATTCTCATTCAAAGTACTGTCACTGATGATACATTCTCAAAGTACTGTCACTGATGATACATTCTCATTTAAAGTACTGTCACTGATGATAGATTCTCATTCAAACTACTGTCACTGATGATAGATTCTCATTCAAAGTACTGTCACTGATGATACATTCTCATTCAAAGAACTGTCACTGATGATAGATTCTCATTCAAAGTACTGTCACTGATGATACATTCTCATTCAAAGAACTGTCACTGATGATAGATTCTCATTCAAACTACTGTCACTGATGATAGATTCTCATTCAAAGTACTGTCACTGATGATAGATTCTCATTCAAAGTACAGTCACTGATGATAGATTCTCATTCAAAGTACTGTCACTGATGATATATTCTCATTCAAAGAACTGTCACTGATGATAGATTCTCATTCATAGTACTGTCACTGATGATACATTCTCATTCAAAGTACTGTCACTGATGATACATTCTCAAAGTACTGTCACTGATGATACATTCTCATTCAAAGTACTGTCACTGATGATAGATTCTCATTCAAACTACTGTCACTGATGATAGATTCTCATTCAAAGTACTGTCACTGATGATAGATTCTCATTCAAAGTACTGTCACTGATGATAGATTCTCATTCAAAGAACTGTCACTGATGATAGATTCTCATTCAAAGTACTGTTACTGATGATAGATTCTCATTCAAACTACTGTCACTGATGATAGATTCTCATTCAAAGTACTGTCACTGATGATAGATTCTCATTCAAACTACTGTCACTGATGATAGATTCTCATTCAAAGTACTGTTACTGATGATAGATTCTCATTCAAAGTACTGTCACTGATGATAGATTCTCATTCAAAGTACTGTCACTGATAATAGATTCTCATTCAAAAAACTGTCACTGATGATAGATTCTCATTCAAAGTACTGTCACTGATGATAGATTCTCATTTAAAGTACTGTCACTGATGATAGATTCTCATTCAAAGAACTGTCACTGATGATAGATTCTCATTCAAAGTACTGTCACTGATGATAGATTCTCATTAAAAAAACTGTCACTGATAATAGATTCTCATTCAAAGAACTGTCACTGATGATAGATTCTCATTCAAAGTACTGTCACTGATGATAGATTCTCATTCAAAGTACTGTCACTGATGATACATTCTCATTCAAAGTACTGTCACTGATGATAGATTCTCATTCAAAGTACTGTCACTGATGATAGATTCTTATTAAAAAAACTGTCACTGATAATAGATTCTCATTCAAAGAACTGTCACTGATGATACATTCTCATTCAAAGTACTATCACTGCTGATACATTCTCAAAGTACTGTCACTGATGATAGATTCTCGTTCAAAGTACTGTCACTAATGATACATTCTTATTCCAAGTACTGCCACTGATGATACAATCTCATTCAAAGTACTGTCACTGATGAGAGATTCTCATTCAAAGTACTGTTACAGTGCAGATATGGATGATATTGCCGTAATATGTGTGCCTTTTCCTTAAAACAGTACTTTATATATTGTGCTTAGTGATAACTATGTAACTATCTTTTGCTCTTGGACAATTTAGCCATGGATTTCTCTTTAAGCTTTATTCATTAATAATTTAGTTATGGCATTCTCATTAAGCTTTATTCATTAATAATTTAGCCATGGCGTTCTCTTTAAGGTTTGGGGGCTCCGCGTGGCCGAGTGGTCTAAAGCGCTGTCTGTTACGGATCACTGCCATCTCACCTCTGTTTGCGTGGGTTCGAGTCTAAGATTCGGCTAATGTAGTTATGTGAGAAAGCTTGCCAGCAGCTTCTCATGGGTTGGTGGTTCTTTCCGGGGGTTTTCCGGGTTCTTCTTCCACCATTAATACTGGCCGCCATGTAAAGCCTATACTGTGCTGAAAAATGGCGTTAAACCATAGAAAACAGAAAACAAACTCTTTAAGGTTTATTCATTACTAATTTAGTTATGGCATTATCTTTAAGTTTAACTCATTTAACTTAGCTTTGGCAATCTCTTCACGGAACTATAATACAGCCAAACATAATACATATCAAGGTACTGTTGACTTCATTCATCTTCTTTTGTTTTCTTCACCAATTAGTATGAAACAGTCAAAATGAAAAAATCCAGCTTAGGAAAAAAAGGCACCTGAAGTTAGTCACTAATTATGCTGTAAAAAACCAGATAATAATCTGAAAGAAGAGAATGACTGACTGCCTTTAACATGCTCATCAAAATGAGTGACTGCCTTTAACATGCTCATCAGAATGAGTGACTGCCTTTAACATGCTCATCAGAATGAGTGACTGCCTTTAACATGCTCATCAGAATGAGTGACTGCCTTTAACATGCTCATCAGAATGAGTGACTGCCTTTAACAAGCTCATCAGAATGAGTGACTGCCTTTAACAAGCTCATCAAAATGAGTGACTGCCTTTAACAAGCTCATCAGAATGAGTGACTACCTTTAACATGCTCATCAGAATGAGTGACTGCCTTTAACAAGCTCATCAAAATGAGTGACTGC